>CM042332.1:9043277-9368277 GCA_023566125.1 Zingel zingel
ATGCGAAAAAGTATGTTTGAGTTGAAAACTGTACCAACTCATGGCATTAGCAAAATGGCCATATGAGCAGCAGGGAGAACAGCAGGCAGCTCAGTCAGAGGGACTGTTAGTGTTGACAGTCAAAATGATTGATATTAGTGGTTAACTATTACAGAAAGTGTGCTTGTGTGTGTTGGACTTTGGACAGTGTGGGGTGTGTGTAGTGTTATATTAGTTACGTTTCTAAATGCAGCAGTAAAACAGGCCTGTGTTTTGAATTATGACCTACCCACAAAATGCTGGTTTCTTTTTCACATTAATATTTTTGTGTTAAGGATTTTCCTTCTTTGTTTGCTAGCTTTTTACCCACGATACAAAGCAAAGATTCATAGTAGAAGAGATTTATATTAATGGGTTGCAAGAGTGCATGCCTGTCCACAGATATGTATCCCTTCACTTCAGGATACTACCATGTATCAGCAATCATGAGGATATACCTACTAAAGTAATATATTTACACAAAGGATAGTCAGTGCAGGAAACCCGCATGCTCAATATAGTAATCTAGACCCCAATCCAAAGAATACTATTGGATTTACAAGCAGTGCTCGGACAACCAAACTGCAATATCATGACATTGTCACAAAGGAAATAAGAAGACAACTAATGGACAATCCAACAGAGATGGGTGAGTGCGAGAACTGCTGAGCTCCAGCATTCATGAGGAGAAAATCAAAGTCAAGAAGATAAATGAAGCAGAAAGTGCCATGGGAGAGTTATCCATTGATCCAACAGAGAAACACATCTGTCTTCCTTTCCGTCTGCAGGGATCAGAATAATACAGTACAGATCACCTGCAGCTGACTCTCTGTTACTCTGTCTAGTATCTTAAAACCTGCTGCCTTTTCATTTGTTCACATCTTGTCTTATGTCTGTACCAGGCCATGGACTCTGATTTGATGGTAATGAAAAAAAAATGGTGTTTGGGCCTAATTTATTTGACTTTTTTATTTTTAAATTTGAATCAATGTATTTTATTTTGTAAAATTTAATTTAGTAGTTTAGTTAGAGTGCTTATGATTTTCATTATACAAAGATCCTTTTATTACAATTTATGACATGTCATTTTTCAGCACTGCCCATTCATATTCACACTCAGTAACTATCTCACTATATTCTAGTTTGCTTTGTTAGGCTGGAGTGATGATTCTCCAACGATACATGTAAACGTCTTTAGGCCCCACATGCTTGCAGAGTAAGCATTTTGCCGCTAGGGGTCATTCAATCAAACTATTACAAAAGACTTTGATCTGTATGTCTTAAAGTGTTATTCGTGTTACATTTAATCACGTTTATTCACGTTATTTCATGTTGGGTAAACTTAGCTCAGTTAGGGAAATAAAGCATTAATCTGAATTATTAAAAGGAAAAACTTTCTGAACTACATCATCTGAACTATACATCCTGAGATATAATCTCCGTGTCAGCACAATTGCCCAAATAAACCGTTCTGCAAAATGCATATCAAAATGCATGACAAAATTGCAAATTGAATTGCCATTTGCAGTGCATTTCCATTTGAATAAAGAGACCAAAAACCACGGCAATATTAAATGCAGTGGATAGACCTTTCATTCTAATTTTAGTCAAAATAATTCAAACTGAATTAAGGATTAAATTGCCAATTGCAAAATGTATTTACAAATTGCATAACCAAATTGTACTTTGAATTGCCTGTTCGCAAAATGCATTGCCATTTGAATAAATAGGCCAAAACACTTCCACAGAGGAAAGGGAGAGGAGCAGGGAAACACTTGAGCACATTAAAAACACACAGCAATATAATAACCCGTTCCTTGTCAAATACAGCCGCTTTGTATCATACAGATGTTAAAGGGTGCCTTGTGTGTCGCTATGATGTGCTGAGGGGTATGACAAAGTGGCGGTAAGGAATAAGAACAGGTTACATACCCTGGTTGGGGGTTACTCACCCACGTGGACTAAAAGTCCCTTTGTTGATGCATAAACGTCCTGCACAGAGCAAAAAAAGGAGAAACTGCAGGCAGAGGGCAGGGATCTCTGTAAATAAAGACACCGCCACACACTTTTAGTGGGTCAGAAGTGATGATTGAGGGGGATTGTTTTTGTATTAGACTATACTTGTAAAATCCTGCATATTATACCTTTAAGGTTAGGGGACCTTTGTCATCATGGTTACAATGTACTTGCACAGTGCAATACAACTTTTACAATTACACCTGATAAAAACAGCATACATGTTTTTTTCTTTACTTTTTTCTTTAACTGTTTTGGTGATTGTATTTTCAAACTAGAGATCAGAAACTGGGTCATGTCTTTATTCAGCCCCTGAGATAGAGAACCTTTGTTATGAAGGCAGAGAGACAGCCTGACAGACAGACCTGTTTGCAAATGCATCGGAAAGCTGGGGCCTGACCAGCTGTGAGTGTGTTGCTTGAGGACAGCATACCAACCCCTCAGTGGGATTTACTATAAACCAGAGCATTGCAGGACAGCCTTAGTGCATTTCAAACAGCTCTCACTTCAGTGTGTGTGTATGTGTGTGTGTACACAGGTGCTTGTTCAAGGCAAGACTGTGTGTATGTCTACCTAATCTCTCCTTGACGTTCCACTTTCAGGATTGCTTCGGTGCCGCAGGAAATTCCACCAGATGCATGTATTTTCGCCGATGTCCATTTCCTTAAGCTTTCGTTGTGTTGAAATTTTAAACTCCGGTGGATTTATGAGGACTATGGCTAACTGCTCCCCAGATACCTGCAGGTTAAATTGAGACAGCTAGACTCTCTGTCCAATCAGAGTTTTCTCTCACACGACTATTTTACAATGGCTCCGTGTGGAGCCGCATGACGATTGTGATTGGTTTAAAGAAATGCCAATAAACCAGCACTTTTTTCTTCTATCCCGGAATGCTTTATGGACTAGCCAGACCCTCCTCCGCTCTCAAGTGTGTGGATGGTCTGGCAATGCACACCTCTGCGTGTGTTTTTATTTCTGTTTTGCACAAAAACATGATGCAACCCATACACAGCTGTGTGTGTGTGTGTGAAAATTAAGGGAGTAAAGAAGAGATGCTGTCCTGATGATTAAACTGTTCCAATAGCCTCACAGTTTACTCTGCTGCTGCCAAATACTAAATTAGTTGGGAATGCTCCATTCAACATTTAATCTTCTGTAATTCCTTGCAGGTGACTGATATTTAATTATATAATCTGATTGTTGTTTCTTTTCCAACTGTGAGATTTTTTCCTTTTTAATAGCAAACATAAAATGCCTGTATGCATAACTACTCTTATACGTTTTATTTGTAAGTCTTTAGTGTACATCCAATGGCTAAATGTGCAATAATGCTCATTAGTCCCATCATTCTGCCAACTACACACTGCCCTACTCACACCAGTTTTGTTTGGGTTTGTTATACTGGGGACCTTCCAAAAAACCGTTTGAGGAGTTTAAAATGCAACTTCACCTGACACTAAAGTCCAGAGACGGGGGTCATATTACCATGTGACTGAATTGCCACATGTTAAAAGGTTAAACAGACCTGGGCTCGTAACACAATGGAACACATCTACTAAAGGCTAGCCTAATCGGTAACATTAATGTCCTTTTTTTCCTGCACATTGCATTCAACGTGAGAGTGAGACTAAGTGGACCTGGATAAGTGCATGTATCTCCTACTTCTAGAAGGGTTTGTGCTGTGTTAAACTGACTTACCCAGCCACTGATTCAATTTGCGCTCCAGAGCCGGGCCTGCTGTCTCTCCTCCATCAGGAGGTCGCTCTCCCGCTTGTAGTTCAGGTTTAAAAAGGTGTATTTACAAAAGTTGTGTTGTGAGAAAACAAGAATTGTCTTTTAGCGTCTTCGTCTTCAATAGTGTTCTCTGTGTAGAAGTTTCAGTGATTGTCTCCCTCAGGAAACTATCAAAATCTGAATCTACATCCCACATACCTGCAATGGCTGGGCCAAACAAGATCATCCAACAACCCCCCCCCCCCCCCCCCCCCCACCAGGACAACCACATACACCACCAGCTGACACAGACTAAAACACAACACACACTTAAGTCACCTAATGACATCTGATCCAATTCTATTTTTTTCATACAAAAACGGATTATCATTGTTCAATAGTTCCATGATTTTTTTTTTTTTTTTAAATGTTTGTATTATTATTTAAACAAAATTTTCAGACTTGCATTTTTCCAATTTTTTGATTGGTAGGACTTTAGATGTGTGTGTGTGTGTGTGTGTGTGTGTGTGTGTGTGTGTGTGTGTGTGTGTGTGTGTGTGTGTGTGTGTGTGTGTGTGTGTGTCCCACAGAGATGTGTGTCTAAAGGCAGGCTGAGCCTAGCTACAGGAACTATTGGTACAGGTGATGTTTGGGATTTGAGAAAAAAATGAAAGCAGGAACATTACATCGACCCAGGACCAACACAGCGCTTAAACATCACAGGTTGAAAAAAAAAATGTTTTCAGTTCCCAGGTGAAAAAGAAGAATACTTAGGTGATGATATTTTGATCGCATTTTTCTTGTACTGCACATACTAAGTGTGTTATTTTGGAACAAATTTAAGTATGAGAAGTGTTTTATATACAGTAGGTTAAAGTTAATTTTTAAGCTATTTAAAGTATATACAGTACGTCTGGTATATCAAAGCTGTCCCCAAGTGCTGTAATGCCTGCCGTTTTGGACATATTATTAATACATGTAGTTATAGATCAGGTTTCCCTACACTGTGCAAGAACAGGCTGAAATTATAATTCAATTTTCAGCAATTCCTCAACGTCTGAGAAGTTTTCTCGATTTTTCTCTGCCAGTCATCATGATTTGGTGTAACAACTGCCAGTGTCATTCATGAGGTGCTTTGCATTGACTATTTATGGTTAAAATGGGTGTGTACAGGGCGGGATAAGAGGCTGATTCACGTACGCACACTTGTAGGTAATCTCTGATTTATAAAGGGAACATTGCTTACAGGTTTTATAAATCTGACATTTTTTTGGTGTACGCCATTTTGGGCTTTTGGGCGTATGTACACTTATAGTAAGGATCCTACGCACAGTTTTATAAATGAGACCCCTGTAACAGTAAACGAGACTAACAGTGAAAAGAAAGATATTTTTATATATTTTTTATTAATGCCTTTGTCCGGGTCCGATTATTCCCACGAAGTCACAGAATGATTTATGGCAGGTAGACCGGCGCTACAGAGTACGGTTCACAGATGTCATTGTAACACCGGAAAAGCTTGTGTTAGTGTTACTATATTCAGCTCAAGGGGCAACCTCCTGTGAGCACATGCGGAAGTGCCAAAAACTGCAGTTCATCGAGTGCCCACTTGAGGCTGGCTCCAGAAGTGAGTCAATGTCCATAGACCCCCATGTTAAAAATGCCCAACTTTACAGCAGATTTAAACATGTTCACAGTCTGGTTGAAAAAAAACGGTTTTGGTCTCTATAGCTAAGTTTACCCTTCATGACAACTCTGTGGGGATAGAATTTTTATAACACATGTGATTAAGTTATATTCAGGCTTAAAGTTCTGCATAAATTTGCGTGTGGTCACTTTGATTGACAGGTGACTGTAGTGAGACAAGGCTAGCCCTGCAGCTCTGCTCTCTGACACTACAGCTAAAGCTAATCCGAGTCACTGCACTTGACCTACCCGGGCCATAGGTCAAGTGCGGAAGTTGAACTTTTTTGGCTTCATGCGCCACTTAGCAACTCTAATAAGAATCAATGGGCTCCACCTGGAATGCAGTGTCTCTCGTTTCTTTCGCCTTTCAATCCAACTTCTAATACCAAAACTATAGAAGATTAGGGCCACATGTGAATCATGTATTTGAGTTCTGTGTTTAAATTCAGAACTCAGAGTTTTTTTCTCAGAATTCTGCCCTTTTTTTGTCTTTGACTTTAGATTTAGAATTCTGAGGAAAAAAAGTCAGAATTCTGAGTTTAAACTCAGAACTCAAATATATGTGGCCCTAATCGTCTTCCGTACAAAACAATAGCATGTTGCATTTTTATCTAGCTCAACCAACCTTGCTGTGCATTTTTAGGAGGGACTGTCATAAAATAGCTTTCAACTTAATCAATGTGCAGTCTGTTAAAAAGCCAAAGCTCTTCTTTAAATCGAGAGCTTTTAGCATGTATAGGAATGCCAACTCCTATTACAAATAGACCCTCAAAGTGCCCTTTTCAGGACAACTCTATATTGGTCTTTAGACCAGAGTGGTTGCTTATATGACTCACAGTGGCCAGGCCTCATCTGAAGGGCAGCCATATAGCGGCTGGATCAAACAAGAGGTCCACACAACACTGAGCTTTATCATTACTCACTGTCAAGCCCCTGGGAGAGCAGCAATGCTAAAACCCCAACATTTATTATGGCTGCCCTTGACGCTCCACACAGCTGCTATGAAGTCATTGCACATAATAAAAATTGCACCCAGGAACAACACACATCTGCAACTTTCTGGGTTTGATGCATGCCTGTGTATACATATTTATGTGTTAGGACACAGTCAGCCTAAAGAATTGAACTTTCAACCCTCCAATTTACAGGGCAATCTGCCTGACAACTGGGCCACCAGGCTACTACACTGGTATGAGCATACCAACAAATGGGCACAAAAAACACATACACAAGCACGCACACACAACAAATTGCCTCCCTCTAAAATCCCATCCATTCACTTACAGTAACACTGTGTGTAATGAGCAATGAGCCCAGTCACTCTGGTTAAAAAAAAAGTGTTAAATAAATATTAAAAGAAAATCTATCGAGCAGCAGTAATCAAAG
The DNA here is from genome assembly GCA_023566125.1 of Zingel zingel. Classification (NCBI taxonomy): domain Eukaryota; kingdom Metazoa; phylum Chordata; class Actinopteri; order Perciformes; family Percidae; genus Zingel; species Zingel zingel. The sequence continues at coordinate 9,050,097 of CM042332.1, forward strand.
CCTCGGAAAAGGACATCCATGAAACTTTGTTTCAGAACTACACCAGCAGTGGTTTCTCTTTCAAGAAAGACAATATTGATGAGATTCATTTCTGAATGTGAAGCTACAGTAATCAAGAGTCTACGATGCTATCAACAGTGGTATTTCATTTTCATCAGTGTCCCCCACTCAGCTATAAGAGATACTTCATTCTTGAAAAAAGAAAGTGAGACTGGACTGTAGACCTGTCTTGTGCTAAAGTTGGTTACAGTAATATGTCCTGTGTAGTTGTAAAGAGCTCATATCCTTTTTAATGTATTTCTACCTCTGTTTTACGTATATTGCTTGAATATCTATGCCTTAGTTTGTAGCAAACTGGCTCTATTAACGGTATTACAGTTCAAATCTTTTGGATCAGTATCAGCCCAACATACATTGTCTGTACTGCAGATTAAACCTGCTGGCTCCTTCATTTACCACACTCACGTCCCCAGAGAGCATCTAATATTCATTAAATCCATCCTCACTAAACTAGGGCACATATGACAACAGTTGCAATCACATATATACCCATTGGAAGGTAAATTATTCCTGAGGGCTTAACTTAACAACATGGACAGAGAAAGATTGAGCATTCTTCTCCCTTTGTGGTTTCACAGACTAAATATATAACACATTTGCAGCTTTAAAGAGTAATATTATACAGGGGAGATTCACTTGCTGAGTACAACTGCTTTTTATTTGATAAATGCACTTCTTGCTAGTCAAATGTTGCTTGCAAAGCTATTGATTTTTGCTTCTGCAGCCTTGGTCCCACATGCCCCCTGCTCTAAAATGAGGGCAGCGTAACAAAGACCCATGAAAACTAAAATGCCACAGTCCCACAGGAAAACATGCACAATGATAAAAGGTAGGAAAAAACAACATAAAAAAATAACACTTCCACATCCCAAGGAAAGTCTGATGCGCACAATGAATAGATTTCATTTTGGTGGCTGGAAAATAGCTAAAGTAATCCGCATTCTGTTCAGCCACATTGTGACAAAGCATTTCCCATTTCTGCTGTGATAATGTAGGAGGTCTTGTAATGATATGGAGCAGAAAAGGAGATTCCAAGGTGAGCACGGGAAAGCCCATGTATCATAGCCCAGACGCTATCTTTACACCTATTCACAAGCCATCAATAAATCATCATAAATTGCTGCACTTCACAGTTCAGTGGAGGGAAACGGGCCTTTGTGTGAAGTAAAAACTCAGCTGGTGACCCAAAGTGCTGCCACTTACACTGAAAGGCAAGTCCACACATGCACACCTGGATATAAGCACACAAAACAACACCTGCCTTTCCCTATGCTTTAACACTCAGTATGGGCGCTTGATAAATTGTACCCTGCAACAGAGCTGGGAGACAAAAGGTTCTTGATATTTTTCCCGATAAAATCTTCCACGATAATGATGATACATTCATGAGACTTGATTTTGATAGTTGAGTTATTTTGAATCCATTAAACATTGATTGAACAGCCAATCGTACAGCAGCAAAACAAATGATGCCCCCCACAATAGTCTACGTAAAACAGCAGAATGGACAATCTACATTCCAGTTACAACAACTTCCTGTTTCACGGCGAAATGCGGAAAATGGCTGTCACGCCGCGGCAGCGTCGTTTGACGAAAACCTAAACTTTTATTAACTTTTTATCGTTAGGGTCTTTAGATTTCAAAGAAAAAAAATGGAAGTTGGGTTAATCCTGTAGGAGGACTTTGTTAAAGAGCAGCGCCTTGAAATGGCAAAAAAAAAAAGCTAATTATACGTATTTTGAGTTTTCTAAGACCTTAAGCCCCTCAAAAATGCAATTAATTTCAGAGACATAGCTAATTAAATAGGGCCTTTTTTTACGACCGACGGTCGTTGGTACTCAGGCCCTACACATCTCCTGATCGCTGACTGAAAATGCCATTTTATCACAATGCCATTTATCTGTTTTATGCACCATGACAAAGCTTCTATCTTCATTACAACATCATTGGATGTTTCTCAGCATGAGCACCAGAATGACGTGGAGGGGAATACCTCCTTCCATTCAAAGGTCTGTGGGAGTCCTGGATCCTGTTCTTTTTTCCCCATTGTCTCTGCGCGACACCCTAATACCCAGACTTTTGCTGGACCATTACCCAAATCCATCTCCTCAACATGGCATGTCAGACCTCATAGACAGCGGGTGCTCGCATCTGAAAGCAGCATGTTTTTAAAGCCTTCACTGCAGGGCAAAAGGTCTTCGGCACATTTCTGCAGGGAGACAGCAGGGTTAACCCAGCCAAGGAAGAAGATACTGTGAACTGCTCTGTCCAGGACAAACACTATCTTTGCTGGATTCATTTTAAAAGGGTGTATTAATACAATACATTTAATTTCATAAAGCAGTGGCCTTCTCTGATAAACGCTTCTCTGCATAAATCTACTTTCAGATTTGTTTTACTTGCCAGAAAAGAAGAAAATCTACTATTAGCTCTTACGTCAATGCATCAAAGAAATGTGCACCTCAAAGGTCTATATTTAGAGGCCAAAGATGGCATGAGTACAAACAGATGCTGTAAAGTGACAGCAATGTCAGCACAATAGCAAGCACAGGATTTGGTTGCTCGTACAAACGATCCTCATTAAGTCGCAAGGAAAATAAAAGTAATGGAGGAGCGAGTAAGACAGGACCAGAAAAAAAGGCATTTCAAGACAAATTGCCATTTGTTTTCTGAAAAGGAAGAACAACACGTTGACAGCGCAATCAGAGCACAATGCCATCGATGGAGAGTGCAGCCATTACTGTGTGCACTGAACCAAGAAAAATTGTTTATTTAAATGTAACAATTTTAGAGGCTGCAAGGGAAGCGTATAATATGGTGGCCATTAAGTGCAAAACACATAACACAATGGCAATTCGCAAAACACAACAGCACTTAGGGCTGCACAATTAATTGAATATTAATCGTAATCACGATTTGGACTTCCCGCTATTAAATGAACATGATCAACTGCAGTATTGACATTTAAAATGCATGCTCTGCTCATAGAAAACTCTGCTGCATATCAAATAACAGCATGACTCAAAAAGGACTTAGCCAGCCTTTACGAACAGCCGTTCACTGTTAAATTGATTGGCTGCTACAGTATAATATCACAGACCTGAGTCTACACACATAACACTGCTCCGTTATAACTCGACTCAGCCAGACATTCTATGTTCTTGGAGATGAACGGCATCTCTTTAAAGAATACATCTTATATTCCAGCATCTGTGCTGATGTTATTGTAGTCCTGCATGGACTTAATTATTATGTGGGATATTTGTTCTGGTCAGTAGTAGGCAGCAGTGCATTGGTTTACTCAGCAGAACTGTTCTTTGTGCTCATGTTGGTATTCTCGCCATTCTGTCGAAAGGGAACTATGGACACCTAACGCTGCCATGTCTTATTTAATCTGTTTTAACAGGTTGCTGTCATGTAGAAACATCCAAAATATCACTAAAATGTATTAGAGGAAAGCCTAGACACTCAAAAAAGAATGGAAGCATTCAAGTTTTTTGGTTTTGTCATGATTGTGGTGTAGTTATCGCCATAACTATAATGTAAAATGACATTGCACATTTGAGTTTTGTAGCTACTTAAATCTGTCATTGTACATTAGGGTGCAGAAGTGATTTCTCCTCCTCTGCATATTTATTGCAGCAGCTGGAAAAGGAAGTAGGTTACTCTAGTAATGATTTTTGACCAGGGACGGACTGACAATCTGTGCGTTTGGGAAAAGTCCAGAATGGCCGTCCAATTGACGGCCGTCAGCTCTAAAAAAGTCTAATAAAGCGATATTAACAGCCAACAGCAGGGGGCGCTAATACGATCACTTATATGCTACGTGTAAAAAAAAAAAATGAGGAAGAAGAGTAGGCCCACATCATTAGACGTGACTGGCCTTAAGTTCTCTCAATACATCCATTTGTAGAAAACGTAAGGAGAAAGGTGGATGGGAAAAATTCAAAGAAAAGAGGGCCAAGTCTCTCGAAACTGATGCAGCAAAATGCAAAAAGCTCACAGAGCTCACTGAGCCTGAGCATCCAGAGCTTGGTCATTATGAGGGACAGACAGCAGAGTTAATTTCACATTAGCAAGAGGTACTGGTAAGTGAAACAATAAACGCGTTAGAAATTTCGCGTTTTCACTTCGTTGTATATGAGAGGTTGTAGTGAGCTCACTTTTGCTGATAGGATGAAGACTATGGTATTGAATTAAACGGGAAAACATCAGGCATGCATTGTTACCACTCTAAACATGCTAACAAACAGGGAAAGGAGTTAAATAATTCACCAAATTTAAACAAAAGTTTAACCAGAAAATCCTAGCTTGCACTTTCTGTCTGTCTTCCTTCATATTTGTGTTTACTATTGTGGAACTGGCAAAGGCCTGGTGGTTCCCAGACAAAATTGATAGGGCCTAGTCATTTTCATCATTTCACAGCCGTAATATGAATCAAAAGTGTAACATGACATTGACAACATATAGGTTATTCAATGCCAATTCTTTAACATCTTTAAAATCATTTGTTTATTCAGGTTGAAGATAGTTGCAGCACAGAAGATGACAGGGAGAGTGCAGGGAAGTGCCAGGATGTCCTAGGATGCTCTACATCACAATATTTCAAACGGCCCAAGTCAGATAGTCACAGCCTGGAACAATTTATGCTTACCAGTGACATTTCATTATTTGTATTTTATTTAAGATTTAATGGCATTGTACATTTTTAGTTTTTATTTGAAGGCTGAGGCTTCATTAATAAACACAACCCCAATTACCATCATGGATTTTGAGATTTTACTTGCTGTGAATACCTTGTCTGATAGGCTAAATTATTGTGGCATAGTATCAGGACATCCTGCCTAGTGTCTGTCGCGCACGGCTAGGGGTGAATGGCCGGATGATGGGCCTATTTGGGAGAAAGTCCAGGGCTGTTTTTTAGCCCCAATCCATCCCTGTTTTTGACTATTTTAAGACAAGGGCAGAACATTTCTCTTTGTTTGATTCCATTACAGTAAAAGTAAAGTTGGGCTTTGCTGCACAACTCATTTAAAAAAAAGAGAGTTTACTGAACTGCAGTCTGCAGATGGGTGTCTCATGCCAGATAGAGGGAGTAAGATTAAGAACTTATTTTCATACGCTGGGTTTTTACAGATAATTTTGCCTCAATTTTGTCAGTCCTTCACCGACGATGTTGGTGCTCGGGCCCTAATTAATTTAAATGTACACATTTTATAATAAAAAACATTGTTTTCTGTTCAGGTGTGGTGTACTTATATATTTCCCAAACAATTTTCAACAGTAGGCTATTTCACTACTATGTTTGGGCCAAACAGCAGCTTTGACCTGCCAAGCTGATTTCACCCAAAAATGTGTGTTTGTAGACTCTATTCTCCTAACTATCATATCACCAGATCAAACAGGGTTTATATGCAATAGACACACTTTCTCCAACCTTAGACAGGTATTTAATACCATTTATAATCCCTCCATCTCTCACACGGAAGAAGCTTTGGTAGCCATGGACGCTGAGAAAGATTTTGATAGAGTGGAACTATCTGTTCTACACTCTGGAAAAATGTGGGTTTGGGGAGAAATATATATCCTGTTAGAACAAATACCATTCAATCTGGGTACTTTCATCTCCATCGCTCTACGAGACAGGGTTGTCCTCTAAGTCCTCTTCTATTCGCAATTGCCATTGAACCCCTTGCTGTGGCACTTCGTTGTGACCTCCATATCTCTGGCATACACAGAAACGGTATTGAATTAAAAGTTTCTCTGTATGCTGATGATCTACTCCTTTTTCTTCCCAACCTCTTTGTTTCTATACCTGCCGCCCTGGCCTGTCTTCAGTCCTTTGGTCAAATATCTGGCTATAAATTAAATCTTACTAAGAGCGAGATAGTCCCTATCAATACAGCTGCTCAGACATTCCCTTTACACAACCTGCCTTTCAAAGTAGCCCATCATAGCTTTAAATATCTTGTAATTTATGTTACTCACAAATTTAAAGACCTTTTCAAGTCAAACTTTGCTCCTTTGCGGTCTAAAACTCAAGAGGACTCTGTTGCGGGTGAGCGGGGAATAGTGGACCCAAACGCAGGGAGAGGCAGGCAGGCAGAGGGTTAGAGCAGGAGGATTTTATTTAACAAAAAAACGGCAGTACAGAGACTAGCAAACCACTCGAAGAAAATCAGAGAAAAAACGGGAAAAACATAGGCTGACGGCAACACAGGCAGGAAACAGGAGCAAACTTACAGGGCCAGGACACAAGGGGATACAACCCAGCTAACAAAAATATGTTCTAAGAACATTGTGGGAACGTTGATTTGAAATGTTCTAAAAATTGCATGGTGAAGAGAAAATAACACAAGGTCACCATGGTGTATAAGTTGTCTTTTAAAATTAAATTATATAATATTGTATAATTTAATTATATCATATTTACAGGGTTTCTGCAGGTTTCAGTAAGTCAAATTTAAGACCTTTTTAAGACATTTTAAGACCATAAAGATTGAAATTTAAGACCTAAACGACACATTATCAAAGTTAGATAGATACTTACCTCGGGGTAATTAGAGTATCTATCTATCTATCTATCTATCTATCTATCTATCTATCTGATTTTGGATTATCTGATGAGTGAATGTGTGAGAGAGAAGGAGATAATTTATTTAATAGAAAATTGTACTTTGTATATATGAAATGATGAGATGATTATAGTGACCAAAATGATCACAGTTATCACAGAATCCTTTTCAAAAGTACTAATACTACAGAATGAAATAAATTCATCAAGTTTTATGTCGAAAACAAATTGATTAGTATCAATATGCAATTTTTGTTTACATAAACATTAAAATAATACCATTAAAAATAATGGCCAGATTTTAAGAGTGTCTTGCAACATGTTATCTCCTAACATGTACAAGTTCAAATAAAGTTTTGACAAAAAAAGTTTTATAAAAAGATAAATCTCGTATTTTAGCCTTTACATTTTTTTTTATAAAAAGAATGAGTTAAAAGATATAAATTACTGACATTTACAATACACATTAGCTTATCTTTATTAGTGTTTGGGTGCACCACCATCATTCATGTTGACTGAGCTTTCAATGTTGTTACGGAAAGGGCTGATTGGTTGGTTCCTGTCACATGACCTGCGGTGCGTTTGCAGCATTCTGAATTTTTTTTATTTTTTTCACCTCGTTGCGCCTGGTAAAAAATTTGCGCGTTGCTTCAATTATGAGCGCGCTTGCCGCACGCCTACATTTGAACGAGCTTGAGCGTGTAAAAGACGCAATATGTGAACGCCCTCTTGGCAAGTTACCTCATATCAAGCCACGGGCTACTGGTAGCTCGCGAGCAACGTGTTGGAGACCCCTGCTCTAGAACTCCGCTTTGTAGGCTATGACTTACTCGATACTTTTTTGCTACTTTGTAATAACTTTCTGCGGCAGTTTCTTGAAATGAACGAGGGTAAAAACTTTTTTTTAGACCTGACTAAATGAAATTTAAGACCTTGGATGAAAATCTGGCCGTTTAAGACTTTTTAAGGCCTTAAATTTTAAGTTCAGAATTTTTGACTTTTTAAGACTTTTTAAGACCCCGCGGAAACCCTGTATTTATTTGTATTATTTAATATATTATAGTCTGAAATATTGCAAAATACCAGAACATAAAAATAAATATTTGAAAATATGTATCTTATTGGTATTCAGAACAGGACAAGACAAAATGAGCAAATTGTGGCATTCTTTTATAAACATTGACTATAAAAGGCAAATGTAAATATATTTATTAAAAGCAAAACTGAAACCGGAAATCTCTCCTTCAGCATGGATCCAAATGTTTTTAACTTTGTGCTGCAACATTTAGTTTCTAAACTATTCCATTTTGTGCTGCAACATTTAGTTTTAAAACTATTATTTATGTAAATGGGGCTTCAAATTAACTCGTGCCCCAACATCCATGTAAAATGGATTCCTTCATAGGCGCAAAAATGTATTATACAACTTTAAATTGAGCCATGTTTCTTTCTTTTTTTGGTTGACTTTAGATTGATGATGAATAGGCTATCAAGTTTGCAATGCAAACTGATATGTTGTGTTCGTGTGCATATTTATGTGCACTTTTTGCAAATGTTTGCATGGTTTCAAAGTAAATTACATTATAGATGTCAAAGAACATTTCAAGTGATAAAACCCCCACAATTATAATCTGCTGTTAAATGTACTTTGTTTTTTTAATGTTTTTTCCTGTATTCATCATCTTGCATTTTACAGCATAAATCATTAAGTTCCTGCGTAGTACGGCAAGGATTGAGCAGAAACTCAGACATGTCTCCTGTTGGCTGGCCACCCCTCCTTAAAAGATTTTCAATCGCTGACAGCTTTTGGTCCATTTTGTCAAGACGAATACAAATGGCCCTTTCAAATTTCTTCAACTCCGTGTTGTCTGAAATGTACAGTTCACATGTTAACATTAAGGGTGCTCCGATTGATTGGGCACCGATCGTTATCGGCCGATAAAAGCTTTAAATAGTTTGATCGGTGGTCTCCATAAAGGCCGATCAGATGACGCACTGAGAAAATGTTCTATATGCAGCTAAGTTACACACCAACCAGACGGCTGACCGTTGGCAGAAAAAGCAGTTGGACTGATCAGTGTCCCCGAGTTGGTCAAAAAAAGTGCCTCGGAACCAGGGTGGGAAATTAGCCTTGTATCCTTGTAATGGATTGGACAGTTTTTGTCAAAGAATGCTGTTGCTAAGTAACAATGCACAATGCTTATAGGAGTCGCGTTACGTTACTGCTAATGAATCCCCAACATTTCCGGATTTTGTTGCTTCATAATAAAAACATTCAAATACCAAAATAACGGTGGACTTTTATTGTGAAGAACTTACAGGAAATGAAACCGTTCACAACCGGGGCTTTAACAACACATAGTCGAGTAGCAAGTTTTCAGCGCTAGTCTGGGAAACCATGTAGATAGCTAGCTGAGCTGAGGTACAGAGGAAAGGAAAATTATCCGTTAAAAAATGTGGCGACATATCCCCGGTGTTAAGAGGCCCGCCGCGGAGTCAGCAGTAGCTATGGATGTACAAGCTGTTGAGGGCGAAGTAAAGAAAAAGATAAGGTACTTTTCGAACAAGTTGCGCATTGACAAAACGTACAGCGAAAGACCGTGCAAAACATTTCAGACCGTCCTGCCAACCTGTATACATTTTAACGTCAATGTAGACTGTAACGATGTTTAAGTCGCTTGAAACCTGATGCTGTTTTTATCCTGTTGGCTCTCTGCTGCTCAGTTCTACCCCGCACTGACGAGACACACACACACACACACACACACACACACACACACACACACACACACACACACACACACACACACACACACACACACACACACACACACACACACACACACATACACACACACACACACACACACACACACACACACACGGTGGATGCAGGGAAAACTGGAGAGGAGACGTACAGGACGACCTAATACATCCATGAGCTACACTCGTTATTGTAGATCAATAAGTTAAAGTCCAATAAGTCCTTTATCAAACCGTATGAATGTGTGTCCCAGGCCAGGATAGGAAATTAACTAGCAATGTAAAGATCAACAAGCTACTGACACATAATAAATAAATTGTATTAATAATTAAAAAAAAGAATTTAATAAAGCAATTTAAAATATGATAGTGCACTTTTTATACATTTTAATTCTGGAAAAAGTGGTGTGTAAAAATTGTAAGTGTCCCCACCCTGCTGGAACACACTGAAGAACACACTGACAGTTTTTTTGTAATTTATTCCGAATAAGGCTTTAGCTCTATGTTAAGCTCTAAGCTGTTTAAGGTGTGTTTCTAACAGAGGAAGTGGAATGTTGAACGTTTCCTGTCAATAAAAGTAAACCATTGACAATTCACAATACATTATCTTCTGTTAATTTTAATACTTATGCATTGTTGTTAAGAATATTAAAATTAATATATGATAAATATATGACATGATAAATAGAAGGTTTCAAATAGACCCGGTGATCGGTTATCGGTGATCTGCATCGGTCGATACTACTCCCAACAATCGGTGATCGGCCCCAAAAATCCTGATCGGAGCACCCTTAGTTAACATGCTTAAAGAAAGCAGGGTGAAATAACTATCCTACATTCAACTGATGTAAAATAATTTCTATATTTAAAGCTGCAGTCCATCATTTTTGACACTCTAGTGGTTAATAAACATGTGTTTATTAACAGAATAATGTGTCTTGCAAAAGGACATTGTAGCCAGAGCTTCTTGTCTGCGTTTATGTCGATGGCGAGTCACACAGGTACTGGGCAACTCCACAGCTCTGCGACCCGACCAGTCTAAAGTAGTCCCCATATAAACACTTATTACAGGTATACTGTAGTTAAGACAAAATCACAGATGGAAAATCCATTCATGGTGTACTCGCTCATTATATAAATTTTGAAAACAAAAAAAGTTACAGACTGCAGCTTTAAATAGAATTTCAGTATCAGCAACATATACCACACAGATACAGAACAACAAACAGCGGGACATATGTCATATTACATGTTATACATTGTATAAAACTGTACAATATGTATGACAGTTCTTTTGTACATTTTAATTTAATATGACTTAATATATAACAGTTACAGTAAATTATTATATTATTAGAATATTAGAATTTCTAAAGGATGAAGTGTGGAGTAATGACGCTGTAAATTCTGCTTTGATCACAGGAATAAATTAAATTTGACAAATATTAAAATTGAAAAGACTTTTTACACTTTTAAGTTGTAATATTTCACAATATCACTGTATTTTTTATCAAATAAATGCAACATTTGTGAGCAGAAGAGACTTCTTTCAAAAACAATCTTACTGGCACCAAACTTTTGAATGAAAGAAAAATACAAAACTTGTACTCACACAAATTTGTTTCCCGGCCTGATGCAGGAACATCTACGGCCACATCAGCTGAAAATGAGAAACACAATAACAAGTTGAATGAATATATTATACATTTACAAGATCATAATACATCACACAGTGCACACAGATAAAATCTGGTCAAATAAGTCATATGTTTGCATTTGTACTCAACATCAAAAATATACATGAACACACCATTGCATTTTTACTAACTTGAGATATTAAGCTAAAGATTCTTACATAAATGTTTGTTGACATTTCAAAGGTGTCTAATTCCAGAATTTTAGAAAAAGGGGGTTTCATAAACCTTTAGTCACTTTCATTAAAAAGAATTACGGTAACCACTATTTTCAGATAATTAATAAATGTATTCATCAAATAGTAACAAACTGTCACATTACTTCACGTGAAATAGTATTATGATTTAAATGTCTCATTCCACTTTCATGTTGACTTTCCCTGTCAGACATGGGTGTTTCTGGATCTTGGGCACTTTGAAGACCTGAAAAACAAGATTCCAAAAACATGGTTCCTGGAAATTATTCAGGGATGCTTTTTTAGTTATTTTTTATAAATGATGATGTAATAGTAACACTCATTTGGTTGAGTGGTGACACGTTAAGGTTGGATATCGTTTTTTTTTTTTTTAAACGGTACTTAAACAGTACTTTAAAAAAAACAAAAACATCACCATCGTTTTGAGGCTCTTTTTTTTAATAACGTATTTTTTATCAAAATAAATTAAATTAAAAATTCTTAAAATTGAACCATATATTAAAATTGTGTGCAAATATTTCAACCGACAGCTGAGGCATTTAAGTGGCACCGAAATCTGCGTTTTGATTTGGTCCGGTTACCTGGTTCCATATTGGCACCGGGTTTCGGTACCCAACCCTATGCCACAGCTTGACATATATATTTATTTACTGACAAGCCAATTAAGTAACAGAACACAATGCTGTATTATTATTATTAAAGGATTCTCTGTCTTCTCTGAATGTATTGCCGACAGGAAAGAATATGTGAACTTATACTTACTCATTCTTCTTTCTGCAAAATATTCTGGTCTTGGGGTGACTGAAAAAATAAATAAATAAATAAATATTTAATTGACAATTTAAAGCAGCTATGTAATTGGTAACAAAAAGGTTTTAAACAATTAACTCACATTGAGGTGTGCTTACAATGCATGACGTCTTTGGTAGGGGTGGGTCTTCATCATCATCATCATCATCATCATCATCACATAGTTAACAGTATATGTTATTGTTACAATATCTCATACCAAAAAGGGGCTACAGAGGAAACTGAAAACAGAAAACTTTTAATGCGTTCTGGCCATTCATTTACATGAGAACAGCTGTTTGGTGGTGGTGTGGGGGGGTGAAAGAAAATTGGCCAAACATATCGGACACCCTGATTTCTACATTTCGGCATAAGCATCGTCCAGAGAAAAACCCATATTGCTCGACCTCTAAAAAGCAACCATGAATAAAATATTTAAATTCTACTCTGTCAAATTTTCAGAAAAGTATTTACCACTATCCAGCTTTCTCAAATATCTAGCTGGAGGTCGTACTGTTCTCCGTGGAGGTTCCTCATCACTCTCCAGGTTTGATGTCACTGTGGCCTGGTTGGCTTTCAGTCTGGCTTCCTCATAGCTATCTGGAAAGAACATGGCAGCTTAGTGTGACCAGTAAGAGAACAGTATAAACCATGTATGTGACATATGGTAGAAAACTTCTAATACATCCTAAATACTTGCATACACCAGAACCACTGCAACATGTTTAGACCACAAGGTAGTATCTGGAGTGGCTCTTTTTTTTGCTTTGGCAGTAAAATTCTTCCATGGCCAGTAGCAAAATATACCCTGTTAAGAGCAGATCTTCATATTAACCCTTCAAAATGGACATTAGCTGGAAAAAAATGGATTTAATAAAAGGTTGTTCATACAAACTTATGGGGCACTATTGATTTCCCAAAGAAAAAAAAGCCCATTATGTTCGTCAATAGTGCCACTAGTATCCATTTGGTTACAAAGATTCTTTAAAATATCTTCCTTTGTGTTCAGCAGAACAAGTAAATTTATTCAGGTTTGGAACATACCTGAGGGTGAGTAAATTACAGAATTTTAATTTAAGGTGGACTATTCATATATACTACTATTTATAAATACCTCTTTTGTTACTTCAAGCCAGTTGGAAGCCACAACATCAACTGTGTTGTCTTGGGGAAACTTAATCACAGCGTATTTCTGCAAGAGAAACCATACTTAGGGTTTGGAGCCCCAGGGGCATAAGTGCAATTAAAGTGATCTGCACTCAGAACCCCTTTGGCTCCAACCCCTTGATAGGTGAGATACTGCACATTAAGATTATACACAAGTATAAACAAGTATTTAGCTCAGTGTGGCCAGTTCCTTACAGCATTGTCTTTATTCCGCTCTCACCATTATCTTTTCACAATTCACCATTTACCAATTAACAAATTTAAAAAATCAAAAACAAATTTGAAAATTAAAATGTTCATCATTTAAGAACCCTCATGCGTCATGACTGTCTTCTATGTAATAAATAAACAGATAATTTTAAGAATACTCTGACTCCTATTTGCCCCAAAATGACAGCAGGGAGAAGCTCCATAAAGAGAAAAAAAAGTACCATTAAAATACTCTATTAAAAAGGGAAAGTTCACCAAAAATGACAATTAGCCTCACCCTGAAGCCATCCTAGGTGTATTCAGATGAATAAAAAATGTAGAGCCAGGACAGACCAAAGCGAGTAAAGTCCAAAAACTAACATGTTTATTCAATCTTTTGCGGTCTACAGAAGAAAAAAAGTTACAGGTTTGGAGCCTCATAAGGTGTGAGTAAATTATAAGATTTAAATTTTCAGGCCAATGATTCCCTAAACAATTTTGTGAATACAGCATAGCCTAATTATTTGCTGATACTAAACATAAAAATCAGCATTCAGATGTAAGTCTAATGTGTAAAAGGTGATAAAGATTTTAGATAATGGCTCAAAATGAATGGAGCACTGTAAGGACAATCTGGACACCATCTTCTGCATCAATTAAAAATGCCTTTCTGACAATTTGATACAATTTTATACAATTCTTTCATCCTGCTGTGCCTCACTTGGGCCTTGTAAACACCAATTAACCTGGAGTCACAAGTCTGCATGAAGAGCTGCTCAAAATTGTCATAGACACGACAAAGCACCATTCTATCCACTTCCCCTGTTGCATTCACCACAGAAATGACCTTGCAGCACTGAAAGTCACTGAGAACAAAAACATTGTTGGGTTTTTGTGTTTTCACCACAGCTGCAGGCTTGTTATTCATTTCCTCTGTGCTGGTCAATTTCACCAAGACATTTTATAATTTGTGACAGAGGGTTTCTACCCAAGCGTACCCCCCTCTTCAGCTGGTGCAGGTAATTTTCAAAGGCAAAAGCGCTACACTCATCTAGCCCACCGTACACATGTGCATCAGAAGCAAGGTGAATCATAGAGTGCACCTTGTACACAAGGAACTCATCCCCATACAACTTTCTGCCTTCCTCTACAAAGTGAACCAACATATCTGTTGCAAAAGAGGTGTACTGTTTCACTAGTTGTGGGCACACTAGGATGGCCAATGCCACACTGAACAGCATAAAATGCTTGTAAAGTTCATCAGAGAGAACACCTTTCAACACAATTTTGCCTGTGTAAAGGGCAAACTGTCGCAGTTCAGTAGCTTTCCATCGGTCAGTGTCTTCTAGGCCACGTGGTTTCCTTGCAAAAAGGTCTGGTCTCAAACCAAGAAGCCTGGAACTAATCTCCCTTACTTGGCCAGAAGATAATCTGGTCCTAAGATTCCCACGCAACCACAAAACAATCAGTTTTCGCATAACACCAAGACAGCACTGATGCATGTAGTCTGCAGGAAATTGCTGAATCATGTCTATTTGGAGCATGCAAAAAGGAGACACACCAGATGATAGGTGGTGCTCTTCCTGAAGCTGCTCACGGAAAGAAACGTCTGTTCTCAGAGTAACATTAATCGTCTCTGGGTATATACAGTGCCTTGCGAAAGTATTCGGCCCCCTTGAACTTTTCGACCTTTTGCCACATTTCAGGTTTCAAACATAAAGATCTAAAACTGTAATTTTTTGTGAAGAATCAACAACAAGTGGGACACAATCATAAAGTGGAACGAAATGTATTGGATATTTCAAACTTTTTTAACAGATAAAAAACTGAAAAATTGGGCCTGCAAAATTATTCAGCCCCTTTACTTTCAGTGCAGCAAACTCTCTCCAGAAGTTCAGTGAGGATCTCTGAATGATCCAATGTTGACATAAATGACTAATGATGAAAAATAGAATCCACCTGTTTGTAATCAAGTCTCCGTATAAATGCACCTGCTCTGTGATAGTCTCAGAGGTCCGTTTAAAGAGCAGAGAGCATCATGAAGAACAAGGAACACTCCAGGCAGGTCCGAGATACTGTTGTGGAGAAGTTTAAAGCCGGATTTGGATACAAAAAGATTTCCCAAGCTTTAAACATCCCAAGGAGCACTGTGCAAGCGATAATATTGAAATGGAAGGAGTATCAGACCACTGCAAATCTACGAAGACCCGGCCGTCCCTCTAAACTTTCAGCTCATACAAGGAGAAGACTGATCAGAGATGCAGCCAAGAGGCTGCATCACTCTGGATGAACTGCAGAGATCTACAGCTGAGGTGGGAGACTCTGTCCATAGGACAACAATCAGTCGTATACTGCACAAATCTGGCCTTTATGGAAGAGTGGCAAGAAGAAAGCCATTTCTTAAAGATATCCATAAAAAGTGTCGTTTAAAGTTTGCCACAAGCCACCTGGGAGACACACCAAACATGTGGAAGAAGGTGCTCTGGTCAGATGAAACCAAAATCGAACTTTTTGGCAACAATGCAAAACGTTATGTTTGGCGTAAAAGCAACACAGCTCATCACCCTGAACACACCATCCCCACTGTCAAACGTGGTGGCAGCATCGTGGTTTGGGCCTACTTTTCTTCAGCAGGGACAGGGAAGATGGATGGAGCCAAATACAGGACCATTCTGGAAGAAAACCTGATGGAGTCTGCAAAAGACCTGAGACTGGGACGGAGATTTGTCTTCCAACAAGACAATGATCCAAAACATAAAGCAAAATCTACAATGGAATGGTTCACAAATAAACATATCCAGGTGTTAGAATGCCCAAGTCAAAGTCCAGACCTGAATCCAATCGAGAATCTGTAGAAAGAACTGAAAACTGCTGTTCACAAACGCTCTCCATCCAACCTCACTGAGCTCGAGCTGTTTTGCAAGGAGGAATGGGCAAAAATTTCAGTCTCTCGATGTGCAAAACTGATAGAGACATACCCCAAGCGACTTACAGCTGTAATCGCAGCAAAAGGTGGCCCTACAAAGTATTAACTTAAGGGGGCTGAATAATTTTGCACGCCCAATTTTTCAGTTTTTTATCTGTTAAAAAAGTTTGAAATATCCAATAAATTTTGTTCCACTTTATGATTGTGTCCCACTTGTTGTTGATTCTTCACAAAACATTACAGTTTTATATCTTTGTTTGAAGCCTGAAATGTGGCAAAAGGTCGAAAAGTTCAAGGGGGCCGAATACTTTCGCAAGGCACTGTAACCCAACTGCCATCCCAGAAGCCTTTCTGTGTGCACTTATCACAACCAAAATAACCTGAGTATTGCTTTGTGCATCTGACAAATGCTTTCGCAGGTGCATCACAACTGATACAGCGCAGATGAACTCTCAAACGACCCTTGTCAGTTTCCAATCCATTCATCAAAAGGTCCCAGAGGTCATGCACTACATCTGTCAAAAATTCCAGATTTTTAGGCTTTGACACACCAAAACAGAGAGCAAGAGGAAAAACAATGGAAGGAGCCAAATTGATTTTACACAAAACGGGCCACAGTGACTGACTGCTACTTTTGAAAAGTGGCAAGCTATCAATATTCAAGGAAATGTCTACACAATCTAACTGGGTAACCTCATCACTGGGGTACATATTTAAATGCCTACAGAGCTGTTCTTTGCATCCAAAGTAGTAGTATTGCATTCCAGATTTCATGTCCAAATGCACATTTTCACATGTTCCAAGTAATGTTCTTGCAGTTCTTGGGAGCTCTGGGTGATGTTCAGCTAGGATTTTAAGAAGACCAGCCACTGCATTTTGTTTTACTTGAAATTCATTGGCCCACTGTGCAAGCCTAACATCTAAAGAAGGCATGTCATCCAAGTCTTCATTATCAGAATTTAAATCTGAACAAGAATTTGCACAGTCAGAAAGCAATGCACAAGGATGTAGTGTAATGACACCAAGTTCCAGGCATGCGCTTATATTTTGTTGGTAGTATCAGTTTACAACAATTAGTTAACACTAAGTTGTCAACACTCGTTACAGTATGCATCGGTTTCTGCCAGGACTTTTACGTGCTTTTCTCAACTCAACGAAGTGACGTTGGCAAGTATTATTAAAATAAACTCCTGATGTACTTACAAACTTCCCAATGCCTTGTTTCTGAGTACAGAAGCTATTTGTACTACTGTAGAAGTTTGGTCCCATTCTGGCCATTATTAGTGGGGTAATTTACGAGATACAAAGCGCCTGCACTAAGCCATTCGGCTGATATTTCTGAATATGGCTCTTTTATGCATCATGGAGTGTTAAAAAAAAAAAAAAGAGCAGAGTGGTGTCCCTTACAACCAGATTTTTTTTCCAACTTTTAATAGGAAAATTGAACTTCACACTGAGACCTGACTAAAATGGATAGTAAAATCAACCTAGGGTCCTTGCACCCCGCAAAAGCCTTGTTTTTTTCCCTTGGTTGAACATTTTTCACTGGGGTACATATTTAAATGCCTACAGAGCTGTTCTTTGCATCCAAAGTAGTAGTATTGCATTCCAGATTTCATGTCCAAATGCACATTTTCACATGTTCCAAGTAATGTTCTTGCAGTTCTTGGGAGCTCTGGGTGATGTTCAGCTAGGATTTTAAGAAGACCAGCCACTGCATTTTGTTTTACTTGAAATTCATTGGCCCACTGTGCAAGCCTAACGTCTAAAGAAGGCATGTCATCCAAGTCTTCATTATCAGAATTTAAATCTGAACAAGAATTTGCACAGGCCCCCTGCATTTCAACGTCACATTCACTCTGTGTTCCCTCAATGGGCTGTGCTTGATGAAGGGGCTCACTAAAGCTCTCCAGACTAGTAGAGCCGGTGCGGTCTACATGAGAGGAATCAGATTTCTGCTGATCTCTTTTCACTCTTTTCCAGAGTGTGTTGTATTTTTGTTTTGTTTTGCAGACATTGTTAATAACCTGTCTCACAAAAAGTAACAAAAAAAAAGTTCACTACCATGTCAGATTCCATCTGGTCTCTCTCTGTGGATGGTAAAAAAGAGAAATTGTAAACATAAGTACAGAGCACCTTTGAATGCTGTGTATTAATGATATATGTTAACAATCAACAAATGTTGACAATACATTGAATCGTTAAAACTTATCGACTATGCTCAACCGCAAAACAGGAGATATGAGGAAAATTGAAGATCAAGTCAAATTTATGTTCGGGACCATTATACAGCTAGAGTGACACCCTCCACGTGAAACTTCGGTGTTCCGACCTTTTATTATAGAGACTGTCAATTGATTTGGATTAATATGAGCGACGGAGAGAGAGCAAGACAGCAGAGCGCTTAGTTCAAAGACGGTGAGAGTGTGCGTGCGCCAGGCTCTCTCTCTCTGCTCGTTCGCCCTGTCACAAGCACAGTCACCGAGGCTTTGGCGGCCGCCCAAAAAAATTAAATGGAGGAAAAACGCTACTGTTTGAATTTAATATAAACTGGTTATTTTAACATTCAAAAGTTATAATAATAATGTCTATTTGTCTTCAGAGGCTTGATTAACATTAACAGACAGCACAGCAGCAGGCCACTGCAGTCAATTTAAGACCTAATGCACAGATGACACACATTTTGTTTTCACCCAACTGTGTTGAAGTGAAAACATAAATTTTCACACTGTATTTACATATGGAAGCGGCCGAGATCTGAATGATCACACAACACAATGAAGGCCCGGCTCAGCTTTGAGTTGGCCTGGATTTCCATGTGCGTGGTTGTTTGTCAGAACGCCGCATTAAATCGTTATTAATGGCTTATTGCACTTAATAACTATTGGTAACATCTATTATTCATTTTCTCATTCATGCATGTTTAAACTAAAGTATCAAATTATTCTAGTGTGAAAGGTAGCCTACCACGAAATACGAAAGAAACAGATCTAACGACGACAGAGTTATCGTTTACATATATCACATAATCGCCTAGCAAAATTCTTATTAAAATAATTCACATTATTAAAAAAATATATAATGTTACACATACAGCTCTCCTCATGAAATGGCGCAAAACGCGTTGATAAGCGCCAGTAGGAAAACTCTGGGTAACGTTACCAATTTAAATGCATTATAGCATATAGGTTATTTTCATCTAACGTTCCATCTACAATATGCTATACATCTATATTGTTATCCTGAAACAAATAGCATCGTAGTAGATATTTCCAAAATCAATTGGACCTACCATCGAAGCAGTGCAGAATCACGCGAACCGTCACAAAATGGCGTTTGCTGCACACTGTGCACAGCACACATGTGGTTTGGTTTATGAGATCTTCGTTTTAAGTGGGTGGAGCTTTTCCCATACAGCGCATGCACAGATTTTTAGTTAATTAAATTCTCAGTTGTGGATTATAAAAAAAATAAAGGGCATATAATTTCGGTGTGGTGCAGTTTTATGCCTTAACTGTTCATTTTGTAAAAGTTTTGTTTTTGCAGTTGACCTAAACTTGCAGGATGAGGATTAAGCAGACTCAACTTAATTTCAGTTATTTTATTTATTGTTTTGTTGAATGCAATAACTGAAATAAACCTGTATAAATGTGCCTTGGACAAATTGTTAGTTCTTAAATTCTTGTTCATTTTGTGTAAATATAAGCAAAATATGAAGAACCCAATTTTATGTTCACAAACTAATTTGATTCAAGGATACAGCAAAAAAAAAGAAAAAAAAGTTGATTGTGTTCATGAATGCTTTATTCCTAATTATTATTTTTTTTTAGATAAAGTTTGTCAATGACAGAAAGATGCATAGTTGGAACCGAAGGACATTTAGCAAATAAAATGAAATGGTACTTTGTCTATGTCGTTAATATTTTTCTATATCGGCTGCTATAGGCCTAGCTGTGTTATGTGATTTTTTGTTTCACTGTGCACTGTGCAATTGATTTTCCTTTTTCCTTCTTTTTATTGGATAGGCCTATATAAAATATATAAAAAAAATAGTTTGGAAAAATATAAATAAAACTTGTCTTATTGTTTATCAATAAGTCGGTTACAACGCCGGTTCGCCCAGATTTGCCTATTTTACTGCAATGAAATGATCTAGCTAAAATCAGTGAAATATAGGCTACAATTAGCTGAGAAAATATATAGATTGTAAATGGCAATAAATAAAGCTATACATTTCATGTAAGGCAGCACTTTAGTAATACTAACAGTCTCAAATTCTATCATCTTCTATTCTATAAAAAAAACAAAAACAAACCAGAACCTCTTAAATTCACTGTACCGTGGATGGCACACTTTGTGCCTGTGGTCGCTGTTAAGTTGAATTAACCTCCACTCATGAACGTTTTTCTAAATTTAAAGCATTACATCTTCAGAATATACAGCATTGCGACACAACAATTGAAAGCTTAGACTCATGATTCATTTAAGCCCACACACAGAGCATAAGATGATTTATAGCAGTTATACAACTGTTATAAAGTTAAAGAAAATAAAACAATACAGCTGTAGACTGCGCAGCGTGTGTCAGAGTCGCGTGTGCATTCATACCTTTTTCCTTCTGTCTTTAGCCACTGCGTCCAAGGAAAAAGTCCAAGGAAAAGGAAAGCCGTATCCAAAACGAGCTGTTCGACTTTCAACGGAAAATCAGTAAACTGTTTCTCATTTGCGCGCTTCTCTCTGGAGAATTCTACCATCTCAATGTGGGCGTCACCGTGTTCTCAGCTTGTCAGCTTTACCTCGTTTTACCCAATCCGTAGCCTTAGCTAGACCTGTAGAAACACAGAGATCCCTGTGACAGGATGTATGGTACACGTGCCTTTGAATGACATTTGCTCGGACCAGTTAGATTTAAATGCTACAAGACCAGCCTGAGACGATTCGATAGACATCAAGCATGACACTAACATTTTAACCCTCTAATGACTATAGCTCTGTGAAAGCCAAAACAGGGACTCCCCTAAGCATATCCCCTGTGCAATAATGAATTACTTATTTCTATATATGTATGTAAATAGTTATTCAAGTTTATGTGTGATTGATGTGGGTGTGTTTGTGTATTTGATAAGTGTTTTA
Organism: Zingel zingel; assembly: GCA_023566125.1. NCBI lineage: Eukaryota > Metazoa > Chordata > Actinopteri > Perciformes > Percidae > Zingel > Zingel zingel. Next base: position 9,071,589 of record CM042332.1, read on the forward strand.
TTTTGTACTTTCTTGGATTTTTTCTTTGCACTTTTCAAATTGAAATAAGAAAAACGGACAGAATCAGAAAGGGCTTTATTGCCAAGTACGTTGCACATACAAGGAATTTGTCGTGGTGCTGTTGGTGCATGTCACACATACAAATATAAGAAGGATAAAAAAAAGAATATAAATAATATAAATAACACACACACACACACACACACACAGTATTAATAACGATAAAATAAGTAAATAAATAGTAAAATAAGCAAGTTAAATAGTAGTAAAAAGGAATGCTACAGCAGAGTAGGTACAGTGGCATGAGGAGCCCGAGGTGGGGTGTGGAGAGAATCAGAGTGGGTTCCGGGCCTTGTTAATAAGGCTAGTGGCGGAGGGGAAAAAACTGTTCATGTGGCATGTGGTTTTGGTCCTGATGGACCTCAGCCTCCTGTCAGAGGGGAGTGGCTCAAAGAGTTTGTGTCCGGGGTGGGAGGGATCGGCCACAATCTTTCCAGCATGCTTCAGAGTCCTGGTGGCGTAAAGGTCCTGGAGCGGCGGCAGATTGCAGCCGATCACCTTCTCTGCTGACCGAATGCAGCGTGTCATTCGGTCAGCAGAGAAGGTGATCGGCTGCAGTCTGCCCTTGTCCTTGGCTGTGCTAGCAGCATACCAGATGGTGATGGAGGATGTGAGGATGGACTCGATGGCTGTGTAGAAGTGCACCATCATTGTCTTTGGCAGGTTGAATTTCTTCAGCTGCCGCAGGAAGTACATCCTCTGTTGTGCTTTCTTGACGAGGGAGCTGATGTTCAGCTCCCACATGAGGTCCTGGGAGATAATAGTTCCCAGGAAGCGGAAAGACTCCACAGTGTCCATTGTGGAGCCACAGAGGGTGATGGGGGCAGGTTGGGCTGGGTTCTTCCTGAAGTCCACAACCATCTCCACTGTCTTTAGAGCGTTGAGCTCTAGGTTGTTTTGCTTGCACCAGGTGGTCAGCCTCCGACCTGTCGTCCACAAATTTCAGAAGCTTGACGGACTGGTGACTGGAGGTGCAGCTGTTAGTGTACAGGGAGAAGAGCAGAGGAGAAAGAACGCAGCCCTTGGGGTATCCGGTGCTGATGAACTGTGAGTCGGAGACGTGTTTTCCCAGCTTTACATGCTGCTTCCTGTCAGACAGGAAGTCAGTGATCCACCTGCAGGTGGAGTCAGGCACACCAAGCTGGGAGAGCTTCTCCTGAACCAGAGCCGGGATGATGGTGTTAAAGGCAGAGCTGAAGTCCACAAACAGGATCCTGGCATAGGTTCCAGCGGAGTCCAGGTGCCGGAGAATGTAGTGGAGGGCCAGGTTGACTGCATCGTCTACAGACCTGTTGGCTCTGTAGGCAAACTGCAGGGGGTCCAGGAGGGGGTTGGTGATGGGTTTGAGGTGTGAAAGCACAAGGCGCTCAAAGGACTTCATAACCACAACGGTCAGGGCGATGGGTCTGAAGTCATTAAGTCCTGTGGTCCTTGGCTTCTTGGGAACAGGGATGATTGTTGAGGACTTGAAGCAGGCTGGCACGTGACATGTCACCAGTGAGGTGTTGAAAATGTCTGTAAACACTGGAGACAGCTGATCAGCGCAGTGCTTCAACCTTGATGGGGAGACAGCATCCGGTCCAGCAGCTTTCCTGGGATTCAGTCTCCTAAAGAGTCTGTTGACGTCCCTCTCGTGGATGGAGGGTGGAGGTGGAGGGGACCTTTTAAGGAGGGCATTGGTGGGGGTGCCCAGGACCCTGTTGAGGTGGGGGAGGTGGAGGTGATGCACAGTGGCTGTAGCTGTAGGGAGGTGTCGTGGGGGATGGTGTCAGGACTGTCCTTTTGTCTTTCAAATCGACAGTAGAACTCGTTCAGGTCGTTGGCTAGGTGTCGGTCATTGAAGGAGTGGGGGGTTTTAGGCTTGTAGTTGGTGATCTGCCTAAGTCCTTTCCAGACAGTCGCAGAGTCATTAGCTGAGAACTGGTGTTTGAGCTTCTCAGAGTAGCGTCATTTAGCCTCCTTCACTGCCTTGCTAAACTTGTACTTTGACTCTTTAAATCTGTCTTTGTCCCCACTCCTGAAGGCCTCTTCCTTAGCCAGCCTTAACCTTCTGAGTTTGGCTGTGAACTAGGGTTTGTCATTGTTGTAACTCACCCTGGTGCTTGATGGAATACAGCAGTCCTCACAGAAGCTGATGTATGATGTCACAGCCTCTGTGTACTCATCCAGACTGTTGGTAGCAGTCCTGAACACATCCCAGCCAGTAGAGTCCAAACACAACTGGAGATCCTCCACAGCCTCACTGGTCCACTTCCTTGATGTTCTCACTACAGGTTTGCAGAGCTTTAGTTTCTGCCTATAGGCGGGTATCAGGTGAACCATGACATGGTCAGAGTGTCCAAGTGCAGCACGGGGACGGCGTGATAAGCATCCCTGACTGTGGTGTAACAGTGATCCAGAATGTACTCCTCTCTGGTCGGGCATTTAATATGCGGTCTATATTTAGGGAGTTAATGATGTGGTTCCCTTTATTGAAGTCACCAAGGACAATAACTAGGGAGTCCGGATTGGTCCGCTCCACGAACAGTATCTGGTCGGCGAGCATGCGCTGCACGTTGGTGAGATGTAAACACCGACCAGAATGAATGAAGCAAACTCACGGGGTGATTAAAAAGGCTTACAGTTTATGATGAAATACTCCAGGTCAGGAGAACAATGCTGCTGGATCACTGTCACGTCGTTGCACCAACCGTTGTTGAGAAACAGATTCCTCCATCTTTTGTTGTGCCGGAGAGGTCCGTATCTCTGTCGAGTTGGAAGCCTGCCAGCTGCAGCGCAGAGTCCAGTATTAATCCACAGAGCCACGTCCCCGTGAAGCACAAAATAGCAGATGAAGAAAAGTCGCTGTTTCTCACAAAAAGCAGTTGTAATTCGTCCAGTTTGTTGGGCAGAGAGCGCACGTTAGAGAGGAATATTCCAGGTAAAGGAGTTCGTAATCCTCGCTGGCGGAGACGCACAAGCGCACCGGCCCGTTTCCCTCTCCTCCGGCGTTTCGCTGCATTGGCAAAGGTGAGCGCACCTTTGACCAGAATGTCCAAAATTTCCAGTGAAGGGAGAAGAAAAGTGGGAAATAAGTCCGATGGTGTTGTTCCCCTGAAGTTCACGAGCTCTTCACTGGTGAATGAGATGCGGGTACCATCGCAAGAAACAAAGTTAAAACACAAAACAAAACAGAGCGCACCAACACACCGTGTCGCCATTCTGCGGTGCCATCTTGATCAGACAGACATATCTGTAGAATAAAATTCATTTAAAATCAATTTTTTGAGTCTGGGTTTTTTCTGTAGTAAGCTGGAACAAGTGGCTATGACCTTGGGATGTCTGTATCTCACCTATGTGTTTACAGCAGTGTATTTTAATCATTTTACAGATGGTTGACTTGGACGGAAATAAAAAAACCTCCATTCAGGCCTCTGTAGCTCTGTCAGTAAGGCCTACAATCACCCAAAACTTGAGTGTTACCTTTCCAATGTTATCAGGCACACCCCTGAGTGTCAAAGTATATGGGAACTGTACCACTTTTAATTTGGGTATGACGTTTAGACCAAAAAGCATGGAATTTCAAGCGAATCTTAAGGATTTATTAACTGCTTCTATTTTTCTCATTAGTCGCTTTGGATATAGTCTCTTACCATTTCATGTGATGGTCGAGATGGTCTTCATTGCTGTCTGGTCGAGGTTGATTTTGTGTGCGCTTGAGCATTTGCAAATGGTAATCAACACAAATGAAATAGACTTTTAATCATTGTTGTTGTACAATTTATTTTTATTTAATTTCCACATAAATTAAGGTTAATGCTGCAAATGCTGCTAACCTGACGCCATTTCAGTGATTTGGGAAAAGCGCGTAAGTCCTGTCAGAAAGCAATGCACAAGGATGTAGTGTAATGACACCAAGTTCCAGGCATGCGCTTATATTTTGTTGGTAGTATCAGTTTACAACAATTAGTTAACACTAAGTTGTCAACACTCGTTACAGTATGCATCGGTTTCTGCCAGGACTTTTACGTGCTTTTCTCAACTCAACGAAGTGACGTTGGCAAGTATTATTAAAATAAACTCCTGATGTACTTACAAACTTCCCAATGCCTTGTTTCTGAGTACAGAAGCTATTTGTACTACTGTAGAAGTTTGGTCCCATTCTGGCCATTATTAGTGGGGTAATTTACGAGATACAAAGCGCCTGCACTAAGCCATTCGGCTGATATCTCTGAATATGGCTCTTTTATGCATCATGGAGTGTTAAAAAAAAAAAAAAAGAGCAGAGTGGTGTCCCTTACAACCAGATTTTTTTTTCCAACTTTTAATAGGAAAATTGAACTTCACACTGAGACCTGACTAAAATGGATAGTAAAATCAACCTAGGGTCCTTGCACCCCGTAAAAGCCTTGTTTTTTTCCCTTGGTTGAACATTTTTTAAAGTTACAAACATTGATGGTGAAGTCAGTTTCTTATACCAATATTTTCTCTGGTACCAATTATATTTTTAATTCTTTCAGGTTCCAAGCAATATGTTTATTATGTTAGGATTAGGGTTATGTTAATGCTAATTGGTAACTTAACAAATAATACCAAGACATTCTGAGAATGTTATGAGAATGTTTTCTCTAAAACATGAGAACAGTCATCAATCCCAGATAACATGATAAAGAAGTTCCGATAACGTTGTTCTAAGAACGTTTTCTATCAACATTATGAGAACGTTCATTAAGCAGAAATAATGTGATAAAGACGTTCCAAGAACGTTGTTCTAAGAACGTTTTCTATCAACATTATGGGAACTTTCATCAATCAAAAATAACGGCATAAAGATATTCCAAGAACGTTGTTCTAAGAACGTTTTTGCTCAATGTTACAAGAACGTTAATAACGTTACATGAACGTTCCAAAAACATTATTTTAATAACGTTTTGTACTAACATTTACACAACTTTTAAAGAACGTTAGTGAAAGTTCTGGGAAAGTTCCCTGTTAGCTGGGAAACAGACGGCACAAGGACACAAAACGATCTGTCAAGAGACAAGGGGAACATGGGTGTTAAATACATGAGGTAATGAACAAATGAGGGACAGGTGATACAACAGGTGAAACACATTAGGGCAGGGCAGGACAATCAGACAAGACAGAAAACAGACTATCAAAATAAAACAGGAAATAGAAATATACACAGAGAACAGAGAAATAAGTAAACCAAAATATACACAACAAGATACATACAGAAATCTACAAACAAGACAACAGAAATATACAAACAGGTAACAGAAATGTACAGAATAAATATACAAAAACATACAGAAAACATAATACAGGCAACAGAAAAATACACAACCACAACAGACTCTTCTTCCTCAATCTGTTCCCATTTTCCTCCCTCAGTCTTTTTTCTGTAAACTAGACAGCCTAATCTTAGAATTTATTTGGATTAAAAAGGTCCCTAGATTGCGTAAACAATATTTACAGAGACCGAAACCACTTGGGGGGCTGGCTCTCCCCAATATGACATTCTATTACTGGGCCACTAATATTAGAATTCTAAAATTCTAGCTCCAATATGAAACTTTAGATCCCGCGCCCACTTGGGTAGCCATGGAGGCATTCTCTCCTAAACAAGTTTCATTGAAGGCATTAGTGCACTCTTCTACTATACCCTCTACTTCTCCATACAGTAAGAATGTGCTTGTGAGAACTTCTCTTAGAATTTGGGCTCAATTTAAACGCCGTTTTGGTTTACAATCTTTCTCCATTCAAGCTCCAATAGCCACTAATCATACTTTCCCTCCATCTCTTGTAGACAATGCTTTTTCAATTTGGTCCAATCAAGGCATAGTATCATTTTAGGATATATACATTAACACATTTGCATCCCTCCAACAGCTCTCCGAGAAATTCTCACTCCCTAAATATCACTTTTTTAGATACCTACAAGTCCGTAGTTTTGCTTGCACAACCTTCCCAAACTTCCCCAATTTGCCCAACGAGTCACCTCTTGATAGGTTTTTCAAACCTATTTGTTCATTGAAAGGGTTAATTTCAGATATGTATAATCAAATTCTTTCTCTTCATCCAGATCCACTGGATCCCATAAGAGCCTTGTGGCAAGAGGACTTGGGGGAGGAGTTATCTGAGGTTTTGTGAGACGAAATTCTTAGTCGTGTGCATAAATCTTCAATATGTGCGCGCCATGGCCTTATTCAGTGCAAAATTCTGCACTGTACGTATTACACTAAAGAGAGGCTGGCTAGGCTCTACAAAGATATATCTCCAGAATGCGATAGATGTAAGCAAACCCCAACCACTCTAATTCATATGTTACGGTTCTGCCCATCTCTGCGTAACTACTGGATGGATATTTTTTTAACTATTTCCGACATTGTTGAAGAGAGGATCGAGCCGAATGCTCTCACCGCATTGTTTGGTGTCTTTTCCTTTTTACCTTCCCTATCAAAATCTAATAGAGATGTTATTGCCTTTGTCACCTTATTAGCGAGAAGACCAATTTTAGCTAAATGGAAATTAAGAACCCCCCCTTGTCATGCACGCTGGTTGGCAGATGTCCTTTATTTCCTTCAATTAGAAAACATTTTACTTTCTACAAGGAGTTCTTCTCAAAAATGTTGCTAGGTATGGGGCCCATTTTTTCTATATTTTGAGAATACTAGTTTCTCACATATTCCTGACAAAGACTAGAGTGGCCTAACCTGGCAATATGTCCTATTTTTTACTCTGTTAGGCTGACTACCTATGCTGAATTTGGATGCTGTCTGTGTCTGTATTTTTTTATTTAATCCTCATTACTGACTGGGGGGGGGGATGTTGTGTTTTGCTTTGCTTTGATTTGTTGTTTATTTTATATTTTATATGTAAACAAAAAAGGAAACGTGTTTTTATACATATATTTTTCAACTGCTTTTGTATTGCTGTTTTGAAATTAATAAACATCCTGGGAAAAAAAAATATGTTTAATCAATGCACAGTGTTTGATGGCTCACATTGAGGCTGCAAATTTTCTCAAATCTTCGTACATTCAAACATATTGTACACACTTTCTTTACTCAATCACATGTCAAATTTCCATACTTGAGTTTAGCTGCCATCATTTCTATGTCACTCATTCTACAGGGTCACTGGGGTTGGGATGCTTTCCACCGGAATGGAATGACAGTCAAGCTTAGAGAGGAGGTGAGGAAGTGAAGGACACAACTTCAAGCTCACTGCCTTCTGACACATTGGTAGGGCTGGTGTATGAATATGAACCCTCTGACAAGATGGAGGAGATAACTCAGGAATGGCAAGGCCACAAGGAGAAATGTCATTCATATACAGTACCTGCAATGTAATATGGCCTTCCCTACATGATGCACAGCTATCCCTCATTACACGCCTATTAGTCTATATCCACAACGTTCCACTTCTGGGATTGCTCCGTTGCCACCGGAAATTCCATCGGATTTCACTCTTTTCGGCCAGATTTCTGGTACCTCTGCTTTCATTGTGTTGGAATTTTGAACTCCGGTCAACTGCACGTGTGAAATTATATAATTTGTTTGTGGAGCATGTTTTATCCCACTCGTGAGATATGACATAAATCTGAAGCCATAAGACCACTGTATATGTCAGGACCGGTGACCAGAACTCAAGCGCAGACCAGAGTGTAGTTTCAATGAAGGTGATTTTATTGAAATGGTTTGAGTGGCAGGAGGTTCGTATGAGTCAGAGAGAGGGAATGGGGTCTGGGCTCCAGTGCTCTGGATCCCGCGGTGCTGGCAGGTAGATCTGGTTCCAGGCTCAGGGCGAGATGGTCTGAGGTGGGACAGGACAAAAACAAGTTAGCAACAGGTATTCACAATAGTGAAAGTTCAGATTGGCTGGCTAAAAACTACATTCACACGCATACTATGAAGGAGGCTAGGTTCACGGTCGGCGGGCCGTTACAGTATAAACTGAAGCATGTACACATTTTCTAAACCTTCAGTAGCGCTGCCATTTAAATGGTATATTATAGTAAATAAATGTATCCCACTTTTCAGATGCAGGTTTCTTCTATGGATGAACGGATACCACTTTTTTTCAGTACCAATACTTACATTTAGGTACTTGCCGATACTAAGTACCGATATGAGTAAATAATAATATCATTACAGTTCTAACAATAACTTTGAAAACATGCATTATTTGCACCTGAATGCACCATAAGGTCCCGTCGGTGCTTATTACCATTTTTTTGTTTACCATAGACTGTATAAAATATGGATGTAGTCTCTGTGACATCACCGAAAGGTTTTTAAAATGAAGCTCAACGTGGGAGGCTCCTGGTTAACTCCCGGCTAATCCAAAAGTGTCATTTGATGAAACAGCAGTTTTGGCCTTTCAATGTTAGCTTTTTTGTGAATTTTTCAAAACCGGAGGTTATTCCTCGTTGTTTACATAACTTACGAGGAATGCAAAATGTTGCCAAACAAGTGACTTCAGGAAAGCCGGAGGATTTTCCACTTCTGTTGTTTCTGCAACATCTCTGACTCTGGCATTGGCCATGGTGTCTGGAAAAAGTGAAGCTTCAGGCTACCGGTAAGCTACGCTGTGTCTTTAGCTACTGATTGTTGCATGTCCCATAGTGGATCTCTTGGTGTTGGAATTCTTTCAATTGAAATACAGCCACACTTTAGACCATTTAACACGCAGAAATGACTGTACATGAAAGATTTTCCGTCTCTGCTACTGCACATAGTATGACTTCAGCACTAAGATGGTCATACACACTATAACCATTTGGATGTATTAAACTGGTAACGTTAAGAGAATATGCTGAATAACACAGGATCAGACGATTCTATGTGGTTGTGTATTTTTCCACGTCTCCTCTTTAGGAGACCTCTTTAGGTCCTGAGTATATTGATTCCAATGGCAGAAGTGAACATGAACACAGATTATGACAGATTCTTTAACCCCATAGTCAACTATGTCAATATTGGAGCCAATTTTCACAAGCCAGATAGCTCCAGGACATTCTGACACTAAAATGGCATTTTTCAGATGGACACAATAGAAGAAAATTAACTTTGTTTGAGACCTGTTTCTGTCTCAGGACCAAACTCAACTAACGTCCGTGAACACCCTAATAAAACTAATCTCTGTGATGCTAAATATGTCTTTTAGCTGTGTACATATCTAACGTTAGCATAAGAAAATAATAGCAAACAAATTAAAACTTTTCATCCGCCCACACAACGTTCAATACAGTTTCAAACGAGGCCACGCCCACTTAGGAGACAGGAAATTTGTACCGTTTAATTTCATTGGCACTGCTTGAAATGCTTTAGTATAGAGGATCTTTGTTCTATCTTACACAGGCTCCGCACTCTACTGGACTCTATGGGTAATACTCCTCTCCAATCCTGAGCACGCTACAGAGACACCTTATCCTAGTGTGCCCATAGAGTCCAGTAGACGGCTCTTGTGTCTTGTAGTACAACCGAACGCTGAACAAGCCATTTTTAGGCGACCAAAATGTTTGAATTAACTGAAACGAAAACACACAGTGAGAGGGTCAAATTTTAGGATGAGAACACAGACAACACCAGCCTCTGTCATGATTGGCAGGTCGCAAACTGTCAATCACATCAAGTAGCCCCTCCCTAAAACATCCCCTGCTTTATCGTCTATGTTAAAATCAATGGGGGACCATAATTAACTAAAATGAACACCCTTCTGTATTGAATTCAATTCAATTCAATTCAATTTTATTTATAGTGTCAAATCATAACAGGAATTATCTCAGGACACTTTACAGATAGAGTAGGTTTAGACCACACTCTGTAATTTTCAAGGACCCAACAATTCCAGTGATTCCCCCAAGAGCATGCATGAATGAATGTGTAAGTGCGACAGTGGCAAGGAAAAACTCCCTTTTAGGAAGAAACCTTGGACAGACCCATGTTCTTGGTAGGCGGTGTCTGACGATGCCGGTTGAGGGTTGGATGAACAATGGCAATAAAAAAGTCACAATTAAGATAATGACTAGAGTAGTTGTAATAGTTCATGGTGTCGTAGAGCACAGCAGGGCGTAACAGGGCGTGGCCGGACATAGTAAGTCGACGCCGGGCATTGCAGGGTGTAATGGGGCACAGCAGGTCGTAGGGCAGGACCACGGCGACAGCTGCCACCATGATGTAGGTGCCATCATGATCCAAGATGATGGTGCTGGGGGGACAAAGAACATACGGACTCCGGGGAAGCTCCCCGGAGCTAGGTTAATAACAAGCATTTCTGGAACATGAATACACACAGATGGAAAGAGAGAGGAGCTCAGTGTGTCAAAGGAGGTACCCCGGTAGTCTAGAACTATAACGGCATAGGGAGGGTGTGTTCGACGATTGTGGCTACACACCTTCCCCCGCTGGTCTAGGCTAACGCTGCGACACCTTACTCCCTAAGTATGCGTAAGCTTTCTATGAAGAAAAGCAGAGATATGGAGGAGGTGCGTCATGACTGTGGCTACACACCTTCCCCCGCCGGTCCAGGCGAATGCTGCAACTCCTAACTTCCTAACTATAAGCTTTATCGAAGAGGACAGTTTTAAGTTTACTCTTAAAAGTGGTGACGGTGTCTGTCTCCCGAACACAGACTGGGAGCTGGTTCCACAGGAGAGGAGCCTGATAGCTGAAGGCTCTGGCTCCCATTCTACTTTTAGAGACTCTGGGAACCACAAGTAACTCTGCATTCTGGGTGCGTAGTGCTCTAGTGGGACAATAAGGTATGTATGTGCTTTACCATTTAGAGCTTTGTAGGTCAGGAGAAGGATTTTAAATTCAATCCTGGATTTTACTGGAAGCCAATGCAGAGAAGCTAATACAGGATAAATATGATCTATTTTCTTAGTTCTTGTCAGAACACGCGCTGCAGCATTCTGGATCAGCTGGAGAGTCTTAAGAGTTTTAATTGAGCATCCTGATAATAGGGAATTACAGTAGTCCAGCCTGGAAGTAACGAATGCATGGACTAGTTTTTCAGCATTGTTTTGAGACAGGATGTTCCTAATTTTGGCAATATTACGAAGGTGAAAAAAATCTGTTCTTGAGGTTTGTTTTAAGTGGGCGTTAAAGGATAAATCCTGATCAAAAATAACTCCTAGATTTCTGACAGTAGTGCTGGAAGCCATGACAATGCCGTCCAGAGTAATTATATCTTCGGATAATGAAGTTCGGAGGTGTTTAGCGCCCAGCACAATAACCTCAGTTTTGTTCGAGTTCAACTTCAGGAAATTGTTGGTCATCCATGATTTTATATATTTAATGCACACTTGCAGTTTAGCTAACTGACTGGTTTCGTCTGGCTTGATTGATAAGTATACTTGGGTGTCATCCGCATAACAGTGAAAGTTAATTGAGTGTTTCCTAATAATATTGCCTTGAGGAAGCATATATAAGGAGAATAGAATTGGTCCAAGTACTGAGCCTTGAGGAACCCCGTGGCTAGCTTTAGCGTACCTGGAGGATTTATCGTTGATATTAACAAATTGAGATCGATCAGAGAAATAAGACTTAAACCAGCTTAGTGCGATTCCTTTAATGCCAACTAAGTGTTCCAGTCTCTGTAGAAGGATTGTATGGTCAATAGTGTCACCTGCAGCACTAAGATCTAATAACACAAGTATGGATACAAGTCCTTTGTCAGCAGCAGTTAGAAAGTCGTTTGTAATTTTCACCAGTGCTGTCTCTGTGCTATGATGCTTTCTAAATCCTGACTGAAAGTCCTCAAATAGACTATTCCTATGTAGAAAGTCACCTAACTGATAAGCGACTACCTTCTTAAGGATCTTGGAGAGAAAGGGAAGGTTTGATATAGGTCTATAGTTCGCTAAGACCTCAGGATCAAGGGTTTTGTTTTCAGAATAGGTTTTATCACAGCTATTTTAAATGACCGGTACATAACCTGTTAATAAAAACATATTGATAATATCTAGTAATGAAGTGTTCACCACGGGTAACGCTTCTTTAAGTAGCCTCGTTGGGATGGGGTCTAAGAGACAGGTAGAAGGCTTTGCTGAAGAGACCTTTAGCATTAATTGTTGAAGGTCTATAGGAAAAAAGGAGTCAAAGTACATGTCAGGTCTTGTCGTTCTTTCTAGCACTCCTGTATCAAAAGGTGAACCGTTAGAAATTGAGGGCAAAAGGTGATGAATTCCATCCCTAATTGTTATGATTTTATCATTAAAGAAACTCATGAAGTCGTCACTACTAAGAGCTAGGGGAATAGATGGCTCAGTAGAGCTGTGGCTCTCTGTCAGCCTGGCTACAGTGCTGAAAAGAAACATTGGGTTGTTCTTATTTTCTTCTACTAATGATGAGTAATAGTCTGATCTGGCATTTCTGAGGGCCCTCCTATAGGTTTTTAAACTGTCTTGCCAATCTAGACGAGATTCTTCCAGTTTGGAGGAACGCCATTTAGTTTCAAGTTTTCGTGAGATTTGTTTTAATTTGCGAGTTTGGGAGTTATACCAAGGTGCTAGTTTCCTTTGCTTCATCGTCTTCCTTTTGAGGGGAGCAACAGAGTCTAAAGTTGTCCGTAGGCAGGCCGTAGCACTGTCTACAAAATTATCAATTTGGGAAGGACTAAAATTAGCTCAAAGGTCCTCCGTTATATTAAAGCACGACATTGAGTTAATTGCTGTTGGAATATCTTTCTTAAATTTTGCTATAGCACTGTCAGATAGGCATCTAGCGAAGGTTTTATTTAATTTCATATAGTCTGGTAGTAAGAATTCGAAAGTTATTAAAAAATGGTCTGATAATAAAGAATTCTGTGGAAATACTACTTAAATCTTGGTTAAAACAGTGCCTGGCCTTATGCACACTCTGACTGAAACCAATTGAATCTAGTAGTGAGTTGAAGGCAGTACTAAGGCTATTACTGTCAACGTCCACATGGATATTAAAATCACCTACAATAATTATTTTATCTGATTTTAGGAACATAATACATACATAACAAAAACTCTGAGAATTCAGATAAAAATTCAGAATATGGGCCTGGCGCTCGGTAAACAACAACAAATATGATTGGCTTTAATGATTTCCATGTTGGATGTTGAAGATTAAGAACAAGACTTTCAAACGAGTTATAATTTAGTTTAGGTTTAGGATTAATTAACAGATTTGAGTCAAATATGGCTGCAATTCCTCCTCCTCGGCCTGAGCCTCTAGGAATTTGAGTATTAATATGACTGGGAGGAGTGGCTTCATTTAGACTAACATATTCTTCATGGCCCAGCCAGGTTTCAGTAAGACAGAATAAATCAAATTGATTATCTGATTTCAAATTGTTTACCAGTAATGCTTTAGAAGACAGAGATCTGATATTTAATAGTCCACATTTGATTCTCCTATTCTGTTCTATCGTTGCAGTGGTTGTTTTAATTCCAATTAGGTTGTTAAGTATATCACCTCGTTGGTGCACAGAGGAGCGTGTAGCGCTGTACCTTTGAGTAATGTTATTACTGACTCTTACTGGAATGATATAGCTGGTCTGTGGGTTAGCAGAGTTATTTGTAAAGGAGTGAGAGCTTATGGGAGAGTGTGATTGGGTGGTGCGCCTGTGCGTGTCTTTACGGGGTGTAAACAGTCAATCTAAGGTCCGAGTCTGCACCCAGGTCTGGGTCTGCACGGCGTGTCGCAAGTTCTCACATAGCACCTGGCTGCCGCGTCTATTGGGATGAATCCCATCCCTGCTGAACAGGGAGTCACGTCTCCAAAACAGATTGAAATTGTCAATAAAACCTATCTTGTGAATGCTGCATGTATGCTGGAGCCAGGTGTTGAGGATGAGTAGTCTGCTAAAAAGGCCTACTCCGCGACCTCGAGATGGAAGTGGGCCCGAAATAAAAACTGACTTCCCAGTGCTTATTAAAGCTTCAATGAGGGTGCCAAAGTCTTTCTTTGTGCGCTCACTCTGCTGATAGGACATGTCGTTATGTCCGCAATGGACCACGATGCGTTTAATAGAGGTCGGCAGTGAGGGTATCAGGTTCACAGCTTTAGCCAGGATGTCTGCAACTTTGGCTACAGGAAAGCAGTGTGTGACCGCATTAAAAAACCGTATATCCCGGGTGATGGAGTCGCCAATAATTATTGTGGTTGGGGTGAAGAGCGGACGAGGAGGGGGGGCGTGAATGGCCGGTGGTAGGAACAAAACAGCCAGTATTGGATTCAGATGGACAAGGAAAAGAAGAGGAATATTGCTTACCTTCATTCGGTGGGGGAGATTGTTTTTGAGAAACATTGTCATTTGGCTGGTTCAGGCAAGGGAGGCCACCGGACCGTCTGACTACCGCATCCCTCAGAAATTGTTGTCGCTAGGCAGTGGTGCTCCTCATTGACGCCTGCAGGTCCGTCGGCTTTGAAGCGGGGCGAGCCCGGGTAACCACGTCGGCCGTTACCGGGGGAACATTCGGCTTCGACAGGGCATTGAAGCGACTGGAGAGGCTGAGGGCAGGAGGCGATGCAGCCCTACCCGAGGCTCTCTTTCGGCCACAGACCACTTCAGTCCAGGATGCCCTGGTGGTCGGTGTCGAACTAGAAGATGGGTGTGGACAGGCGGATGTGTCCCAAATTACAGTATCCTGGAGTGCCGCCGAGAGAGTTGTGATGCGACGCGACTGGTTTTGAGCAACGTCCAGGTAGGAGGTCAACAGGGCATCTTTGGTTTTCAAGTCCTCGGAGAGCCGGCAAACTTCTTCCCTAAGGTCATTGATTTCTTTGTTTGCATTTTCAAGCAACGAGGAAATCCTGTAGGGAGGTGGGTGCTCGCAAGGTGTGGAGGTAGCCATGGGGCTGGTGTTAGCTTGAAGCTAATGTTTAGCTAGCTACTACTCGTAGAACAAGTGCGGTCCTCCACGCACAGGTGCGCAGATTTGCCTAGATGCTGGCTCTTTCTAGAGACTAAGGGCTACCACGGGGCTAAAAGAAACAAAAAAACTAAGCAAATAGTACAACATTTATCTCAAAATAACACTATTTTCCTCCGTCAGTCTTTTCTCCCCTCCACACTCTCCCACTGCGTTTTACTTGAAGAAGACTTTAGACTAGCGAGTGAGACTATAAACACATTATGAAAATGTTTACTGAGGTAATAAATCAAGTGAGAAGTAGGGTCATTTTCTCATAGACTTCTATAGAAAAGGACCTTTTTTTTGCAACCGCATGTGTCCCCACCTGCTGAAATGCATGCATGTTTAAGGCACTTCAGCAGTCTCATCACTTTCCCAAACGAGATGCGCTGTCCATTCTTTTCATACAGTCTATGTTCTGTGCTTACAGAACTAGGGTTATAATAGCATAACCTTTGTTATGCTACCACACAATCTAATGAATAAGAAGGAAAAGCATTTGAACATTTGAATAAACTTGAACTTATTACTTTCCGCAGTTTTGTTGTTTAAAATTAAATTTTATAATGCTGAGAAATCCCAGGAATCCCGCAGAAAGGGAAGCAATAATTTCAAAGTCACAGGAAATCCTTCAACTCTAATGAAGATTTACATATTGTTTTAAAACCTTCTCTTCACTGCTAGAATAAAATGAATCCTTCATTTATTTGTTTTCCCAAAAGTACTCAAATGTAAATATTTATTGTTACTTTTTAATGCCAAATGTTCTACAACTAATGAAGAAGAAGAAGACACTTTTAATGATCCCCAGGGGTAAATTACATTTTCTCTGTTCTCAATCATAGCTACAGTCCTGGTTTCAATTCATTAAAAAAACTCTTCATTATGCTTTTAAAATTTTTTTGTAAAAACATAATCCTTACCCTCCATGTGAATGTGTTTAAGGCTGTGGGAGTGTAGTTGAAGTGGACACTTGGGTGCTATCCGGGTAAAGGGCTAGGGGCATTTGTCCCGCCTGCTGCAACTTCATACAAACTATTGTATCACACACAGGGCATTTAAATGGATCTGAGATTAACTCCCACGTGAAGCCAAGCAGCTCTTGTGTCTTCTAGTCCATGTAGTAATCCTTTGTTTCTTTTACTCTGTTTTAATTGTGTTGGTGCTCAGAGACATGGAGAAAGTAGATTATGTCAGGCCGGATTAGCATGATTCATTTGAAATTTTGATTCAGCTAATTAAATGCTAAAGCATCCTATTTCTCATAAACTGCTGATAGAGAATGGGGTGCGAAGGGTCAGCCTCTGTCCTCCAAAATGATACCTGGGGACCAGTGAAGAAGAGGAGCGGGGGGAGGAAGAGATAGAAAGCAGGTTGAAGACGAAAATGAAGAGAAAATAGGACAGAAGAAAACATACTCAGCATGATGTGTCTGCTGGACTACCCAGATGTATATACACCACCCTATATGTGTTCTGTTGACAGTGAATAAGGCTACTGATGTGGCTGCAGGATATGAAAACAAAAAACTAACGTGGAAGATATGAATAAACTTGCCTAGGATAACTAAACTACACACTCAAGCTGGCAAAATAAAACACCTGATTTCCAGTCACATAATTTAGCTCCATGAGGCCTTACATTTAAAGAACAAATATATTAGATTTACCCTGAAACTTCCAGTTTATTTTTCCAATAGATATTGTTCATAGAAGACATTTTAACATGTCATAACAAAAGCACTGGTGTAAATAATAAAATGAATAAAGTCAACTCAAAATAAAATCTTCCATTTGCTTGTCACTGAGTCTTGTTTCAAAGCTAGACTACACGCCATTAAATAATGAATGCCTTAAAGGTCCAGTGTGTAACGTGTTTAGTTGTTCATTATCAAAATCTGTGTTGCCCGTTCACAAACTTGTCCTTTTCCATGAATATTTACCTTCACCATCAATTCCAAGTATTCCTTTTGGCTTGAAATTTTACATTTGCATTCACATGAACTGGGGTAGACGCTCCATATTCATGTGCCATCTTGAAATACGTTAGCCGGTAAGGGACATACAGGACATACTGCTCCGCCTTTCGCGTTTTCACTGTCACATGATAAACTCACAGGTGCTGCTAATGCTGCTAATGGGTATCGTAGCTTCTCGGCCCCGGCAAGTTTGAAGAAGGAAACATGGAGGACCACACGTATTCAAAATAAAAATTTCAGGAACAGGAGTCTTCTTCGCCCAGAAAAAGAAAAAGGATATTGAAAAGAGCAAGAGACTGGCTTTTTGAAGCGTGAAGGCTGTAATACGTACTTTGAACTGCGTGATGCGAGAGAGTTGATTGCGATATATGATCTCAACGCTAGATGGGAGAAATTCCCACACATTGGACCTTTAACAAACAATACCGGTTTTCTGACCAGGTTTTTTTTTTTTTTACAACTTTGCAGAGTCACCTTTGCTGAGTCACCTTTTCTGGCCTATTTTCTAGGAAAACACTGGGCATTTAGATCAGTTTAGAGGATCTAATTGGGGATCACACCTCCCTACTGAGGATTCAGAAAGCAGGACAGTGTATATTTATGGCCAACCCAGATGTCTGGAAAAAGAGCAAAACAACCTAAATCTGTACCAGCAGACATCCGGTGGGGGTGATAGTCTAGACAGTGTCTCAAGTGCTGCACTGACGCACATCTCAAGTACTTCACTGCCTCTGGTCACTGTCCTTCAGAAAACCTTACACCTTCAGTGTATATTTGCATGATTGACAGCTGTCCTTGCGTCTCACATGTTCATCATAGCCTCCAGATAAGTCATACAAATGTTAAATTAGACACTGATTTGATGTGAAAGTTTATTGATACTTCTGTTTTCGCTCTCTCACATCTAGAGAGGTCAGGTAGGAACTGTAACATAGCTGAGGCCTGTTGGGGACTATCTGTGATGCTCGAGAACACAGCTGCACGGCTCTTCCTGAACACAGGCCATCAATTCAACGACAGCTGCTCTGCTACGCTGCCAACCAGCTGCTGGCCAGGTACACACACATTCTGCATGGAAAAGGAAACTGTCTTGGAGAATTCTGGTCCTTATAATTTGCCACCCACTCCAGCTTAGCTAGCTTCAATTCCTGGCTACTCCTGTTCAGAGCCCTGAGTGGTTGCGCCCTCAACCACAAGATTGGCAGTTCGATCCCAGGCTCCTCCTGCCACATGTCACAAGTGTCCCTGAGCAAGACACTGAACCCAAAGTTGCTTCCCAGATGCTGTATGTGTAGCTGTCCACTGCTCCTAATACTTAGGATTGGTTAAATGCAGTAATTAAATTTCACTACATTGTACTGTGCGTATGTGACGAATAAAGTTTTGTTATTATTTTTTTTTCTTCACATGTCAAAGTGTCAAGATGTTGAGCAAACATGTTTTGTTTGTTTGGGTATTAATAATTTACTCTCGGGGAGGTGGTTTATGATTTTCAAAGCAACTTGGTTGATAGGATAATGCATCTGAAACTCAGTCCTATTTTTCTCACGGGTGAATAATTAGGATTACCCGTAAAAGGCATACACATTTGTGTTCTTGAACATTAAATGATTGGTCCGAATTGTCAGCCATTGGAAGGCACAGAAACTTTCCAGCTGCCTTTCTATAATAGCCTACTGGCCATGGCTGCTGCACCTGTATTCACCCTCTGTATAAGACGCTCTGTTGGAGCGCTGTCTCTTTAAAGGTACAAAATGTTATACTGACAGCAAGCGTTTAAAATGGTTACTGCAGTCCAAATTCAAAATACTGGAGAGACTTGTCTCCCCTGGCCCCACCTACCTAGACTTGAAGTTCACGGGGGTTGTCAGGTTGAGAAAGCTGAACCCAATGTTCCACAATGTCAATGTTAGCTAGATGCTTGTCGTGCATTGCCAGACAGTACTTCACAGCGCAACGGAGTTGAGTGGAACTTCCCGCCGAAATCAATGTACAGGTCGTCCTGGACTACGTGGAAGATCCTCCCGATCACTACTCTGTCTTTGGCCGGTCCGATCTGGATCATCTTTAGCGTTGATCTGAATGCAGCAAAACTAATTTGGCGCTTCAGACCCCTGTTCCAAGATGGCAGCGGTGTTGACGCATGCTACAAAGCCCAAGGTGACATCTAGTCAGTATATATACAGTATCTCACAAAAGTGAGTACACCCCTCACATTTTAGTAAATATTTCATTATATATTTTAATGGGACAACTTGTATAACAGTGTAAATGTGCTGTCCCCTCAAAATAACTCAACACACAGCCATTAATGTCTAAACCGCTGGCAACAAAAGTGTGTACGCCCCTATGTTAAATTCCCATAGAGGCAGGCAGATTTTTATTTTTAAAGGCCAGTTATTTCATGGATCCAGGATACTATGCATGCTGATAAAGTTCCCTTGGCCTTTGGAATTAAAATAGCCCCACATCATCACATACCCTTCACCATACCTAAAGATTGGCATTATGTCGGTTAGCCTAATAGCTGCTTTGATTTGCATTGAGAGATGATTTTATGGAAAGTACCCCATGCCAATCTCTAGGTATGGTAAAGGGCATGTAATGATGTGGGACTATTTTAATTCCAAAGGCCAAGGGAACTTTATCAGGATGCATAGTATCCTGGATCCATGAAATAACTGGCCTTTAAAAATAAAAATATGCCTGCCTCTATGGGAATTTAACATAGGGGTGTACTCACTGTTGTTGCCAGCGGTTTAGACATTAATGGCTGTGTGTTGAGTTATTTTGAGGGGACAGCACATTTTTTTCAGTTATACAAGCTGTACACTTAATACTTTACATTGTAGCAAAGTGTAATTTCTTCAGTGTTGTTCCATTAAAAGATATAATGAAATATTTACTAAAATGTGAGGGGTGTACTCACTTTTGTGAGATAATGTATCTATGGGTCCCACCCATGGATGTATTAAAAGAACTGGATACAGCGTTTGGCGGGAAGCCCCATACATTCCAATGAGAGTGCTCAAAAGCACATAAAGCAATCATGGAGCTTGGATCTTCCGCGTTGACTGGTCCATGATGTCACAATGGACATGCGCACTAGCAACAATTTGTTTGTGTTGTCATAGCAACCGGTAGCAACATGCTCATTCATGAGCTTCTCTCTTGTGTCTCTTACAAGTTCGTTCTCTTAATAGAGCTCAACAGTCCCGCCCACAGCAGGTTCCGGAAGTAAAAATACAATGCAATTTCTCCATTGACAATTGGAGGATAAGCCAAATCGTAACCGTCGATGGTAGACTTAAAACCAGCATGCCGACAGAACTAAGCGATTGTATATGCTCATATAGACGCCAAAAGTTCATGGGGCACCAACCTTGTTTTAAGATAAATGTCTTTTATTCGTGATGTCTTGGATAAGCACTTAATTACCCACAATCCTGAACAATCCCACAATCCCACAGTGATGCCTCTGATTGGTGGAACTCATGCTGGTGAGGAGGGGGAGCTGTCGGTACCCAATCTGTGCTGCCTGCACAATCCATCATGCGCATGCGCAAGATGATAATCCTGTTTTACGAGGATTTACGACACTGCACGAAGCACGATCTGTTCCACGCTTCTGCCATTAGCCTATACCGGGAAGCTAATGTTAGTTTAGCTAACAGCTAATTCAGCTAACCGGTAGCTGACAGCTTGATTCAGTCTAAAATAACGTTAACTCAAGCTGAGAGTAGAACATTCAGAACATTGGGAAATCTGAGGTTTTTACTTACAGGGATTTCTCTAAAATATGTTTACCTCACATTAAAGCTTTGGCCAGGTTTAACATGAAAATCTGACATTGCAACATATATAGATATGACCAAAAATACAGGGAAAGCATAATAGTTTGACTTTATCTGAGGTTCAATAAAATGTTTTCAAATTAGCCTTTTTTTCATTTCCTGAAAAAAAAAAAAAAAAAAAAAAAACCGGACATACAAGGTTTTCACTTGAGAGTGAGGAAATAGTTTGGCTTTATATGGTTGACTTTGGACGGTGATGGCATGTGGCTATGAATATTATCTGCTTGTTTCAATGCTGAGATGCCCCAAATGCCATGGCTATAATGTTAAAAAAAGACTCCACAGTGGATGTCTTGTGCATTATTTAATATACATTTTTTACAAAATTCAGTTTAATAATTAATGGGTTGGTTCATGATTAAGAGTTTGAGGAATTGAAGAATGACTAAAGAAAAAGACAGGGCTGAATGTTCAAATCCCTGTTTGAGGACTGTTTTTTTTTTTTTTTAGTACAAGGTTCCTGGCTGCTCCATTCTAGGTGCACAACGCTTATGCCAGAGAGAGTATTTCACTAAAGTGCAGTACTTGCGATGTGCAGAGCTTCATAGAGGCTTATATTATCAACGGGAGTGCCAATTTCTAGATAGGTGTCAATTTGAGGTCACTACCACTCATTTGACCTTTGAACTCATCTCCCCGTGCTCATCTCCAGATAATTGACTGGGGCAGTTAAACCATGTGTATATTTCTCCTGTCAATGAATTACTAGACATTCCCCCGTTCATGTATTTACGACTCACTGCACAAGTGAATTTTAACTAAACACTACATCGCTTGCACTGTCCAGCTCCTCAGAGAGTCTTCATTCCTCTTGTCTGAGTCAAGAGGAATGATTTACAGGGTTTGAAGAGCTTTAAAGGCAGCTCATGACTTCAATGGAAGTTACTCAACTAAAAAATACTTTTTTCTTTTTCGGAATGTGTAAATTATGGGTTGTACGTGTATTGGTCATTCGGAAAGTCATTATGAAACGTATCATACACGTTACTTTAAAATGTAACTTGTTACATTACAAGATTACTGGCATTAAACAATAACTTGTTATGGCATTTTCTTTAAACAATCAGAATCGTCATGGGCGGTGCTAAACTCCGCACATAGCCACTGCATAATAGTTGTGCGAGAGAAAACTCAGATTGGACAGATAGTCTAGCTAGCTGTCTCAATTTATCCTGCAGCGATCTGAGGAGCAGTTAACCATATTCCTAAAAAAAATGTTTTAATTCCAACACAAAGAAAGCGGAAGGAAGCGGAAAATACATGCATCCGGCGAAATTTCCTGCAGCACCGGAGCAATCCCGGAAGTAGAACACGAAGGATATAGACTATCTTGCCAGTTACCTAACGTTAGCTAACATTAATCAGCAACATCATAAGTCAGTGGTCATTCTCTATGTAAACAAATTGGCTCTAGTATTAACTAACGTGAAGCTATTTGTCTTGTGTAGCTAACGTTACTTAAATTCATTGTTAAAGTCATGCCTGCCTGTAGGAATAGCCTTTAGGCATCAATCCATAATTTAATGTGGTAATGGTAGCTAGCGGTGGAATTTAACTAAGTACATTTCACTCAAGAACAATTTTGAGGTACTTGTACTTGAGTATTTCCTTTTTTGTTACTTTATACGTATATACTAGCTAGCAGAGGACAATATTTTATCTTATACTCCACTACATTCATTTGATACATTTAGTTACTACATTACAATTAGCCCCAGGTGTGACATTAAAGTTATAAACAGATGAATGCATCAATAATTATAGTCCAACAATATTGCCTACATAGCTCTGAAAAGGGCCATGCAAAATTAATATTTTCACCATTGGTACTTATAAGTATATTTTGATGCTGATCTTTCTGTACTTTTCTTGTAACATATTATTTGTACTTTTACTAGAGTAAGATATCTGAGTACTTCTTTCACTGCTAGTGAAACAACAATTGTTTTTATGAAGAAAACATTAAAAATAGGACCTTTTTTGCTCAATAATCTTGTGTTCTACCTAGAAAGCGCATGAGGTACTCATGTCATTCATGCGGCAACGCTGGATTTCAGATCACTGGACATAATGGGGAAACAACTAGCTACTTCATCATGGATCGAGATCTCATTTCATTTTATAAAAACGGCAGGTTTATAACGTAAAGAAAAAAAATGAATAAAAGGTCAAGTATTGACTGTGATCTTTCCAAAGAGCACTTATACAACATGATTGTACAACCTGTTTTCATCATTGCATCAGCTACACAGTACTTATTCACAATTTAAACAGGTTTGAGAAATAAAAAAAGTTTAACTATTGATCTATATGTCATTGTGTGGTGGAAGTAGTGACAGTATACTGTGATGGCATTCAATGCTTTACCAAATAACACAGATGAAAATGGTTTGATTAATCAAGACATTTAATTCAATACAAAGTACAATCTATACAGGTCTTTTGTTAACAGAAAGGAAAGAGTTATAGTGAAAAAAGTTACGGTGACGATTTTAAAATCATTTGACTGCTTTTTAATATCCCTTTACCTGAGTGAAAATAACATTTCATAACTGCTTCCAATGCACACTGAAAGCAAAACAAATATGAAAAGAAAATGCTAAATATGCCTCTTAATCTTCTGTTAGAAGTTAACACTGAGTAAGATTATAGAAATCATCTATTGAGTTCAGTTCTCATCACAGCAATGGTGTATGTGTATGTGTGTGTGTGTGTGTGTGTGTGTGTGTGTGTGTGTGTGTGTGTGTGTGTGTGTGTGTGTGTGTGTGTGTGTAGGCATTGTTCTATCTATTTCAACAACGTTCAGTCCACATGTCACTGTACATTTCTTTTGGGCATGTATTTAATTGTCTGTCAGTCTCAGAATGTGCTCTGGAGCAGACAGCAGAAGCCTGTGAGACATTTGTCGGGGTAACAGAACCACTGATTGGGTCTGGAAGTATGGCTGATAACAGAAAAGGAGATATTTGTAGGACAAGCACTGTGTGGTGTGTGTGTGTGTGTGTGTGTGTGTGTGTGTGTGTGTGTGTGTGTGTGTGTGTGTGTGTGTGTGTGTGTGTGTGTGTTTTGTGTAAACTCAACAAAAAGATGCAGCCAGACAGGACACCAGGACTTTGGACATGTGTTAGAATTTAAACAGTCTTACAACATCTCTCCCCAAATATGCCTTACAAAGCTGCATCTAATGTTTTAATAATAATCAACGTTGATCAACATATCTGTTTTGTTTTGGCATGTTTTTCACTGAAAAACGGTTGCTCCAGAACTTTCTGTATCTAGTGGGGATGGTGGCAGGAGAGAAAAACTGGAATTAAGGAACAGTTCTGTTGGGGTAAAAGGCAGGAAGTGGGTTGACACAATGCAGCTACATTGGTGGTGCAGTGGTGGAAGAAAGACACAAATATGTTACTTAAGTAAAAGTAGCAATATCACAGTGTACAAATAATTTGTTGGAGGTAAAATTCCTGCATTCAAATTTGACTAGAGTACAAAACTTAATAAAGTATTAGCATCAGAATATACTTTAAGTAGCTTACTAAAAGTCCAAGTACTCATTATGCAGAATGGCCCATTTCAAAATAATCTATATTATTATTGATGCATTAATGTGACAACATTACTGTTGCAGCTAAAACAGAGCTAATTGTAATTTGTTTACAGATTTCTCTGAAGAGGAGCTCTGCTAGGCAGGCACAGTCTAATGGGCTCAATTGAGCACTGAAATGCAGTGAGTCAGCAACGGGAAATTACCATTTTTGGGGCATTTCTGCCTTTATTGGACTGAAATGCTAATATCCATGAAGAAAAATCCCAAAAGCATTTAGCGTTAGTGTATGACCCTATGAACCAGAGAGTAACCATTGATGTTAAGAAATTTAAGAAGGGTGGGAGGCGAATGTTAAAAAAAATGTCGAATTTATTAAACAAATAACAATGAATAAAAGACACGATTGTTTCTCACCACACCGATCACAAACAACGGCCACACTTTGCTTTCCTTTTCAAATGCTGGTAGGCCAAGGCAAGAAGAACAAGATTCGCTAACTTTAGCTAACACATTTATAAAAAAACACATACGAAAGGAGTAAAGATTTTAATTTCCCCCTGGGAATTTATAAATTCTACTTCTTAAATTTGCTTAGTTAAAAATTGAAAGGGGATAGATGTTTGTCAATGAGTCACACTCATTGTTTGGGCAAAAAACGCTGGTGCTCACCCAATGTTTGGTGGTGCTAATATAAAGGCCTGGCAACATTTCTTTATGTCAGCATAGCCAGCCTTTATGTGATCTCTCACAGAGTGACCCTACTTACTGGCTGCTAATCAACTTTGATTGCCCTTGCTTCCCCATAACCCGTGGATATCGTCATGCTCCATTCACCAGCTGACCAAGCATGAAATGATTATTGGGTCCCAAACTAGGAGATCTGGTATTCTGCTGAGCCTCTGTGATTGCAGGCCAGTTCGGTTACTGGCATAAATCAGGTAAAAGGAGTGGAGCCGAAGGGGACTATTATCCAGATGCCATCTATTTTTAGAAAGGGAGGGCATGGCTGGAGATGAAATGAGATAGAGATGGAGACGTATTCATACAGAAACAGAGAGTGATTGATACAGGAAGGAAGAAAGGAAAATTGAGATTACACAAAAGAAAAAGAAGGAAATAAAGGAATGACAAAGACAAAAGAGGGAGACATGTCGGGGGTTCAAAGGCTTAATGACCATTTGCACGGCTCATTGGTCAGGAAGAACAACCTTGGCAACCTTGACACAGCCCAGGAAAAACTATCTATATATCTGGTACTCTACAAGCTGCATTAGCTACCTTATCCAGCTGTATTACCTGCCTGCCTGGCATCAACATGCATCATCAGTACTGACCGCCTGCATCATCAGCCTGAGATAGATGCCTTGATCTATGGGTGGTTCTTCAACTAGGAGCACTTTTGGCCTTGTGAAATGGTAGGATTTGTTTTTTTCAAATCACACTAATAACAGTCTCACAATTTTTTAATATGTCTAAATTTGAGGTCCAAGAGTGGACGCACTGCAATCTCAAGATAACTGGGTGTTTTTAAAAAAGAAATTCTGATACTTAATGAACAAATGTCATTTCCACCACATCTAAATAAATGACTATAACTTAAAAATAAAAGGACATATATCACACCACAATAATATATGACTATTTTCATGAATAGATTTGACAGCAAATACTTTTGTACAATATTCTAACACTTGTTAATTAAAATAATTTAACATCAAAAGGACCAAATAGCTAAACCTTTACCAACCTACAACCTGAAATATAATCTTGGCCTGGATATGTACTTGTGTTTTAAAATAAAAAAAACCCCAATGTATTATAACATTAAACAGAGCAAGTGCTCACAAATCATGTTGAAGTGTTTAATGTATGATTAGAACTTTTTGAATATTTTTTAAAAATGTGTGCCGTGATGGAAATGACATTGGAACCATGTATTTGATAAAACATTTGAACAGCAAAATAATAGCAGGGAAAAATGTAAGCAAAAGATCATTCATATACATAAAAAAAATTGTGTGTGTGTGTGTGTGTGTGTGTGGTTATAGATCTGCATCTGTACAAGTTTTGGAGATAAAAGTATCTGCGTGATCAGATGGCTGATAAATTCACATACTTATACTGCATGCAGCACTTTTTCTCAATTTCCATGCCTATGAAGAGCACAGAATTAAAGGGAATTTAAATATTCAGCGTTTAATTGCATGTTTGTGTACTATCCACTAGCTTGTTACACACATGTAACATGACAGATTTAATATATTCACAAGTAAAAAACCCAACCTCCAGCTTCACTGCAAATCACACTAAACCTCCTTTGTTGAAATCAACAGGGTGACTATAAATTAGTCTCTGAACCATAGAGCTCATTATGTTACGCCTGCAATCACAAAGTTAAACTGGAGGGCACGAACAGGAAAAACACATGGAAACATAAGACTAAATCCAAACATCTAGTTATTTTTCTAAACAGTATTCTGTCTCAATATACTGCCATATAAAATAAGGTGAAAAAAAGATTTGTACCTTTAAGTGTTCCATTGATAAGACCTATTAGAGGGATATATCCAGGTTCCACACATTGCAGCACCCACATGAAACATGGAACAAGAATCCGGAGTGATCAATAACAGCATTATTATAGGACAGCAACATTGTGTGCATTATTATCATAACTTAATGTTACCATAGTAACTTTACAGAGTGTTCACTAAATGTGTCCAGAACAGATAACAAGCAAAATAACTGAAAAACAACTCATGTACAAATAGATTACTTAGACAACTCCACTCTAAACTCCATGCATTTGAAAAAGGTTTGCTCTGTGTGTGTGTGTGTGTGTGTGTGTGTGTGTGTGTGTGTGTGTGTGTGTGTGTGTGTGTATGTGTGTGTCTCCAAATCTAATCAAGGACACTGCAATCTCCTTGTGTCGTTTGGTCACTGACACAGGCTCAGGGATAAGGCCTACAATATTCATAGAGTGATACCAGATTACATCATCTTTTGCTGGCCAATGGAATCGATTGTTACCTATGCGGCTCATTGTTTTAACAAGAGCACCGCTGTAACAGTCAACATCTTGTATGATGCCTGGGTATGCATCTCCGTCATAATTGAAGGCACACCATTGACCAATAAGCCCCTCATGTAAGTCAGGAATGTCCTGCAGATTTATACTGTGTGATGTGTCAGAATGTGATGTGCTGGGAGAAAGGTACGCTTCCTCCCTTGACTGAAACATCACTGTTTCTGGACTGTAACAGGTACAGCAAAAGTAGTATCAGGTGCTGAGCAAAAGCAGCTGAGGATCCTTCATGACATTTGACTTGGCCGTTCAGAGATTATCTGAGAGGACAGATGTGATGTGAAACCATTGAAAACAATTACCTGATGAATTTTCATTGTGCCACGGATTGTTGGGCTGAGATGGCACATGAACAGCCACAATGTCTTCTGACTCAACATTGAAAAGCTCTACGGTGGACTTTTACTGCTGGAGCTCATCAAAGAGCACTCAAGCATTTGGTATGTCCTTCCCTCCAGCTATCAGGTCGTCAGCTCTTCTTTTTACCTTAGCTCCTATCCCATCTGCAGGGGCTTTTCCATGGCCAGCTTCCAGAAAGTTCCAAGTCACTTTCTCCCATGCCATTTTATATGGCATGCTGGATAACAGAATTTTTTTTGGGATCGGTACTGTGAGGTTGGTCTATCACTGACAACATGCAGTATTGAAGCAGTAGGATGTTTATCCTTTATAAAAGTGAGAACTTTTGAAAGGTGAGCCGAAATAGCTGATGGGTCATGGCGAAAATAGGAGCTGACAGAGCAGATTAAAATGACACCCTTTTTGGTGTAGGTGACCCTGATGTGAAGTGAAGCCTGCTTATGAGAGTCCCCAAAATGAACAGTTTGTATTTCACTGCTGTATTTGCAGAGAAAATTCTATGATGTTAAGGTCTTTAAGGATGCTAAAAAGTAAGAAAAGATAATAATGGACCCATGGTAAAAAGATTTTAAGATTGCATTTTTGTTAATTTATCAAAGAAATTAGGAAATACACGCATATATATGTATTTTAAAATAAATTACCAAAGGACATGAACGTGCTTGTAGTCTAAGAGCCGACCCTATATGGCCAGCAGCTGTGTTACCAAGGACAGTCTTACAGTAATACAATACACCAATTTCTTTTTAAATGTTGGGCATTTCTGCCTTTTATTAGAGAAGAAAGCTGAGATATGAAAGGAGAGAGAGAGGGGGAAGACATGCAGGAAAATCGTCACAGGTCAGATTCAAACCCTGGACCTTCTGTGTCAAGGAATAAATCTCTGCACACGTGCGCCCGCTCTACCAACTGAGCTAATCGTCTATCATATACAAGCTGTATATTTGATATGATTACTAAGCATATATTATCTGGATCATAGCATATATGCTAGAAATGGTTTAATTTAAAGTAATTATAAGGACCACGTGGCGTCACAGTGGTTTGTCGCCGGCATTTTCATGTCTGGTCACTGATGAGATGTTCGTCATGTACGTCAACTACTAGAGGAGACGGATACACACAAGATGATACACATATTGTAGTGCTGTTGACTGTAGTAACAGTCCTAAAAGACATCCCGGACTACAATTTGATTCCATCCCAAAGAAGAAAGTTTGTTCGCAAACTTCAAGCAACAGAGACAATTTCTGGTCCCTGTTTAGTCAGCCAGCCAACTCAAGCTAACATTAGCTTTGTAAAGATCGTAGGATTTCCCAAACTGAATAAAAACCACACATATAAATACAAAACTGCTTTGCTAGCTCAATCTTGTCACAACTAAGATATCTGTTTAAATATTGTTTTCCATCGACAGATTTAACTCCTGTACGTCCAAGAACTTCACAAGTAGCAGGCTATTTTTAACATAGCACGGTGTGTCTGTGTCACCGGCACAGCTAATGTAATTCAAACAATTCCAATGACAGTTGACTCCAAAGTGTTGTTTTGTGGTTTAACCTGATGTTGTTTAACCCAACTGAAGCACTCGCAGAGCTTCTGTGTGTTCCACTGTTTTATTTTCATAAATATGAATGTTTAAAAAAATGTATATTGGTTAACGACCTATTAGCCCTTAAAGGAGAATTCCAGCCAATTTTTACGTTAATCTTGATCGCTATAGCTACGCGAGTACGTTCGATAGAAAAAACCCTGACCCGAATCAGTGCAGGTAACACAGAGTAGCTGCAGCTACAAACTACAAGTGTCCCCTGAGTTAAAACGGCAGTTGTTGGGGCAAGTTTTAGAGTGCCTTTGTACCTCTTAACAGACACAAAATGCAATTAAAATGTCTGTGCCACACAAACAGGGCCCTTACGTGTCAACAAGATGCGTTTTCAACTCAGACATTGTTTAAATTCACCTACCCTGGTCCCTGTCTCGATCTGCCGGTAGCTAGCTTGCCCTGCTAGCTGATAGCCGTTAGCTGCTAGCTTCCGTCCGGTGAGTGCATTCAGACAGGCTTCTGTGATAATCATCCCAATAACAATCCATGGAGCGGCGGTGGTGTGGCTATGTCCTCCAGTTACTGAAGGCTAGCTTTAGCTAGCGCTTGGAGCAGCAAGTTAATTTGCCTGTTGCCCCTCTGTCTGTCTCGTTCTTTCCAACTCTTGTGAGGCTAGTTCTTCGTCTGTATACTCGGGTTTGAATAAATAAGGATGACCATCAAACTCAAAAGGCTCTTCCGTGTGTTGTATATCTGCTATATTCTCCATAGTTACGTTACTCCAAGCTTCTTCCCTTGTAAACAACTCCGCTCTTCACTCTTCACACACTACGCTCCAATCTGCACACTAATGTTTACCTCTCCTGCTACAACTGAATTCCCAGGACACAGTGCAATGCTACAGCGAAGCTTCAGTAACGCTATTACTGTGCAAGCCACAGACATTGTTTATCCTGTTTCCATATAGTTACATAGTCACTGATATGGTCATAACCACTACAGTGCTCAATTACCTATTTTTGAGGGGAAAATAATCTAAACTTTTAGCTGCGAAGGCATGATCTGTCCTATGCAGGCCATCCACCGGACCACCGGGCGCTCGGGGGATTTTTGTCGGCTGCGGGAGGGGGACGAAGGCTGCCTGCCTGGCTAAGGGAACTAGCTACCACACAGATTGACACTGACAAGCCTCCTACTCACCAACACCAGATCGATAACACACAAAACGGATGAGCTACAAATACACACAGAACTGCTGCGTGATGATTTTTTACCAAAGCCTGGCTGAACACATTTATTACGGACAGCAGATAGCAGCTAGCAGCTAGCAGCTAACAGGCCAAGCTACCCACCGGCAGGATCAAGACAGGGTAGGTGAATTTAAACAATGTCTGAGTTGAAAACGCATCTTGTTGACTTTATCTGTAAAGTGTCTTGAGATAACTCTTGTTATGATTTGATACTATAAATAAAACTGAATTGAAAGTCTAGACTTTCAGACGATTATAAGACGACCCCACTTTTTCAGACATATTTCCAGAAAAAAAAAAAATTTCTTATATTCAGACCAATATGGTATTTCTGTCTCATTTAGATGCGCTGTTGCCATGACTGTATCTAAAAACCTGCGTATCTTTAGCCTAGCTCTATTACTGTGTCAGACACAAATATGGTGGCAGGCATCTCGGAAGTGACATCTTTGGTACCCATTAATCCTGCTAACTTTGTACTCGCTACTTCCATTGTAGAGATTTGGGTGACTCAATCAAAAAAACGCATATCAGGCCACAAGCTGTTCTCATAGCAAAATAGTTTCCCTGTTAGCTATTGTAGCTAACTATGTATTAACTATTGGGGCAACCTGCCGGCTTACAAAACTAGCGGCCTATTATGTAACTTGTCTAACTTGGCACCTCTTCTCTAGCATGAACTCATGCTACGTAAATCGACAGCGACCCACAGCCCAACACATGTAAACAAGCCAACGTGCACTGACCCTTCTGTCCTGTTAGCTACAATAGCTAATTCAGGGGTCTATTTTCTGTTTACTTTCGGTGGTCTGGAAATCCAAAAGAAGAAGTTTGTCACAGACTGACTGATTGCAAATATCGAGGAGGAATCATTGTCAAACACGTACCTACCTTTTCCGGTTTGAGTCTTGCCAAAGGTTTTCTGAAATGCCATTGTGTTTTTCACTTTGTATGTTATGTTTTTTTTTTTTTTAATTGAAATGTCGTGTTTTCTGAAATGAGTTGTGTTTTGTGAAATGTTTTTATTTCTCTTTTGCCATTGTGTTTTCCGAAATGTCCGTTTTGTGAAAAGTTTTTGTTTTGTGAAATGTCGTGTTTTCATTGTGTTTTGTCCTTTGTGGCCACCGTACTTCCTAGATACCCAGTAAGCACAAATACGTCGCCACAACGTATGCAAAAGATCGCTTCATCTGCAATTGATCGCGGGTCATTATGAAGCGTCGTGTAATGAGCGTCTGGACGTCTTATTATGATGGAAATCTATATCGCAGCAACGTATTAACTATGTCGGTTAGATGTATTACAAGTTCCACAGTTTTTCGCGGGTCATTTGGAAGCATCGTTTATTGAGCGTCTGAAAATCTTATTTTGATGGAAATCTATACATCGCAGCAACGTATTTACTATGTATGTTAGATGTATTACAAGTTCCTCAGTTGTTCGCGGGTCATTTGGAAGCGTCGTTTAATGAGCGTCTGAGCGTCTTATTATGATGGAAATCTATACATCGCAGCAACGTATTAACTATGTATGTTAGATGTATTACAAATCCCTCAGTTGTTCGCGGGTCATTTTGGAGTATCGTTTAATGAGCGTCTGGGCGTCTTATTATTGTAACCAAGCGTTTCTTATATTGTCTAGACTCACGGTTCTAAAATAAAGACACAGGCTTCCAGAACTAAGACGGTACTCCACGTCTCATTTTATTTTTCGACCAACACAGTCAATGGTCAGAAAATACAACGCTTTTTCCACTTCCATTTTTCCCGTCAAAATAAAAAGCTCTATGTTTACTATAACTTCCTCTTAAGCTTCAACTGAGAGGTTACACAATAAAATCCCTTACATTATGATGAAAATCTATACATTGCAGCAACGTATTAACTATGTATGTTAGATGTATTACAAGTTCCTCAGTTGTTCGCTGGGTCATTTGGAAGTATCGTTTATTGAGCGTCTGGATGTCTTTACTGTACACACACTGTTGATGTGATGGACAGTGAATCTGAATTCTGCCCAGCAACATATTTGCGCCACAGTTGATAAAGGAAGGAAAAAAAGTTGCGAGTCTAGAAGGCTTAGATGGAGACTGCTTCGTTGCTGCTGTCAAATGGTAAGCACTATTTCATCTTAACGTAGCGTTAACGTTAATACAAATATATTTCGAAGTTTTCTCATGTGGAAGTTGGTGTTCATCTGACAAATAACAAGATGTGTTAGTAAGTTACACCAGTCATGGTTTAAAGTAACTTTAGAGCCATTAGGTCAGGCTAACATCGCACTATAGCCGCCCTTTTTCACATTCATTTAAAATTAAAATATCCGTGCTCTAGCTAGTTATATGTACTAATCTGACTGAATCTGAATGTAAAGTTAACGTTAGCTAGCTAGCTATGTCCGTTGCAGTACAGGCCAGTAACGTTAGCTAACGTTAGGCTGCTAGATAGCTAATTGAACGTTACCCGATATCCCTTAACGTTAATTTTTGCTAGCTAGCTAACAGTAACTGAGTGCCGCACCTCAGTCATACTTTGCTCATATTGGTTAATTTGATTTTTTTGGGCTTAAATGGAACTGAACCTCAACTGGGAACATTTAAACCTGAAGACTTGTTATAGAATCAAAATGTAAAGGTAAATTCGGCATGTAGCTAGCGTTAGCTAGCTGGCTAATTTGCCAACTAACGTTAAATCATATTTAAAAAAGGTGGAGGTTCAGGGGCCGTCTAATGGCAGGCTAACATTCTTACTTATTACATTGTGATTATAATGTTTTATTTTTACCCTGCTTATTACCAAAATGACACTATGTAAAATTATTTTTAGGACAGTTTCTGTACGCTCTGCATTACATCTGGTTAACAACTGATTTTGAAAACGGGGTTCGGAGTGCCAACGGTCATAAAACATCCGTTATTAGATGGTGCCCGTTTTCGTTGGCTAACGTTAGCCTTCAAAACACCCCAATGAGCATCGTCACCTGTTACCATGATTTTTTTACTGATATATCACTAACGTCGATTACTTTAAAAAAAAAACAATTTACCTGTCAAGCTAGCGTTAGCTTAATGTAGTTACTGTCCAGTCACTTAGCTAACTTTACATAAAACTGACATTAGCGGTTTATAATGGGCTTTAACAGGGACTAAACACGTCCGATGGACATATTTAATCACATTTGACTTTGAGATCAATATCACAATAATTTGATTGATACTTTTCCGTTTCATGTTTATAGCAAGGGTAACTTTGGTAAACTGTTAGTTGTTGTTTGTTTGTTTCACTAGTTATCCCTCATTAAAAAGGTGGTTCTTGCTAAGAATATCACCATCTTCTACAAAATGTCAGGAATACACCGTGTTCATTGCAAAACAGTAGTTTGCAATACTAAAAATACTGCATCCTCACAAAAGAGCAGTATTTTTTGATGGTATTTTTCAGATAGTGTGTCTGTTTTTATGTTGGTGTGATGTATAGTGGAAGATCAGAAAACGTGGGCAGGAGTTGGGAGAGAAGGCAATGCAAAGATGAAGGACATCATACCACAATAATAGTTGTGTGTATAAACCTGATGAACAAGTGAAAAGAGTCAGGTATGTTATTGTCATATTAGTTTTGTTGCATGATGCAAATTACACAGCTGTAATCAACATCTATCTAGTATTTGGGGCAGGCGCAGTGCCACTCATGATTCTTATGTGTTGCTCTATTTTTCAACCCCCTGTGTGTTCAAGGGTTCCTAGACTTTCTCTTGTCTATTACATTGCACTTGAATTATTAATTACCTCTGTATATTAATCTCTTTCAGATAAGAGGAAAGAGTTTGAAAACTGATTTTATGACCACTGCTGAATTGGCCTGCTTAGAGGAAGAGGCACTAATGATTCCAGAAGAGGAAGCCAAAGAAGAAGACCTACACACACTTTGAAATGGGTAGGTAATAAACTATTATTAAATCATATCCATCTATCAACAGTAAATATTTTAACCCTTTGGAATTTGTACTTAAGTTACATTTTGTATTCAAATGTAACCCTAACGTGCAGTGAAGGAGAGATACCACACGTCCTTCCTGCTGCTGTCAGACTTTATAATCAACACTGCTCCAAGTAGACCACACGCACCATATGTGACAATTTACTCACATGCAACATCAATGTACACCTTATTATGCAATATCAATAACTACTCTGTGCAATACTGTGAATACCATGTTATTAAACTTCCTGTCTGTATACTTAACTGTTTAACTGCTTTATTCTTGCATTTTTACTGATGCTTTTGTCATTGTACATTCCTTTTAGTGCAGTATCACTGAAAATGGCCTTCACTGTGGGATTAATTAAGGATCTTATCTTATTTAAAATTTTTATATGTTTGTATTTTTCAGATCTCTCAATTGCCATGATGACCAAAATATTCAACAGGGAAATGTGGAAAGCTGCCATATTCCCAGTCATTACTTTGCCAAATCATCTGTGGTAAGTTTACAAAAATCATAATTGAAAATGGGAGTAGGAAGTAAAGAGAGGACAGTATAAAATGGCACCTTTGGTATCAAAAGTAAATACTTTTTAAATAATTGTGATTACTATGAAACCTTGATGTTAGCCCTTTTAGAGAGAAATTCATGGTATATTTTATGGGACGATGTATAACGTGCTATTTAAAGCTTTCATTTACAAAGTGATCTAAATACATATTGTCAGAATGGCACTTTAACAGCAGTTGAGGCTAGATTTGATACAGCTACGGTGACAACAGTTAGGTTTAGGCACCAAAACGACTAGTTAAGTTCAGGAAACAGATTGTGGTTTGAATTAAAACTCTAGAGGAACAAAACACATGTTTTCCTGGGTGAAAGTATAACAAATATATTATTATATTAGTCTAGATTTTGTGGGATTTTTGCGTAACTTTTGGCCGTAGCTGTATCCCTTCTACTCAACCACCAAAAACAAATTACATACGTTAGAACGATGTATATGAGCCTTAATCTGTACGACGTATAACATACGTTAAAACAATGTATATGAGTGCATCTGTACGATGTATTACATACGTTAGAACGATGTATATGAGCCTTAATCTGTACGACGTATAACATACGTTAGATCGATGTATATGAGTGCATCTGTACGATGTATTTCATACGTTAGAATGATGTATATGAGTGCATCTGTACGATGTATTTCATACGTTAGAATGATGTATATGAGTGCATCTGCACGATGTATGAAATACGTTGGAACGATGCATATATATATACGTCGCGGAGAGAGCGGCTACATGTCGCTGAAACGTAGAGCAGCGAGGTCCCGGGGACGTCGTGCCAGTGAGCAAACGACCAATATCCTACGTATCCCCGCCGCATTTTGATTACATCGCCAATACATCGTGGCGACGTATGTGTGCTTACTGGGTACTGGTTTAATAATTCATATTCTTACGATTATTGTGCTTCCGTTATTTCCACCTTTTATCCACATAATTATCAACCATAACAATAAATAGCTGTTTTGTATTTCTCATAATGATTTAGCAGACCTGTAATGTTCCAGCAATTAACCAGTTGAAGTTAATGTTTGCTAGAAATATTATCCTCCCTTTATTTCTCCCTTTGTATCCTATAAAGTACATTTTTACTCCAGCCAAATTGTGTTAAGAGAAATGTTTGGTGATTACTATTGGACTTCAGTGGTAATGTAGCATAAATAAGCTATTTCCTGCATCAATTTTGCCAGGGGCCATTTGATAGGTTGCCTCAGGCACCACCGGTACTGGCATAAATAAGTTATTGTACCATGTCAGCCTCTTCTTTTTATAGTTACTTCTGAAAAATACAGAATGCTGGTATAAAGGAGAATTATATGGAGGTTGAAAAAATAATCTAAGAGATCCAAAATGTTTTTGTTGAAAACACGCTGTGGATTCACAACACATTTTGGAAATGAGATTGACAAATTCTCAGTGCACATGTGTTTTTCTTTCAGCCTGGATGGAAAAAAAACCCCAGAAACAACACGTTTTTTGGTTCAGAGATAAAGCAGAATATTTCATCATGTGCAGTCTGTAGCCAAAAGAAATGGGTTGAATTATAATGTTCTGTGTCAAGATGCCGAACACTGTGTATGGGGCTGTTGTCTCTATTTCTGTTTTATTCACCTCCCCCTCTGAGCAGGCTGCAGCTGCAGAGACTGAGTTTGGGCTACATGGCACCTGATGTGTTCAGCTTTGGGAATCCCTTTGTGGCAGGCCTTTTGATATCATAGTATTGCCTGCTATTATTTGGCTTTAATCCATTATATTTTCAGACAAACTGAGACCCAGCGCAGAGTTGTGAGTCCTCATTAGCAGTAATAATATGTTGCATGTGGCAACGAAAAAGGGTCATATAAAGGCCTGAATGCTGCTAAAGAATAACAATGAAGCAGCCACTTCCAGGCCTGAAAAGTGAAGCTTATAAGGAAATGCCTTAAACCTGCATTCTATCTAATTTCCAGCAGGGTGACTCCACTGGCTCCTAAAAGAAGTCAGTTTCTACAGAAGTCTATGGGAAAAAGACTACTTCTCCCATTTATTTTAAAATAAATGATAAAGCAGGGGATGCTTTAGGGGTGTGGCTACACATCGACCTGTCAACCATGATTGAGCTTACCAATGCTCATCCATGTCACTGTGTACATTAAAATAGCATTGAACTTGTTTTTGGGTGTTGTCTATGTTTTCATCTTAAACTTTGACCCTCTCACTGTGTGTTTTCACTTCATTAGTGTCAGCGTTATGACCAAGGGGGTAAGCTTCCCCTCGGACCGCAAATCTCCTATGGCCCCATTTTGATGCTACAAAGCGATCACCCGACGTTAACATTCCATTGACTGCCATTAATTTTGACGTCCCTTTGACAGCAAATAACTTTATATCTGAAGCGTTTAAAGACTCTATTTGTCCATTGTTTATTTCTAAAGAAACACGACAATGTATAAAAGGCTCCATTACCTTATACCTCACGTTATGGCTCTGTAGCAGACGTTTTTGTAAAAATAGGCTAACGATTGTGTCATAACCACGCGACTTACTGTCACACAGTAGAGGAATTACCGTATAGTACAGGAGAAGCTTGCAGGCAGTTTCATATACCTAAGCTCTCCGTCTCTGCAAGATTGGGAATGATTGAGATTCCTCTTGGCACAGCTAACAGAAGACTTACAACTTTCAGACACGTTGCTCACGTCACATTAACGTTGTCTCTCTCAGTTGGAGGCTGCGCATTAAAAAATCACGGGTTAACAGTTTTGGTCGTACAGTGTGTGGTGCGCAGCACACGGCAAAATCAACACATCACACACGAACCGATATGACTCCCGAGCATTCCCAGGTCAGACGGGAAATCTCGCAAAATCCCTCGAGATCAAACGTGACTTCAGAGTAAACAATCATGGCGGACGAAGAGGATGCAGTGGCGATAGTTAGTAGTTTGTTGTTAACCGAAAAAAAACTTTATCAAAAGAAAAGGCGATGGTCAAAGAAGTGGAGACAACGCGAGCATGGACTATACTTGCTACATCATGATATGGAGGTGAGTTGTTTTTTCTCATAGAAATGTCGTTACGTACTACACAGATTAATTACCGTTGAAATAAACGTTCATATATTCGTTTCCATGTACTCTGGTGGACTGCACTTGTGGATGTAATTATGCCCATCGACTTTATTTGTATTGTTATATTTTACAGGTTTCTGACAGAGAAGGGGTCAAGGAGCTGCTTCGCATGAATGTGGAGGAGCTTGAGTTTGTCCTCAATAAAGTAGCCCCGTTGATCACAAAGCAGGATACAAACATGAGGCTGTCCATTTCTACGAAGGAGAGACTGGTGTTAACACTAAGATTTTTGGCAACAGGTTTGTTTGCAACAGCCTGTGTCGTTTATTGTTTACTTTTACTAAATCGGGTGAATGCCACTTAATGTTGTTTCTTTATCTTGTAGGAGAGTCCTTTACATCGTTAAACTTCAAGTTTAGAGTTGGAAAGTCAACCATCTCCCAGATTGTCACTGAAACATGTGAAGCCCTGTACCGAGCATTAGCTAAGGATTATCTCAAGGTAATGTCTAAAGTAGATTACATTACTAATGAAATGTTTGTTATTTTTTTAAATACACACACAAATGAAATTAAACACATAATGCATGTGGTCTGTTTTTTTTAATCAAACAAGTATTTAGATAAAAACAGTAATAAAACATTTGAAAATATATATATATTTTAAATAGTCTAAAGTATTTAACAAATATTTGATATCACTTCAAATATTACAGTGGTCCTCACTGAAAGTTGAATTATTTAAGATCTTTGCCCTGATGCATAAATCTGTCATTTCAGACACCAACTACAGAGGAGGAATGGCTGGACATAGCACAAGATTTTCATCAAAAGTGGCAGTTCCCCCATTGCCTTGGTGCCCTAGATGGGAAACATATAAACATTTATCATAGTGGAAGTATCTTCTAATTACAAGGGGCGGTTTTCTGTGTTAATGATGGCTCTTGTTGATGCCAAGTACCAGTTTCTGTATGTCAGTGTGGGAGCACAGGGAAGAGAATCAGATGCAGGAGTGTTTAATGAGTTAGATTTAAAGAAAGCACTGGACCAGGGCCTTCTTAATATCCCTGCAGTAAAACCACTTCCACAATCAGACATACAAGCACCCTTTGTGTTCCTGGGCGACGATGCGTATCCTTTGAGCACAGACCTCATGAAGCCATACTCTTTTCGTCAGATGGACAATCAGCAGAGAGCTTTTAACTACAGGCTTTCTCGAGGACGCAGAGTTGTGGAAAATGGATTTGGAATACTTGCAAACAGGTGGAGAGTATTCCTCACCACAATAATGCTCAACGCAGACAAGGTACAGAAGGTGGCCTTAGCTTGTGTGTGTCTCCACAATTATTTGTGTGGGATTCGGTCTGACACATCTGCACCTCCAGCCCTGATTGACTCAGAAGACGGTGACCACAGATTTGTGGAGGGTACCTGGAGACAAGATGGTCTGGGAGCCATGCTCCCTCTTCAACCTGGAAAACCCTGCAACAGCTCCATGGCTGCCAAACAAATAAGAGACAAGCTGAAGAGCTACTTTGTTTCATCTGCAGGCAAGGTTTCCTGGCAGAACAACTACATTTAGGCTCAAACATGTCATATTCAGTAATTCTTTTTTCCATTTTTTGCATTGACAAATGTGTAGTTCTGCAAATACAGCATTTTTTACTTGTTTCTTCAGTATAAGTTACAAATTGTAAGTGTCTGGAAATGGAACATGAATAAGAAATTGACACTGAACTGCCTTAACTTTGCAATATTTTAAGGTTTACAAAATTGTATATTCACAACTTTGTTTGTATTCAACATTAATATTTTAATATTCAGTGGCACCTGAAATTCCCTGAGCAACAAATTAAACTGCCTGCATAACCAAATGGTTTAGCATCATCATATTTTAATGAAATAATTGTGTTACTTTTTCTACTCCTTGTAGTATTACTATGACATTACATAATTCAATCTTGAAGTTAATTCACAACAATT
Source organism: Zingel zingel (assembly GCA_023566125.1). Taxonomy (NCBI): domain Eukaryota; kingdom Metazoa; phylum Chordata; class Actinopteri; order Perciformes; family Percidae; genus Zingel; species Zingel zingel. Next base: position 9,111,734 of record CM042332.1, read on the forward strand.
GGGTAGAGGTCAAAATTGAAAACAAATAAATAAATAAATGTTTATTATTCACTTAAGGATATAAGCAATCCAATAAAACATTAGTACATGTCTCTTACGGTGAAATGGTTAAGCATTTGTGTGGTAAAATACAACTTAAGGCCTTGATATAACAAAAAGGCCAACATATAAATAAAACAAAGACATCAATAAAGGATGTACACAATTATAACTGAAGATGCATTTGAAAACACACAAATGCATTGTTTTTCTGATTAACCACAAAAAAACAGAGGTAGTTGTAGTAAACCTTGAGAAGCATGACTGACAATCTACCCTTAAATCTGTATTCACTCATTGTCTTCGAGCATTCTCCTGTAGCTATTCATCTCATTATTTTGAAGCTGGTACAGATTCGGTAACAGTTGTGTTCCTATGGGTAGAGGCATGTGGTGAGGTGGTTCTTGTGGAGTTGTATATGTGTATAGAGGGGTTGGTTGTGTGTTGGGCATATGTACAGAGGAGGGTAGAGGGTAAATACTAGATAAGCCTGTGCATCATTCTCCTGAGCCTCATATAAATCATTCATTATTTTTTATTTAGTGTTTTTAACTCCTCAGCTATTTGTGCTCCAAAGTTGCTGTCACTATCAGCTATAGGTTTGCTTCTACCAGCCGTAAAAGCAGTTGACATCTGCTGTAAAATTTTCAATTTTTCCATTTCAATGGCATCAGCAGATTGGCTTTTCTATAGTCTCTTCGCAGTAGGTGTACGAGGTACAGGAGGGGAAAGGTCGTCATCATTCTGGATAATAGTTGGTTCCTCAGCAGATGTTTCATCTGACATCAGAGAGACGTCGTCATCTGGATCACTCAAGGGGTCCCTCTCTGCAGCCAGGCCATCTTTAATTGATTGAGGCAGCTATATAAAAATATATGAATGGATTTTTAGACATAAAACTTAAATATTGATGAACAGTCAACAATTAGGCTACATACGCTGCTTTCAGTGGCACGTTGGGTGACATGCTTCCTCAGAAACATCAGTGTCTTCATAAGCCATCGTTGTTTCGTTGTTAGTGGCTTTTCAAAAGTCCCACTTGGTTTAGTTTTCAGAAGCTTGCTGAACTGGGTTCTTAAAGTTGTGGCCCGCGTCTTCACTTCTTCCACTGACATGAACAAACACGAGACATTTATATGAATGAATGTTATCGTCATGCTAGCGATGGGTAGAGTAGATAAACGGTACCTGGTATCTCATGTGCAGCAGCAATTTCTGCCCAATTCCTATACTTGTCATTTCGGTTATGATATTCTTTACACGAAACGTTGTACAAACATTCACGGTGTTGCCACAGGTCGACGAGTTGGTCCTCCATCTCCGACGTCCACCGGACTTTCTGGTGCGCCATGCCGCCGCATGTTTTGATTTTGTTTCCCGGTGCTTTCCTCGCCGCCTCGTCACCTCGCTTTCTGATTGGCTGCACGCCACAGTCCACAGGCTGCGTGCTCGTTTGTCCCCGGGGGACACCACACACGAGGAGAAATCGGGCCAAAACAATCCAACATGTTGGATATCCCCGATTTGAGATCGGAGCGGTGCCGACGTCCTTCCGAGCAGACGAGAGCAGTCTTAACACACCACACACGGCAGGAATATCTGATCAGATTATTTTACGATAATCGGAGCATCTTTAAGATTGTCGGAAGGGGTGAATCGGGGCTAAAATCGGCCTAATTATCCTGCCGTGTGAACCAGCCTTAACTTACCCAGGCAATCCGGTGTGGAGGCAATGAGACCCGAGTGGCAAGGTGAGCAGGCGGCACTGGGAGCGGCGTGGCGAGGTGAGCAGGAAGCAATGAGAGATGAGTGGCGAGATGGGCAGGCAGCGGTGAGCACTGTGTGGCTTGGTGAGTTGACAGCAGGCGAGCAGGTCACAGCAGGAGAGTGGCTGGGAAGCAGCAGGTTCAGAGCGGAATCTGAACAGGAGAGAGACAGGATTAACTGAGGAAACAAACAAAAGCTAGGATTCAGAGAGACTAGGAGTGAAATCGCTAGTAGTTTGTAGAGCAAAGTTACCACTGGTAAAGTAGGAACAAAGGAGGTGAACAGCCCGGGTAGATAACTGATGGGTGATTAGTGGAATGTGCTGCAGCTGGCTGGAACAGAGCTGGAGAGCGGGAGAGAGTGGCCACGCCCCTTGACCTAGATCCTCCAGAGAACTCGCCACGGCAGGTGGAGACAAACACAGACAACAAACATAGGGAAAAGGGAAGAGGAAAACAGGCAGGGAAACAGGGAAAACAAAGCTGACCCATAACAGTCTCTCGCTCTACCACACACTCTCCACGCATACAGACATACTGGCTCTGCCATTCACTTAAAGAGATACGCTAGAACGACGCAGACACACCAAGTATAAATCCTCACAACAGCCATGAGCGTTTAGCTTAGAGTGGCGCTATTGAAACCATACACAGCAATTACAATGTAGGGTAGGGGTCTTCAACTACATTTTTCCAAGGGCCAGAATTTTTCTAGTCAGACACTCCGGGGGCCGGACTTTCAAATAAAGAAAATAAGATGTATTTATACCTAATACGCCTATTCTTCAATATTTTCACTTTCTTACTGAATTAATGCTATCATTTGTACATGAATTAGTTTGAGAAAACTCCATAATAACTCCATAATGCTAACTGGCTTTAGCTAGACTTAACTAGAAAATGATCTCAGACTAGGGGGCAGTTCACTGAGGAGTGATGGTTAAAGTATGTGATTATGGAAACGTCATTGTAGTATGCAGTGTCCTGATTGGTGGAAAATGCTTGCAGAAAGGTAAAAATGTCACTGTCAAAAAGGCTGGAGCGAAAAGTTGACGTGGAAAACCCAAGCTTAAATGATGAATGGACTGATAAGCAGGCTACGCCTTTTATGCCTCATTTGCAATGAAACGATGCTGTTGCAAAATAATACAACCAGCATCATCATTAAAAATGAAATTATCGCGTCATTCATGTGCATATTAAGTAGCCACATGCATATATTTGGTCTTATAATACATCCATAGATTTACTGTAGCGTAGAGAATGGTTTGTTCAGCCAGCAGTTACATTTTGTCCAAATTTCAAGATTCGTGGCAAACTAATGTAATAACCTAATTCACATCAGTTATTTAGTAATTTTCTCTCATCTTAGATGTGTGGGTTGTTGATAAGATGCATAACTTTTATTTGGTTTATGTCAATGTGCATTACATTTATTGAAATCAGTAATAAGTATTATCGTTCTTTTCGGACAGTTATTTGCAGTTATAAATGTTTTCACGATGTTTCAAGGGTTGTTTAGTACAGCGAGAAAAAAAAGAACTTAATAACTATTTACTTTAGAGATGACCTGTAAGAGTTTGATTTCCTGTTTACCTCTGTGTAATCAAGAGAAGAGGAAGAGAGGAAAAAAAGAAAAAACACGAGGGTGTAGAGTAGAGCAGAGTCGAGCAGATAGTGAGAGACAAACCATATAGCCTAGCGTTTTAATGTGTATTATGTATGTATTATGTAAATACATAGGACTGTGAACTGTTTTCCTTATTACGCTACAAGTGTGAGTCGGCACTGTTTAGTGCTGGCCAAGCATGGTTTCGTAGGACTGAAGCAGCTAGCCAGCTCAGCTACAACGCCGCCATCGCCGGAGAGAAGACGGTCGCATTCTTCGCCTGCACGCACGGACTGGAGCGGAAACTGTGGGAGAGGTTTCGGAGGTCGACGCGGATGTGTTGCTGCGGATGGTCTGCTGTGAGTCAAGGTGGTCTGCTGCTCGTCGCTTCTGTGCAGACTGAAACTGGTCTGGAAAGATGACATGATAGGAACTGTTCTCATTCTACACACAGCATTGGAGGTAGGCCTACTGATCGCCTTGCTTTTTTTTTTTCTTCATGAGCTCCAACTTTAAGCATGCCAACAAAACTTAATGCAAGCTTGCTAAAAGAACAAACTAAAACAAAGAGTGCACTCAGGTAAAACTACTAAAAACTGTACGGCCCAGGTCTTTCTGTTTACTATTTTATTTTCATATTGTGATTTCTCTGTATTAATGTGAATACAAAGTTGAACAGAGATTAACATTAAAGGACAATTCCGGCGCAAAACGAACCTAGGGGTTATTAACAGATATGTACCCACTCGATCGCTCTCTGGGACATGTTTTCTTGCTAATCAAATGTGCTTGTAGGTTGAAAGAAGCTAGCGCGGACTGCTGATTAGCTTACAATGCTAGTATTCGGGGCACAGGTAAAGTAAAAACAAATCACTATACCACTAAAAAGGCTCAAAATATCACCAAACTTCAACGGTAGCATAATGAGGGTCACTAAATGTTAACTGAAGCATTGAGAACATTGTAAGTGTACCAAGTATGTAGTCCAAGGGTGTAACACTGTGATTGCTGCATAAAGTGTTTATCATGTTACGAGCCTATAGTGATAGGGTTAAACTAAGATAAACAGTTAGACTACAAACCAGCAGCTTTAGCCTGTTTGTAAAAATTTGCTATTTGCAGAGTAGAGCTGTGTTTGCCTAAAACAGCGTGGTGGACAAGAGTGGACTGTGCAGACAGAGCAGATTGAAATATTGCTTCCTACATGTTTATGTCTGTAGACAGGTGAGTGGGTAGGCTATTGATAAGTATTGACTTTTTACTCACTTTTTATTTTAGCCTACTTACAGTAACAAGCCTAGCGTTAGTTCATCTGCGCCAGCCATAGCTCTTTAATTACACAGCACGTATTTTATTAGTACCTGACTTATACAACGTGCCACTGTAAATTTCAGGTTGTATTATAAAGCGTCTTTCTTGAAGCATTTTAGTATTTAGTTTTCAGGTTTAATTATGTTTTTTCCAGGAGATTTTGGCAATGGACACAGAGACAGTGGGACTCACGTTCTCAGGCAGGCAAGCGCGCACGCACACACACACACACACACACACACACACACACACACACACACACACAGTCTCTGAGGACGGCAGGAAACCTAAGCATCAGCGTCCGAGTCGCAAACCAATCAATTTATGTTTCCTCAACGCTTCCCCTCTCAGGGCTCAGAGGCCAGACAGCAGCAGGGAACCCTGTAGGAGTCAATATACTCAGATATCCGACACACGCCACTGACGACAACAATAACAAGGGTGGATAGCAAGACTGAGTATCTGTGTGGGTAAGAGAGGTGGAGAGAAATAGAGTCAAAAGCTCAGCACAGACCTCCAATAAACAGGGACAGACTATGGCTGGGTGATCGTTTCTATTTTCATCATCCAGTCACGAATACTTAAGATCACCGATAGGCGATCCGATCGCCAGCAGATGGCGGCATGGATGGAGCTTTGAAATAATCAAACCTTTAAAAAGTAATACTTCACCCTAAAAATGACCATATCAATTACTAATTGCAGAGTGTTGTCTTGAATTTATAAGGAAAACGTCATTGTCATAAGCCTGCATGGTGAAGGGAGAATCAAAAGACAAAGAAAGTCTTATTTTTTGTAAAATTCGTATATTTTTTGCCATACGTATGCTTAGTATTTCCCAAACACGTCGCTAAAACATGACTGGATAAATGAGACTTAGATTTAAAATTCACTCGTGCTGATTTACAGGGCTCAGCAGGCGGACATGCATCGCCACCAGAAACATCTCCTAATGCACAGTAGTGCGCAGATTCTAGAAATTATGTGCACAAGCTGATAGGCCAATATTGACTCAGTTGAATGACACTCAGATGACTTCATCACCATCAAATGTCCCCCATTTTCTTCTATTCACTAGCCATGTTTCCATTCACACGTTTTTATGCGAATTAAGTAATATAAAATGAAAAATACCTTATGGAAACAGTAAAATTCGATAGAATTTCATGAATATTGACACAATGTTTGTACGTTTGATCTCATCGGATTTCTCTTCTTTTTAAATTCAATTTGCAAGCGAAATATAACAAAACGTCTAATAAATGCCATAATTGTGCATCTGCATCATCATAGCTTTGATCGTTGTCTTATAATGGCTTGATATGTCGCTATCAGCTGGCACATAAGCACTTTTACAACTCGTGCAATATTAATCATTTGTAGGTAGACGGCGCGATCCATTTTGGCTAGCAAACTTTGTTCACAGCTTCGCTTGAATGTTGTGCAATCCAGTGCGAAAATGAATGGAAACACCTTAAAATGTCTCAAATCTATTCGATATAGCAATTTGACCGCAAAACAGTATGATACGTCATTACGCACAGGTTTTTATTCACTTTAAAGCTGTTGGATGCAAACACACTTTTACCGGCTCTATTTGCATGAATGTTTTTAGCGTACTTCAGCTAATTTGATTGACAAGTGGATGGAAACATAACTTATGTCTTTCTCTCCCATTTGCCCGCTAAGTGACTGCTCCACCACAAAATAAATGTTCCTTTGCAGACATAAAGAGCGGCTTTATCTGCTGGAATGACATACTGCACTACAAGGCTTGATGGATGCTCGGGGTAAGACATGCATTATGCATACGGTGGGGTTTATGTGAGGACCATGTGATCATGGGTGGATTACCGAACGTGGGCTTAAGGGACCCCTAAACCAGAGCTGGTTAGTTGCTGTTATTCGTTTTTAATTCCACAAAACTAATATTTCAATCTGGTCCGTCTGTCTCTCATCCACTGACGTGTTTTACATGAGCAGCGAATTGCTACAAACATGCTAAAGCGAAAGTTGTCTGTATGTAGCAAATTCTTGTAAACTCAGCTGCTTGCTGAGACAAACCAGCCTCTTTCTCTTTCTACCAGCAGTCCACATGGCTAATTCATATTCACGTAAATTACCTCATCAAACTACACGTGTTTATCATTCACTGTTTCAGAACCATGGACAGCATGGTTTGTGTGTAGGTATGGCACTGAAACGGAGCCTGATAATAGAGACATAGAAGCACACTGCAGCTATATAAATGTAGTAATATTTTCCACATTAATTATTATTAATATTATTTCACACATCGGCAAACCATCAGCTAATAATCAGAATGTTCATTTTTATGACCGGACCCAATGCCTGGCTGTCTATGGTTTATTTGTCTTCTGTATGACTCTTCTGCAGATATGATCTATTTTATGAGAGCTGCAATTATGATTGTGTAACACTGGCGGCCTGTTGGTTATGTTTTACAGTGGACATTTGTAGTTAAATGAGAAGGTAAAACTTTTTGTTTAACCTTTGGCTGAAGTTTCAATTCCCTTTGTATCGTGCACTAAGCGCTTTCATCTGGATGGCTTTCTCACTCTCTCAAACAGCTTAATGAGGCCTAAAAGTTGTTCTGGTACGTACAAGATAATATGTACAAGATAATATCTTCTAATTAGGAGATCAACTTTAGGATAGTATCTGCGATGTAGGAGATAAACTGTTTTGGCCAGCAATGCCTGCAATTTTTTCACCTTGTCTTATAGGGCGTATTTCGTAGTCATTTTTTTTTATTTGGTATCATAAATTTGTATCATAAATTTGTGTCATAAATTGTTACACTGTTTTCCTTCCTGAGGATTTATCTGTGTGAACCTACCTTGAACCAATCCTTTCCTCTGGTGCCTTATCTTTCTACTCTCAAGTCATCGAAGTGAATGAAGCAATTGTTAGTAAATGTATATATGCTTGTGTGTTTCATTAAACCTTTAGAACATTGTGAACTGAACCCTGCTTCGTGTCACTTCTTTGTTCTCCGTGATCTCGTATCGGCTTTCAGAATAAACTCACACATGTCAAGCCAGTATACATGCCAGGTACAAACCACAAAACAATCATGATCGGCTTGTTTCATAACAACCTGCCAATAGCAAACCAAGTCATTAAATGAATAAAGTAAAACTACAACATAATAAAAGAGAGAAATGTTAACCATAGCTAATCTCCATGTTTCTTGAGGAACCTAGTAATGTGTTTATTTTAATCATTTAAATTATAATAAGTTTTTTTAAATACTGTACACAGGAGGGACTGCAGGCTGTAAATTCAACTGGTCTCTCCTTTTCACTCTTTAATTACACAGCAAGTATTTTATTAGTACCTGACTAATACAACATGACACTGTAAATTTCAGGTTGTATTATGTGTCTCTCTTGAAGCATTTTTGTATTTTGTTTTCAGGTTTAATTCTGTCCAATTGCTATTTCCCACATATTTCCATGTATGACTCTGCATCACTATCTGGCTTTTCACTCAAAACTGTAAAGGGAAGAAATGCTGAGGGATAAGTACGACTAAATTGGTGCTGGCCATAATCAGCTGCAATTGCCAGGAATCACTGAGAAAAAAAAGCCTCTCCCTGCCACTGGATGAGTAGGTGATGATGGCTTTTCTATTGCAATTTAATCTACCTGTAATTGAGTGGAGTGCGCCATTAAGTTTGGGGATTACGGCTAATTTATTCTCCTTGAAAACATCTGTCAGCGCGGCCAGGGAGCGGTCCCTGAAAAAATAAATAAATTGAAGAATAATGAGGTCTACGATGACTTCTGGGGGAATTACAGTAGCTGAAAAACATAGAAAAGTTGTGGCTGCAGCTGGAAGTTTACCAGTTATAATCCCTCTTGAAATCTATGTGTTGGAGAAGTGCAGTCATGGATTGGCCATCGGGATTACTGGGACCGGTGGGCCGGTCTATTTGTGTGGGCTGAATGGGCTGCACTCATGGATGACTGGATACAGCGTTTGGCGGGAAGCCCCGTTCATTCCAAGGAGAGTGCTAAAAAGCACATAAAGCAATCATGGAGCTCGGATCTTCCGCGTTGAGTGGCCCATGACGTCACGATGGACATGCGCACTAGCAACAGTTTGTTTGTGTTGTCGTATCAACCGGTAGCAACGTGCTCGTTCATGAGCGTCACTCTCGTGTCTCGAGTGGCGAACTCGCCGTTTCATTGTATAAAATATTCACTAACGTTTTCGTTGTTGATCATTGATCGTTTACATGCTTATCTAAATAAACGATGGATGTATTTAGACAATCAAGGAGATTTAATTATGTCATGCTACTAGCATGCACCACTAGCTACTAAGGTTAGCCTGCAGTTTTGTGAAAAGAGCTTCTCTTAATAACATCCATGGCTTCATCTCCCATCCACGTTACAGGCTTTACAGCATACATACTATGAATGTATTAATAGAACACATTGTGAATTAAAACCATTAGCGTTAGCATTATTAGTCGGGAGCCAAAGTCTAAAAAATGTGTTGAACCTGACATGGTCTGCCATACTTTTTGTTTGTGTTTTTTCGGTTAACTTTGACCCTAAGAACCAATAATTGGAGGGTCTGCTCTGCCGGAAATATTGCGAAAAAAATTGTGGCCATTTTAGTGTATGCACCCTTTATTTTTTATCAGAAAAATTATTTCTTTTCCTCAAATCCTCAGTGGGTTGGGTAAGCTGTCAATAAATGCATTCCAGATACACAGAACACATGTGCTGACAACAGCCACTGACAAATTAACTCTTAAAACACATTTCTTCATGATTTTGCATCAATTTATTGCAAAATAATTATTTTTAATCATTTTCTCACTTTTTTCCCAATATTTTCATCTTTACTTCATTGGCAATCAACTATTCCCCCAATTTATGACATCAGTCAATATGACATTCTTTTCACCAAACAGTATACTCATTCCACAGAAATAATCAAAATCAATGGATCTGTGATGATTTCACTACTAGTCGGCGATCAACAGGCTCAGAACCTCAATAGAATTTTAGGCTACTCTCAAAATTCCGAAAGACATACTGGATGTTTAACATGTTTGTTAATGTCCACATTATTAAACATCATGGCCTAAGCATCTTTTTAATTTCAACATAACCCTGTTCTCCCAACGGAAATATGTCACACAAGAAATATAATACAGCAAAATTACTTTCATTATTTTATTGCCTCAGATGACAACTATTACAACTTTAACAGAACAAAATAATTTAACATAACTTAATTAACTAGGTGCAGGTCCCTGTGAGGTGGGATAATCATGAGGGTGGCACACTGCAGATTCTGCTCTGGGGACAGACCTTCACCCTCACCACCTGAGGAGACCGGCAGGGTGGGTTATACAGCAGCGTGATAAAAGATGCATCCCCCCCCCCGTTCTCTCTCTAACACACACACACACACACACACACACACACACACACGCGCGCGGACTACTTATATGTCCCTGTCTTCAAGCGTAAGTTCAATCCTTGAACATCTGTTGGGCTCCCCGGTGTAGAGACATGCAATGCCACACTTCACATTGGCTCTTGCACAGGAGCATCCTCGGGCACACATGCTTTTCTTGCAGCAGCAGTATTTGCTTGTTTGAGTTCAGAAGGTTTTGCCTCTTTCAGCATCATGGTTGCCACCAATTTGCCATTGACAAGTTGTCTCCCAAAATCAGTGGCAGCTGGGTAGGTTAGCTGAACCATGTGTGCCCGCTTACACACAACCAACTGATGCAGGGCTCGGCGAAGGTGTAATAGGAAGGCATCTTGTCTCCTTTGATGCTCACAAAGAGATGGGCTCGCAGTGCATCTAGAGTACCACCAAAGTCACTCCTGTCATAGAGTGACACCATGTATCGCTGTGCTGCTGTTATAATCTCTTCCTGAACATCCAGGCTTTCCTCAGGGCACAGCGGCAGAAGGTCTGTCAGGTGTTTAATTGCAGTTGTGTAAGCCCGCCTTTTTCCTCTTCTGTACAAATAGCTCACTGTGTCATATCCGGTATGTATGTAGGTGCTGAGGAGAAGGGATGTAAGATCTGAAGCTGCAACATCATACTTCCCCACCAGAGCTTCTTTGATGGCATGAACAGGTAGGAAGATATCCATCGTCTTCACCCACAGCTCCTGCAGCCCATCCATGTATGTGATGTAGTACATGCACATCATGATCACATCAGTGTCACTCGCAACCACTACAGCCCGTTTGTGGTGCAGAATTTGTACTGAGTATGCAATGTGAGCAAACAGCCTGGTATCTGCCTCCTCATGTTTCTCACAAGAAAGTTCTGGAAGCTCAACCTGACAATCCACTGACAAGAGGACAGTGCAACCAGGATCACAAAAGATTCCACCAAGAATAAGTGTGCATCCTGCAGGAAGTGACTTGTTCTGAGCTCCCCATGCTTCCCCCATGTAGTTCAACAGATTAGCTTTATTCAGTGGATTGTGAATGAAGCCTTTCCATTCAGGTATAGGGAGAGTATCATGTGGCTTGTACTCCTTCATTTCACTGGGGCAGGTCTTCATCTTCTTCTCTTGTTCCTCACCTTCTCTCGTTCCTCACTTTTCAGACTTTGCAGGGGAGACATCATATCAATCACCAACAAAGTGGATGCAGTCACACTTGTCTGGGAGGATGCCAAGGGCTGTCTCGATTGCAGCCAGGTAGTCTGCCTTGTTTCCTTTACGCATATGCATAACTTAGGTCAAGGGACGGATCTGGCTCAAACAGGGAGGCTGGGCAACTTGTCCATTCATGGCCTAACACTTCTACCTTCTTGTCTTCCTCAAAGTCCTGAACAAAGTACAGGTTCCGCACAACTGCACTCTCCTCCTCATAGACCTTTTTGGCTTTGAATGCCATGGACATTGACCTCTTTGGCTTTGCTGCGAAGGTTGAAAGTAATTTGGGCTACTTTCTCACTGTCTGTTCTTCTTGCTGCAGCCAGTGCCTCCAGTCCTTTTTCACGAGTACAGAATCAAGTCAGCAGATGTGGCTTTGTGGCCTGTTGAAATGTTGATCAGCTCCTGTTCTTCACATTTGAAAGGATTGATCATCTGGTTATTGATGACATCTGTTATTTTCCTTATATCTTCTGCCTCCTTTGCACCTTGGCTGTCCTTGTCCTAGTGGTGTTTGGTGTCATCCACATCCATGTGTGCCATAGCCTTTGTCTGCTCTGACACAGCTGTCAGAACTGGAAGAGTATATCTCCATGGCCGCTGGCTGCTGACTGATGCCAGTGAAGAGTTTTGTCTTGGCATCACGGTTGTAGGTTTTTTCAAGTGCCATGTCTATCTAGTCACGTACAGTGAACTTCCCATCCCTGAATTCCCTAGGTGTTTGGAGCCAGTGTAGGCAAGCTTCTCATAGCTTCTAGGTAGCGGGGCAGGCAGGATACGTACTTGTAGTGGCCAGCAGCTACAAGGTATGGTAACATCTTTTCCACTTCAGCCAGGTGTTCCTCCCACAGACCTGCACGCTCAGCATGGATGAACCGTCTAAGAATCATCACCATATCCATGTACATTAGCCATAGCTTTGTCGTAGGTGAGGTATGTGCTTCATCAAACTCAGCCATCAAACATGACAGCTTTTTCAGTTGGTCAGTTGCATCAGTAGGGCCCTATGAAATCATTTAATTTTTTTTCAAATTCCATTTTTTCGGATTTATTTTTAGCCCTTTTGGATTTTTCAGATTTGCTTTTTTTTCCACTTCTACTTACTACATTTTATTTGTATTGCACTTTACATTTCAGCAATCTCAAAGTGCAACAGAGCATATAATATTGCAATTTACAAAAAAATATATAAATATCAAGGTTAATAAAAATAGTTTAAGAAGAAAACCTATAAAATCCATTTAGTAAAAAGCTTTCTTGAAAAGATATGTTTTGAGGCTTTGTTTAAAAACATCCGTAGATTGTGGGGCCCTCATGTGTTCAGGCAGAGTGTTCCACAGCCTCGGAGCAGAGCAGAGGAAAAGGCCCTATCACCCACGCTGCAAAGCTTGGTTCTGGGGGCTTGGAGGGTGTTTGTGGATGCAGACCAGAGGGTGCGTGAGGAGGTCTGATGGGTGAGGAGTTCCTGTAGGTAAAGGGAGGCATGTCCATGAAGGCACTGGTGGGTGAGGAGGGAGACCTTATATACTATTCTGAGTGGGATAGGGAGCCAGTGAAGAGATTTCAGGATGGGGTTGATGTGATCGGGCTTGCGCACCCTCATCAGGATCCTGGCAGCGCTGTTCTGGAGGATTGACCTTTAAAAACTCAGTGACACAAACTCACAATTCAGCTTTTTTATTTAAACTGTTAATATATTCAGCAAAGAACATTCAAAATTCTCCAAAATTCAGCCAAACCTTCAACAAATCTCTTTCAACAAATTTCTCTCCAAAAATAACAGTTACTTGAGTTCAATTAAATGGCCATAGCTGGGCTGCAAGTCTAGATCCCAATAAAGCATTGTAGATGATAGAAGCTAACTTTGTCTTAGGACTGTGTGTCTGTGAGGTTGTGGTGTTGCAGAATTATCTCAAACTAAAATGGTTGAGCGTGATAAATTTACATGTGTAATTTGTAGGCAAGAAAATAAATCCAGTGTTGTGAAGCCCTAAAAAAAAAGCTTAATATTACCACTTATCTACACATATATTCTGTGTATATTTTTTGTATATTCACATATATTTATTTATTTTTGCCTATCTTTGCTCCCAAAATGATGAATGTAGTGGCTAGGCTAGTAGAATATTTGTAGGTAGAAAGTGTAGGCCTAATTAAAAATAGGCTAATATTTTTTTGATTTAACCTTTATTAACCAACCACCTTTATTTAATATGCTGTATTAGCCTACCTAAATAAAAGCTAATTGGATGCTCACCTATAACAATGTTGAGGACACTGCAATCTCGGTTGTCAGAGGTTTAGTCGAGGACAATAAAGATTTTCTTTCCACGGATCTCTTGCAGCACTTTTTGCATGTGCTAGTCAAAGACCCGCGGCAGGTGGGTCTGCCTGAGGCTGCTGGTGTTTTCTGGAAGCTTGCCTCCCTGCTTGCAATGTTTAACAAGAAATGGACGTATCCTCTTAATTTTCTCTAACAGTATGTCAGCTTCAGCACACATTGCAACAAAATCTTCCACAAACTCATGCCTCGCATCTATTGATTTTGTTGTTGCCTCAATGGTAACCTGGAGGGATTTTCCCGCTTTAGATTTAGCTTTGTTCTTGAGATGAGCTTTTGATTTCAAATGGTCGTTACATGTGTCTTTGCAGGGTCCAGTCAACAGTATGTTGACAAAACTTACAAAACAGTCGTCCATATTCATAGTAGTCGTTTGGGGTATTGTTCAGCCCGGTATTTAGCAGTTAATTCAGAGTTTCTTAATTTTTTTGCCACCGTTGTCTTATCGGGAGGCGCCACTCGCTTAAAAATTTTTTCCCTTGCAACAAACTCAACGTGAACGTGATGACGTAAGGTTACTAGGCAACAGGCTGTGCCATTTGGCCACGGTTTAGGTAGAGACCTGTCTCTGCTTGTTGTTGAGACCTTTCTCCGCTTGTTGTTTTAAACTGACAAATGAGAAGGAAGTAAAAAAAGATTTTTTTATTTAATATGTCAACAAAATATATGCAAATTCCATGCGATTCCGCATGTATAACAGAATTCCATTTTCATGTGTAGATTCCGCGATTCTGTCTGTGTTTTCCGCATCGCGGAAATCATAGGGCCCTATCAGCACACGCAGAAGTTACCTTCTCTACATCCTCTTCCGACAGGGCATCTAGGAGTAGCAAATGCTTCCCAGTGTAGGGCTGCAGAGGATGCTCAGGTGGTCAAGAGGTTCTGCTAGACACACAGGAAGTTTAGGCTCTGTTTCAACTCCAACCAGGGAGCTACTCTTTTGACGTTCTTTTAGACTGAGGTGGCTTTCCTTGGTTTGAAAAGGCTGAGAAGATTCCAGGGCTGGTTGGCGGGTTTTCAGTAGAGGTAAACTTTAAGATTATTTTTGGGGCATTTTAGTCCTTTATTATATAGGACAGCTGAAGACGTGAAAGGGGTGAGAGAGAGGGAACGACATGCAGCAAAGGGCCGAGGCCGGAGCCGAACCTGCGGCCACCGCGTAAAGGACCGAGCCCCCGTACATGGGGCACACGCTCCACCAGGTGAGCTATCCAGGCGCCCCCAGTAGAGGTAAACTAACCGTTGGTGTGGGGTCTTCGTCTGGATTATTGTACTGGAATATGACGTGTGTTGTGCCATGCAGTGTTCATCCATCCTTTGTGTACTCTTGGAAGTCAAGGTTATCAAATGCAAACTGTGTGAGTTGTCCAACCTTCAGGTTCGTTGGTATAAAGGCACCATCCCTAGTTGTCTTCTCTTCAACTGCCATTGCCATTGTTGTAATATATCTCTGTGCTTCTCTGTAGCTGATGCTGTTCCCAAATCTATTTAGGAATGACACAGTCGACTCGTTTCTGGTTTCCTTAAGGATGTGCAAAGCTGTCCCAACGTGTTTCGGTGTTGGGATCTTGGCAACTGCTTGGCAGACATCCTGGGCAAGGTTGAGAACTTGTTCTTGCTGCTTAGGACTGACATTCACCCGGCTGTCCTCACCTAATTCTGGAGATGCATCTGTTATCATCAATGCCAGGTGGTTATACAGGTTAGAGCTCACTCTTCGGGATGCCTCCAGGTATGATATCTCTAGCTGCAGTGATGGGTCTTCAGTCATACTTCCAGCCACCTGGTGACTTCCACTGGCTTGATCCATTCTGGCTTCTCTTGCTTCCTTCAGGGACTGTGTAACCCCGATTAAAATAGCTTAAAATAATGTTAATTTGAATAAATAACATAAAATATATGGAGACAAATTTCATAATATTAGGTATAAAGTTCATGATTCAACCAGGTTAAATAAGATTAAAATGAATATCCGAGTTTTAGTAGTAATGCATCCTATTAGTTTGTCATGTTAACAAAAAAAGGGTCCTGGTACTTTAAGAAACTGCTGTTGTATCAGCCAATCAGAATGGCTGTAGCTCTTCCTGTTGCAGGAAGAAAGCAGTGCATGAGATGAACGCAAGGAGAAAGACGTTTCTGAGCCAGTGAGCGAAACAAGAGTAGCAAACAGTGTTTTAAGCTCTCATATTTTATTTTCTGAAGTATTTTATGTTACAATCTGTCCACACAGGTAGACTGTGGTTTATTTTGCTGTTATTTAGCAAGTTTGACCGAAAGTTAGAAGTGTGAATGTTCGAATGCTTGAACCCACGTTATACGCTGCAAGCAGACTATAAAGATGGCGAGCCTCCCGTGAGAAGATCCTCGACCGACAATCACATTGCATCCGTTTGGTTCATCTGCGTGCTGTACAAGGACACCAACTCATTCATCCCGGTTGCGGTAGGACTGGCCTGCAACATTTCTTTGATACGAGTGGAGTTTGATGGACTTGGGTTCTCGTTAAGAGCGGACTCACTGTAAACCAATGTTTTTTTTCTTCTGCGTCACATGACACGGGACTTGTGTGGACTGCACAACATGGTCGCTAGCAAGATTTTGTACTCGTTGACTCGAGACTGATTAAGGTTTAACTGTATGTTGAATATAATTCACCGCTTTTCATTTTGTTGAACTGTGAATGTTATATTTGATCTTACATTACTTGTGTTATTTTCCATGTAACCTACTGGCCAAACTGGCAAATGGGTTTTGGTATTGCAAAAGCTTAGTTCAGTAGCTCACTGGTGTAGTAGGTTAATAGGGAAATAACAGAGATTCTAAAACAGCCCTAGCTAAGTTGAAATAAGAACTCATGACTAACTAAGATTAGAACTAGAACTTAAAGAGTTAACTCCAGATAATAGAAACTAAACAGCAGATTAAAGGGAAACTTTAATTGAAGTTAAGTTGAAAGTTATTGAAACCAAATAGGTTGAGTCAAACTGAAAATAAGAAATAGTATTTCATTTCTTTTCATTCCAAGAAAATGGTAAAACTTGAATATGGTAGATCACATTTAAATGCAAAGATGGTGTCTATCTTATGTAAATTCTGTATGTAAACTGTTATTGGTACCATTTATTATTTCTACCTGCTCTAAATTCCTTCTAATCTTTTATATAAACAAGCCGGCATTTAAACCTACTTTTTGGTCTGGGTATTATGTTTATTTAGCTACAAACTGCTCCTCCGAACCTAGAGCCTGGTCCTAACTTATCTACTATTTGTAATAAGTGCTACACTAACTGGCGAGCCAGCCAGGAGCAGTTGAGTACTAAAATAAAGGGTGAAATAAAGTAATTTGACCACCCAGATGTAAAATAGAGTGAAGTCCGGCCAAAATATGGAAGTTGTAGCTAAAGAGAATGTAAAAGTGCCTAACTCAGTCATTGTTAGTGGACTTACTGACACAGAATCAGATCAGGATGTCACTGATTTCTTGAACCGGTATGGGTATATTGGGAGAACAATTAGAGTTGATGACCCTGAATCCCCATACCACAGGCATGCTATTGCGGAGTATGAGAGTGGAGCTGCAGTGAAAGCCCTTGAGCCTTTGCTCCCACATTACTATGAGAGTCCTAGTGAAGTGACTTACCAGATCAAAGCTTTGTCAGCTGAATATGTTCCCAGTGCGACTGGTAGCACCGTCCGGAGCTTCCTAACTGAACTGCAAAACATCGCTAAACTGAGTGGCAGATCCTTTGAAGAGATCCTGCAAGAACAACTATCTAAATGCAGTAAAGCAGCTAATGCAGAACCCATTAATGAGCCTGAGATTGAGTCTTCCAATACAGAAATTCAGAATGAACAAGCTCAAACACCAGTGACGCAGCCACAAGTAGCCTCTCCTGTAAAGACAAGGGAGCATGGTGAGACTCTCCAACGTACCGCTGAGGCCAAAGCATTCAGCCAGATTAAAGAGAATGAAGCCCCTATGACTGCTGTGAGTTATGTTAACCCTCCAGAAGTGCAGCGAATGATCGTAGAACACATAGTGAGAAGTGAAGCCCCAGTATCACTGATGAATGCGTCAGTCCGACTTAGAGCATTTTCTGGCAGAATCCCTTGCCCCAGTCATGAAGTAGACTTTGATACATGGCGAACTAGTGTCGAGCTCATCCTCAAAGACCCAGCTCTGTCTGACCTCCAGCGCTCAAGAAAGATTCTTGACAGCTTAGTGTCCCCAGCCGCCAATGTTGTCAAACCCTTAGGTCCACAAGCGTTGCCTACTTTGAACTATTGGACTCAGCATTCGGAATTGTAGAAGATGGAGATGAGCTCTTCGCTGTGTTCCTCAACACATTCCAAAACTCTGCAGAGAAACCCTCCCAGTACTTACACAGGATACAGACAGTTCTAATGAAGCTGACAAGCATCTCCTGCGGCAGTTTTGTCGGGGTGCTGGGATAATGTGCTGATAGCTGACCTTCAGCTTGAACGTAAGAGAGACAGCCCACTTCCATTTCCTGAGTTGCTGCTGTAGCTTCGTGTAGAGGAAGAAAAATAGAGTGCCAAAGAAAACCGAATGAAAAAGCACCTTGGTGCATCAAAGCAAAAAGCCAATGCACATCTTTTGGCAGCAAGCTCTCTTGAAACTGACCTATCAATGAGGAACGATATCATTGAGTTGAGGAAGCAAATCATTCAGCTGCAGAGTCAACTGACTCAATTAAAGACACACATGCATCTTTGTCAGATGGTGTTGTCGCTGACTTAAAGAAACAGGTTACTGAGCTTCAAAGCCACCTCACAAGTAGAAAAACACAGAAACCATCAAAGACAAAGACCAATGTGACAAAATACAGTGCAAAGCATGCATCACGCAGCAAAGCATCTGAACGACCTAGTAACAGACCAAAGCCTTGGTACTGTTTTCAATGCGGAGAGGATGGCCATATTGCATCTGTATGTCCCAATGAGCCAAACCCATCACTGGTAGCTGCAGAGAAGACACAACTGAAAGAGAAACAGTCCATGTGGGACAGTCAAGATGACTCAGCCTCTTCCCAACCTTTAAACTGAACTCAGCCCTCATTGTGGGACAAATTAGAGCTAAGCACAGTGACAACAGTCCCAACTCTTTTACTGAACGCAATAGAAAAATGTTTTCACGCACAAGATCCAATGATGTGGGACTACCAAAGGGGTTGATTGGAGCTAAATACACTGCTTGTGTACTCATTGATGGGCAAATCTGTAACTGCCTTCTTGACTCAGGATCTCAAGTGACCACAGTGTCACAATCAATCATTCTATGAGAACAACCTGTCCAACTTGAAGATTCACCCATTGGAAGAACTGTTGGAAGTGGAGGCTGCAAATGGTCACAATATACCATATTCAGGCTTCATAGAAGTGGATATCACCTTTCCCAAGGACTGTTTCGGTTCTGAGATTACTGTGCCCACACTTGCATTAGTTGTCCCAAATACACGGTCTAATGTACAGCCCACGCTCTTGATTGGCACTAACACCTTAGACTTAGTGTATGAGGATTACTCTGGTACGAACACAGATTTCCAAGCACTCCCATATGGTTGCAGAGTTGTTCTGAAAATAATGCGGCAAAGAAACAAACACAAAGAAAACAGTGGCTTAGGACTAGTGAGGCTATCAGGGAAAGATCCTACAGTTGTCCCAGCTGGTCAAAGCCGCGTAATAGAAGGTTTAGCTCATCTTAACAGCCAAACTGCAGATCGGTGGGATGTAATTGACTCCCCTTCATTGTCTTCCTTACCTGGAGGCATGTTAGTTACAAGCTGTTTACTTAGTCTACCTGACAATCCATCTAAGAAACTACCAGTAGTGTTGCGAAATGAAAGCAAGCATGACATAATCATTCCAGCAAAGAGTGTCATAGCTGAAATACACGCCATGCAGGAAGTTATTCAGGATAAGCGAAGCCCAACAGATGCAGCACACCAGAGTAGTTCCCCAAAGTCTTCTGAAAGTGTAAAGCTGAACTTAAACTTTGATGGCTCTCCAATTCCACCTGAATGGAGAGAGAGAATAGAGAATAAACTATGCGCTATGCCAGAAGTGTTTGCTATACATGAATCAGACTTTGGTCGAACAGACAAAGTTAAGCACCAAATCAAGTTGAGTGATGAGACCCCCTTTAAGCATAGACCTCGACCCATACGTCCCCAAGATCTTGATGCCGTGCGGAGACACCTACAAGAGCTGAGTGAGGCAGGGATAATCCGGGAGTCAGAGTCACCGTTCTCTTCACCTATAGTGGTGGTTAGGAAGACAAAATGGAGACATAAGACTCTGTATCGACTACAGGAAGTTAAACCTGCAGACTATCACGGACGCCTATGCTCTGCCTAACCTGGAGGAGACTTTCTCTGCACTCACAGGCTCGAAGTGGTTCTCTCTCCTAGACCTTAAATCAGGCTACTATCAGATCGAAGTCGAGGAAGCTGACAAACCCAAAACAGCCTTTGTGTGTCCATTGGGGTTCTGGGAGTTCAACAGGATGCCCCAGGGCGTAACTAATGCCCCCAGCACATTTCAAAGGCTGATGGAGAAGTGCATGGGGAATATCAACCTAAAAGAAATCCTGGTCTTCTTAGACGATATCATAGCCTTCTCAGAAACTCTTGAAGAACATGAAACCTGTCTTTTCCACATCCTTAATCGTCTGAAGGAGTACGGCTTAAAACTGTCTTTGGAGAAATGCAAGTTTTTCCAGACGTCGGTAAGGTACTTAGGACACATTGTTTCGCAGCATGGTGTTGAAACCGACCCAGAGAAGATTGAGGCCCTAAAGACCTGGCCTAGTCCAAGAAATCTTAAAGATCTACGCTCATTCTTAGGGTTTGCTGGGTATTACTGGCATTTTATCCAGAGCTATTCTAAGATCGTCAAGCCATTAAATGATCTTACTGCTGGGTACCCGCCACCTAGAAAGAGTGAAGGATCAAAAGAGGATCTTGGCCAATACTTTAAGCCAAAAGAGCCTTTTGGAAGGCGGTGGACAGACAGCTGTCAACAAGCTTTTGAGACCATCATTGACAAGCTCACCACTGCTCCAGTGTTAGGATTTGCCAACCCAAAGCTGCCGTATGTATTACACACGGATGCAAGCACAACTGGATTAGGAGCAGCACTATATCAGGAGCAGGAGGGAGCGATGCGTGTTATAGTTTACGTCAGCCGTGGACTGTCAAAGAGTGAAGCTCGTTATCCAGCTCATAAACTCGAATTCCTGGCACTCAAGTGGGCTGTAACGGAAAAGCTTGCTGATTACCTATACGGAGTCCCTTTTACAGTGGTCACGGACCGCAACCCCTTAACTTACCTGCTTACCACAGCTAAGTTGGATGCAACAAGCTATCGCTGGTTGTCTGCCCTCTCCACCTTCAGGTTCCAGCTTCAGTACCGAGCAGGGAATAGCAATCTCAATGCAGATGGCCTCTCGCGACGTCCACATGCTGAAACTGTAAATGACTTAGTCTCTCAGAAAGAGGAGGAGCAAATCCGTCAATTCATACATCACCACTTACCTGAGTCTGACGAATTCAAACGTATCTCCTGCAAAACTGTAAGTGCAGTATGTGAGAAACATCTAGTCTGCCCTCCTTTAGACACAAACAAGAATGGTCCCATCAGTCTTCTGGTTGCATCTCTTGTCATGTCGGCTAACACTATTCCAGACAGCTTTGAGCACTGTAATGGTTTTCCTGTCATATCCTGTATATCAGAGGAAGATTTGAAACAACAACAAAGAGACGATCCTGCTATCTGTGAAATCATCCGTCTGATGGAAACTGGAGAAACCTCTCCTCCGGCTGTTAGGAAAGAGCTACCAGACCTTCCCATGTTTATGCGAGAGATGAGCAAGCTGGAGATGAAGGATAATATTCTCTACAGGAAAAGGCAGGTCGGTGAAGAAACCCAATACCAGATAGTCTTACCAGTGAAGTTCAGAGATATGGTAATGAAAGTCTTCACGATGACATGGGTCATTTCGGTTTCGATCGTACCCTTGACCTCACAGGATCCAGATTCTTTAGGCCAAGAATGGCTACTGATGTTGAGAGGAAGATAAAAAGTTGCAGCCGCTGTGTTTGTCGGAAGACACCACCTGAGAAGGCTGCGCCTCTGGTTAACGTTCAAGTAACAAGACCGCTTGAGTTAGTCTGTATGGACTTCTTGTCAATAGAACCAGACCGAAGCAATACAAAAGATGTTCTTGTGATCACTGATTTCTTCACAAAATATGCATTGGCAATTCCAACTCCTAATCAGAAGGCTCGGACAGTAGCCAAATGCTTGTGGGAAAACTTCATAACTCATTATGGTTTCCCTGAAAAACTGCACAGCGATCAAGGACCAGACTTCGAGTCTAAGATGATCAAAGAACTCTGTGATCTTGCAGGCATTACAAAAATCAGGACAACACCGTATCATCCAAGGGGAAACCCTGTGGAAAGATTTAACAGGACACTTCTAAGTATGCTAGGTACACTCAAAGCTAAAGACAAAACCCACTGGCGAGATTTTGTGAAGCCATTAGTGCATGCGTATAATTGCACTAAACATGAGACAACCGGGTTCACGCCATATGAACTAATGTTTGGGCGGTAGCCTCGGTTGCCTATTAATCTTGCCTTCAATGTGCCATTGAACAATGGCAGTCGGAAGTCTCACTCCCAGTATGTACGAGCTCTGAAAACCCATCTTCAAGAGAGTTACCAACTTGCCAGTAAAAATGCTGCTAAAACGGCAGAAAGGAACAAAGTCAGGTTTGACAGACGTGTCACCGAATCTACCTTAAGTGCAGGTGATCGTGTATTAGTCAGAAATGTACGCCTAAGAGGAAAACACAAGCTGGTTGACAAGTGGGAAGGAACTGTCCATGTCGTTGTTAACCGGAAAGGAGACCTTCCATGTTTATACCGTCAAGACAGAGAACAAAGACGGTCCCCTCAGAACACTGCACAGAGATCTCCTGCTACCATGTGGGTTCTTACCAGCTCCTGAAGAAGAACCTGCTGCTATTTCAAGCAGACCTCAAAGGCCAAGTACACGTCAACACCCGCAACCTGATCCTGATGAGCAAGAACCAGAATCTGATGAAGAAGGGGACTTTATGTCATATTCCTTTTATGACCTAGTCTCGGGATCCACAAGTTCCACTCAGGAATATAACTTGATTATGCCTCCCAGAGAGCAGTCCAATTCATCTGTTGAGCCTACCTGTGTGGATACTGCAGCAGTTTCCAACAGTGTTCTGGAGGAATCTGGTGAAGTCTCATCTGGAAGTTCATCATTACAAGAGGAAGAACACTTACCTGAAGAGGAACCCATAACCATAAGTGACCCGCCTGAAAAGGAGAGTTTATCTGAACAAATAGCAGACGGATCTGTGGAAGGAATGGAATCTGAAACAGTAACAACTGAAACTGAATCTGGAGTTCCCAATGGAGACAGTGCAGAAAGAGAAACAGAGATCAATGAAGACAGCATTAATAGAGATAGTATAGAAAGTATGGATACATTGAGAAGATTTTCAAGACAAAGAGAACCGACCTGAATTAGGGAACCCCCTAGTGACTGTAGTTCAAGCTTTATTTCAAAGTTTGAGTACAGCTATCACAAAATCTTTTGTAGAGCCTAGTTTTACACCTCATCCTGAACCTAAAATAGTGTAACCCATTACTATATGCAAAGGGACTTGCATAGATTTAAGAGGGGAGGGTGTAACCCCTGCTGATTAAAATAATGTTAATTTGAAAAAATAACATAAAATATATGCAGACAAATTTCATATTAGGTATAAAGTTCATGATTCAACCAGGTTAAATAAGATTAAAATGAATATCCGAGTTTTAGTAGTAATGCATCCTATTAGTTTGTCATGTTAACAAAAAAAAGTGTCCTGGTACTTTAAGATACTGCCGTTGTATCAGCCAATCAGAATGGCTGTAGCTCTTCCTGTTGCAGGAAGAAAGCAGTGCATGAGATGAACGCAAGGAGAAAGACGTTTCTGAGCCAGTGAGCGAAACAAGAGTAGCAAACAGTGTTTTAAGCTCTCATATTTTATTTTCTGAAGTATTTTATGTTACAATCTGTCCACACAGGTAGACTGTGGTTTATTTTGCTGTTATTTAGCAAGTTTGACCGAAAGTTAGAAGTGTGAATGTTCGAATGCTTGAACCCACGTTATACGCTGCAAGCAGACTATAAAGATGGCGAGCCTCCCGTGAGAAGATCCTCGACCGACAATCACATTGCATCCGTTTGGTTCATCTGCGTGCTGTACAAGGACACCAACTCATTCATCCCGGTTGCGGTAGGACTGGCCTGCAACATTTCTTTGATACGAGTGGAGTTTGATGGACTTGGGATCTCGTTAAGAGCGGACTCACTGTAAACCAACGTTTTTTTCTTCTGCGTCACATCACACGGGACTTGTGTGGACTGCACAACATGGTCACTAGCAAGATTTTGTACTCGTTGACTCGAGACTGATTAAGGTTTAACTGTATGTTGAATATAATTCACTGCTTTTCATTTTGTTGAACTGTGAATGTTATATTTGATCTTACATTACTTGTGTTATTTTCCATGTAGCCTACTGGCCAAACTGGCAAATGGGTTTTGGTATTGCAAAAGCTTAGTTCAGTAGCTCACTGGTGTAGTAGGTTAATAGGGAAATAACAGAGATTCTAAAACAGCCCTAGCTAAGTTGAAATAAGAACTCATGACTAACTAAGATTAGAACTTAAAGAGTTAACTCCAGATAATAGAAACTAAACAGCAGATTAAAGGGAAACTTTAATTGAAGTTAAGTTGAAAGTTATTGAAACCAAATAGGTTGAGTCAAACTGAAAATAAGAAATAGTATTTCATTTCTTTTCATTCCAAGAAAATGGTAAAACTTGAATACGGTAGATCACATTTAAATGCAAAGATGGTGTCTATCTTATGTAAATACTGTATGTAAACTGTTTTATTGGTACCATTTATTATTTCTACCTGCTCTAAATTCCTTCTAATCTTTTATATAAACAAGCCGGCATTTAAACCTACTTTTTGGTCTGGGTATTATGTTTATTTAGCTACAAACTGCTCCTCCGAACCTAGAGCCTGGTCCTAACTTATCTACTACTCGTAATAAGTGCTACACCTGCTTACGTTGGTCCTGGAGCTCCTTCCGTATTCTCTTTGCAGTGTTGTAGGAAGAGACTATGGTGTCATCTGGTGTCAACTCATCATCACTTTCTTCTTCATACTCTGCCTCTTCAGTTTTCTCCTTAAGTTGCTTCAACTTTGAGAGCATGCAGCCAACATTCATTTCTGCTGAGCAAATCAGGCTAGAACATCCTTTCTGTGGCACAACCATTATTTTACAATTGCCACCTACTTCATAGTGCCTTGTAAGGTGGGCAATCAAGGACTGAGATCTGTATGAGGTAACATTGTGAACACCATGGCTTTCCAAGTATTTACGGAATTCATCCCTCAAAGCTGTAACGAAGAACATGGCATTCTCTTTGAAAAGGGGCTCATCTCTCCGAGATATGAGTTGGTTCAGTGCAGCATCATATGGATTTTCCTGTGAAAATAGACGCTTTGTCAGGTAGTTGGTCATGCATTCCTTGTGGTACCGGAAGTCCTCAGCAATCATATCAGTACACTTGTTTCCATCAGGACCACGAATCTTCATCTTCAGGTTTGTTTGCTTTTTCCCATACTGCATTCTGTCGTAAGTGACGATCAAAATGACGGATCTATTTCCTCTGGTCGTGCGTGCTCTTCCACAAATGAAGCACTCTTCCTTGTGTTTCATGGGCTGTGGCATTGACATCGTGTTTTTTTAGTGGACCTGCTGCTGTCTGGCTCAGGATTAAGTTCTGCTTCAAATTAAGTGCCTTCTGGCTTTTCAACTTTTTTCCTCTTCTGGTCAACAGTTTTACGATTTGTGTACTTTGCATGACATTGTGTGTGCCACAAAGGATTCCTCCCCAGAAAGTCACATTGAGGTTGCAGCTCATTGTCAAGTCTGTATGAGACATCATCCTTTCTGTTGGTTACAGTATAAAGGAGGGAAGGGTAGCCTTGATTTGTCAGTTTCTGAAGAGGACCAGCGTCACTGTTTGTTTTCTGACATATTAAGAAGCAGTATAGTTGGTACTGAGCAGCTTTCTCTCCAGCTGCTTAGTTGAGAACTAAGGCTCCATCCTTCATTCTTCTCCAATTCACATCACTCCTCTCCTGTTCTCTCCTCGTCACTCTTATCCTCTCCTGTTCAGTTCACTCCTCTCCCCTCTCCTTTCTCCTCCACGCTTCTCCTCTCTTGTTTAATCCTCTCCTCTTCACTCTTCTCCCCTCTCCAGTCCACTCCACTTCTCTCCTCTCCTATCCTCTCCACTCTTCTCTTCTACTCCTCTCTACTATTCTCCTCTTCCCTCTTCTCTCTGATTCAATCAACTAATTTCCATACCTCTACACTCCACTCCTTTTTTCCCTCCACTATTCTTCTCTCTTGTTCAGTCTACCCATGTCTTCTTCACTCTTCTCTCCTCATTCCTCTCTTCTCTTCTATCCTCCACTCTCCTCTCCACTCCTCTTTACTGTCCTTTCCAATCCTCTGCTGCCTTCTCTTCTCGCCAACTTTTCCTCCACAGCAAACCCAATAAGATCAGAACCAAATCTGCAAATGGGAAATATTGTGCATTAAGGTGAAAGAAATCTAGATGTTTGACACGACTTGCTAACTAGCTTTTGACAAATCACTCACTCTATATACTGTACTATATACAAAAAAAAACTTTGCATAATATATATTGTATGTTTATATCTTACAAAACATTTGTATTGTTCAGTATTGTGTACAATCTGATATTCAATATAGCTACATATCGTTTTTGTGTGGCCATTCATGCCACAAGCTAACTAGCTACAATTCTTCTAAACCTGAACGTAACATCTGGCCATGTAGCTAATTGCTAACGGCAGCTAACGTTTAGTGCAGCCTTTAGTTATCCTTACTAGCCTACTATCTGTCTGACATGAAAAACACTTTAAGGACCACACCAGCCTTCATACAAGTGTATTTCTAATGATTCCTCGCTCCAAACATATCCCTGTAGCAGCATTTATTCTCATATCTACACTGTTAGAAATTTCTTGTAATTTTACAGGAAATTCCTGGCTAATAATTGCCGTAAATTTAATGTAAACAGTATACAGGACTATTGCTGTAAAATAACTACAACAAGGTACTGTACTTAATACAACATCCCTACTGTAATTAAATACAATACAATCATGTACATTTACTGGAACTTGCCAGGAATTTCCTGTAATTTCACAGGATAGAATACTGTAAATATTACAGCAAAATGTTATATTTACGGCAACTCAGTAGCCAGGAATTTCCTGTAATTTTAGGGATTTCCTGTAATTTCACAGGACAGAATATTGTAAATATTACAATTAAATGTTGTAACTTGGATAAATGTCCTCTTTCAGACTTCTGCAAAGAAAAACAAAAGTGGTATTTTTTTTTTTTTTAATATTTTTATTTTCTCTTACAATTGAAGAGAAAACGGAGTGCACAATGCACAAACAATCATTCCTCATTATTTTCAACAACAATCTTTAACATGTAAAATTCACTGTCCCTGTATGTACTAAGATTATTTTAGTAACACATGGCTGAAACAAGCCTGGTTTTGTGTAAAACATTTTTATGACATTGCAATACAAAAATAGAAGCTTTCCATCTGCTATTACTGTACCAAACTGCTTGAACATGAGTTGTCAAACATATTTCAGAAATCTAAATGAGTAATCTAACAAAAGCACATTAATTCAAAACTGTGATCAAGTTTGCTGATAGAGACATGTACCCTGCCCACTAATGTCCCTTACCCACCAATTCAAAATCCAGCAGTTTTCTCAAAAGTGTGCAAACTGGTGCGTTCAGCCCTCGTTTTTTCTCTGCCTTGCTGCCCGTCTGGGGATTTATGCCGCAAAAGGCTCTGAAAACAGGGGTGGAACACACTTATCAGGTAACATTTAAGACTGATATGACATGAAACATTGAGGGATCTTTATGAATGAATGAGTGCGTGTGTGTGTGTGTGTGTGTGTGTGTGTGTGTGTGTGTGTGTGTGTGTGTGTGTGTGTGTGTGTGTGTTTGTGTTTGTGTGTGTGTGTGCGTGTGAGACAGAGTCGGTGTAGGCTATATGAGTATGGGTGTCTGTGGCTTGGCACGATTAACCGATTTGTATCGGTGTATCGATGCAAGGGTTTGCGATGCGAGTGCACCAGTTGGAGTGGTGTGCATCGGATAGAAATTGGGCTGAAACCGTGATGCATCTCCCTTTTAAAGCTTTATCGGTAAAATCTGATTTCCTATTTTATATAGGCCTGTATATTTTTTAATGATTATTTTCATTAAATTTACTTTTATAATTATCTCAGCCATTTCCCAAACGAGCAGACCATTAGATTTCGGAGGGGTGGGTCTATTTTCAGGTCTAAATTCATGAGCATTGTTTACAAACAGAAAGACTTCTAATCCGTGATTCTAACACCCAAGCTACATGGGACTCAACTGATGTCAATGATTTCGGCTACACCAGGAAGGCGGACAGCGCGGACCCGGCGCACGCGTGCTTTTAAATAGGAATTTGTTCTATTTTTCCATGCATCTGCAAGACAGACAAAACGTTCATCTTGTTGGATAGCTGCACGTTGTTATAACTAGCGAACACAAGTCCCACCCTACTCTGCTTCTGATTGGCTAAACACGTTTTTTTTTTTTTTTTTTTAAGTCAGAGCTGTCATTGGTTTTGGGGAACTCAAAAATGATAAACCTTCCTGAATTTCTATCCTGATGAAAATTTCTTCACAACCATGTCATGCCGGAGATCCGGCATGGTGCCGGAATACTTTAACCCGAGTGTGTGCCTGTCAGAGATTGAGTGAGTGTCTGTGTGCGCGATCGTCACCCCTCTCTCCCCATCCCCTCTCATGCCTCTCCTCGCTCATCCCTTTCTCACTAAATTGGATAGCATAATTTTAGTTTTTTCTTATACCTGCAAAGTAATGTGTAAAATCTGATCACTCAAAATGTGAAGTAATATTTTTTTGTATTTAGTGGGTCGGGCCGACTTACTGACATCCCTAACTAACAAAAATGTAAATTACAGAAAAGTCATAAACATTGATTAAGATCCATTCATATATCAAGTCATTGCTTTGATCATTTTTATGACAGTGCCATGGTTAAACACACCTCTGGATGAACTCAAGTGTGCTTGCGGCTTCTGCCAGATATTGCAAGTTAAAGACATAGTAGGCAGCGAAGACTGCTGCCAATCCATGCAGGAGGTTGCTGTGGGGCCCCATCACACATGCTCCTTCCATGGACATAATCCACGTGTCTGCACCGCTCAGTATTTCTCCTGAAACCCATCAACAATATGATAACTAAAAGCTGCACACACTAGAGCCACCTAACACTAAAGCCAACTAACATGAATTCATTAATGTTCAAGTGGAGAAAGACTCGCACACCTCCACTTGATTATTATCTTCTTTGACCACCGCACCCTCCATCAACAACTCAAAGAAAGACATTTTTCAGGCGCAACAGTCTTCCCTTAACCACATGAATTTATTAAAGGATTAACTTCTACAACATAAGGGAAGATTATACCTGGTACAACTAATCGAGGTGTGCTTGGCAGGGTGACAGCTCTCTCGATATCTGCAGCCGTGGCAGAGGGCTGGAGAATAAAAACCATAAGTTAAAAATGGGTAAGTTGAGTAAACAACGACAAAGAAAACTTGCCCCAAAAGCTGTCATGTTCTACTCAACACCAAGGGGGAAATCAGCTTCAATTTATGGGTCCAAATGTAGAAACAGCTGCACATGGCCAATTTTTTTTTTAAAATATGGATGCCATGGCAATAAAACAGTGAATTAAAATGATTTTATGAACTACATGGCAGGAAGCAATGGCTAACCCATCAGAGTCTAGCCTGGATCAGACCACGGACTCCGCCCACTTCACTGAGTAGGCTCCGTCTTGGGTCTGGATTCCCCATTCAGAGCAACGAGTACAGCCAGACCGGAAGAATGTTAGCCCAATAAGCGCTGGGGGTGGATGGGACTAAACGTGATGAACCAATCAGCCGAGGGCCCTTTTTCAAGCAATGTCTGCCTGTGCGCTGACTGCCTCGGAGATCGGAGAATATCGATCGATTGAAGCAGATTTAGTAAAAAACAGACTGTTTACTGGAATAACTGCTCTGAAACCAGAACAGTATTCTGCATGGAGAGCTTATTTAGAAGGGGCGACGTTTTGTCTGTTCTCCAAACTGGCAATGAAAAAAGTCTTCTTTTGAAAAGGTATCTAAAGCCCTCCCCTCTTTGTATGCACTTTGAATGAGACGGGTGTCAGACTGAAGCACTAGCTTCGGTCTGATACTCCAGCTAATCAGAGTCTATGGAGTATTAGAATAACTTGTGCAAAGTGTCCATAGCAAAGGATGGGGCTGATGACTGATTTCTGGTAATTAACAATTACAAAATAGCAGGACAGAGATGGGAGGGAGGGAGTGAGGGAATGGTTAATTAATGTATATGCACTGCAAGTTATACTCACATCAGCCGTAAGGAAGATACCATCCCCCTCCTTGAAGTGAGCAAGCAGGCACATGATGGTGCAGATAGCTTTGTTGCCACTCTCTTCATTGTAGGCTTCCAGAACCTTCCCCACCCCTGGTGTCTTCTGCTGTTGGAAGTACTCCATGATGTTCTGACCCCTGTTGTCTATGGCGGCTGGCAGCTTCTCCTGGATAGGAATTCCAGTCAGCTCACTGAAATGCGAGAACAGGCCCTTCAAGGAGTCATCCTTTATTTTTGAGACGCTGTGTGGAGGGTCAGCATTGAGATCACAACGCTGGAGAACGTAGGTTCTCTGAAGCCATCTCTGAAGCGCTCCTCTGTCCACGCCTGACATTCCTTCCGGGGGGTGGGGGGGGGGCGGGGTCAAAATTTGGATGCATCAATACTCAAAAATAAAATATGTTTGTTTTTCAGGATGCCTAGATATGAATTACCACTATTCCTACCTGGGCATATAGCTGCTGCATCTGAGTCTTCATCTCTTGTAGGGTTTCTTCAGTCTCCCCTGAGGGGAGTTCGGGATCTCTGACGTCATCTTCTCCCAGTTAACCTTCAAGGATGCAAACAGAAAATGGTGAAAAAAAGAGAGAAGGATACAAGCTTTTAAGGGTGCATTTATAGTCAATTTCAGCATCAAACTCAAAGGAAGCAGTGATAGGACATCTAATTTAAGACATCTAAGAAACCTGTCTGTAGCCAGTTGTTGAGAGTTCTACTCTCTCTCTCTCTTGCGCGCTATTTGATGTAGGCTAGGCATACGTCACCAACTTTACACCTCACTGTGTAAGCAGGTTGAGTTGCAGTCCATCTGGAATAAATGTTATATTTACTATTTCGTGATATGGGGGAAATGGGCCTACGTGAAGCATTAAATGTGCACAAAAGCATACCTAGGAGAGTTGTTCATATGTTCCTTACAGCCCCAGCATCCTACACGAACGCACCTAGGAATTCCAGATCATAGACAGGCTTCTCGCTGCATCACTTTGAAAACAAAAACAAGGCTGAGGTTAACATGATCGCGGCGTGAATAAGGCGAATCGGTCCAACAAAGTGTCATTCACCGAAGACAGTGGCTGATGTTTATGTCATACCAATAATGTACAAAACGTAGCCTACCCAGCCCATTCTATTCCATTTATTGTTGTTTTTATTTTTAACGTGTCCAATCTTATAACAAAATCTGAGCAAAAACATTTTGCCATCGGTGCATACCTAACGAGTAAAATAGAAATATATATTTTAGGAATCGCCAAGACCCGCCCCACCTTAAAATGTGCAGGCCATGGTGTGAGTGGTGAGGGCAGACCTATTGGGTTGGACATTCGGGGTGTCTCAGGTGAGGAGAGTTGTGGACTTCCCGCGGGGACAGGGTTGAGGAGAGTTGAGGAGACCCAGGAGGAGAAAGGGCTGAGAAGGAACCTGAAAAAATATTTACCATTAGACCCCTATGATCCAGACATACTATGGTGTATTTAAACACCCATCATATTTTCTATAAAACCATTCATTTTTCATTTATTTCAAACATTTTGTCATGGTAGCCCCAAAAAACAACTGTAGAAAGCCACCTGACAGCCAAGGTCACATCATGTGACACTTAAAAAAAAAAAAAAAAGGTGATTAGTGACCAGGGTGGGAATTCAATTTGACCATCAATGTTCCAACTTTCAGGGCACAAAACTGAAGTGGATTTCACAATCTGCCAAACACATCAGTTAATACATCACACCACAATCATACCGTATAAAAAAAAAAAAATCACACCATCACCACAATCATACTTACACAATCCTAAATTCAAAGAACACATTAAGCTACATAAAACAAAGCACACTCAGGGCATGGTTCATGAAATAGGCCAGTAAGACTACATAATAAATTCATTTTACCGGCTATGATGGGGTGGCTATGGCGGAGAGGCTATGATGGTGGAGCAATGATGGGAGTGGCACCATAAAAGAAGTCTACAGATCACATAGTTCATCACATAGGTGCGTTCATAAATTAACTCTGAGCGCAGTTTCCGAACCATCAAGAGCGTAGCAGAGCATGCTCGGAGTGAATTAATGAGCACACCCTAGGTTTACGAGTTTAACTGTGAACATTCCGATGTGTAGCCTAATACACATAGAATTAAAAACAGTTAAATCATTAAAGAGGACGAAGGATAAAAGTGCCTTTTGTCCTGATAGACACACCATGCAGACGACCACCCCCATCCTGGAACCGCCCATAGAACCTGAACCACCCAACCTACGGTTACATTGAGATGAAAATGCACGGAGGAGCTTTCTAGACTGGACCACACGGAGAAAGGGCAGAAGATTCTCTTCACTTAGAAGGCTCATGTCCTCCTTGTTCTCCACACCAAGTTCTTCCAGGCCTGCCATCAAGGTAGTTAGTGTGTCTGCGGGGAGGTCCGGAAGTACTGCCAGGACAGCCCTCCTTAGCTCCTCCTGTGCTGCAGCCATGTCTCTGCAAAGGAGTGATGGAGACAGATCACTGTAATGTCACACATTGTGTAGGCTGGCAAAGGATAATAATCCAGTAGATCATCATGCCTCATGCAAACAAACTGCTCTTGGGGTGTCCCCAAAACACTATAGACCCCAATGTCCCTCAACTTAACAAAACAATATTTTTCTGAGACAAAGGACACAGAGCTATGGTGCACAATGACCAGCTCTATCTTTCCAACCTCTAACTCTTCTTCAGTTTTCCCCAGCAAAATAAACATGCCCTTTCTGTATGATGTGCCCTTCACCGTCACTGTGTGAGATGCTACGGTATCTTTAGATTCAAAATGCAAACCAACAACAGCCTCTCGGATTTTGTCGCTGTAGTCATTTACATAGAAGGTCATCTCTTTATCCAGTAACACACTCGGCTGAAACATTTCACCGGCACTCAAGTATGCCTGGAAGAGCTGGTGTCTCTCTGCGACTGTCTTGCAGATGTTCTTGAAATTATGTAACTTCCTAGCACATCTTTTGAAGAATGTGTGCTTACTCTCAAACTTGAGAGTCCAAAGGCGAATTAGGGGACCAAAGTGGGTAATGAGCTCTGGATAATGAAGTAAATAGTGGTGTTTGGGCTTCAGGGGCTCATTGGGAAAGAGCTGCCTTCGAAAGTAGATATACTCCTCGATATGTATTTTAAAATAAGCAACCTGATCTGTAGTGATTGCTGGTGCACAAATGAGCTCTACAATTTCTCTGAGCTGCAGCACCAGTTGCCAGGCAGCATTCTCGCATGGATTCCTAATCCTATCTCCTATCAGGAGAGGGAGCAAACGCAGGAAGCACCAGTTCTGGACTGCATGTCCACTAAGTCTTCTGCTACCTGGTGAAACATAATAATGGAGAACTCTCAAAACTTGATCTTTTTATATCACAATACCTGCAGTGTGAGTAATGGCTCACACTAAAGTTCTCAACAAATCCACCAATACTGTGAGACCCTAAATTGTCACCCGAAATAGCACACAGTCGACCTCTGACGATTTGGCCATTATTTATCTTGATGCCAGTCTCCTCAAGAGCTTTCAGGTCTTTAATGAGGGGCTCAAATACCTTGTCCATCCCAAAATATTTGAAGTCCTGCTCCTTACACAAGAGAACAAGCTGCATTTGATCTATGGATGATCTGTTATGAGGCAAAATATCTGTTAGAGTGAGATAAACTGCTAGAATCTTGTGTTTCTTTTTAGAAGAACCAAGTGGATTAACCACTTCAAATGCATCCTGATAAAGTATAAGACCAAGAGAAGATGGCTCCGCTTTAAATAAAGGGTTGCACTGAGCTCCCTTCCCATCATTTACATCCTGGAAAATACCCTCTGATGATGGTTGATAACATGTTGCTGCATACTGTTCCTGCATGGACTTGCTTTTAAAAAGTGCAGCCAATGTTTCTTTAACAGGCACATACTGGGCAAACGATTCCTTACCTTTCTCATTGATACCTAATAACTGCTCAAAGGCCCACTGTTACAGGCTGTGAGGAGATCGTCTTTTCTCATTTCATCCATAATGTTACTAATTGTGGCCTCTGGGATTCCAAGGACAGTTAGTTTCTCACTCAAGGTATTAAGCAGATTTGTCAGACTGACATTATGGACATCTTGATATCCCTCAATAATAGTTTGTATTGTAGTAGCCGGCAATAGTAGTTTAGCCTGAAGTTTTAGATAGAATAGTGTGATATTCTGAAGAAAGAGGGATTCATCAACTGCAACAGGCACTTCTTGCTCATCATCAGAATAATTAACGTTAGATGGTTCACAATGACTCACTGATTCACTGGCAACAGGTCTTCCCACATTAGAGGGGTTTTCTGCATGTTCAACACTGTCATTGCGGTGCTTCTTAGAAAGATGGGATGCAAAACTCGACAAAACAGAGAACCTTCTATCACATCCTCTAAATGGGCATTCAATGTGTAATACTTCACGCAAATGTGACCTCAAGTGACAAACTAGTAAAGATGATGTTTCACACCTTACTGCACAACAGTCACATTGTATAGGAGTACATGGTTGCTGACTATTCCTCAAAGGCACATCTGCTTTGTGGTCTCTGTACATGTGAGCTTTAAGAACAGGAATTTTAACATACTGTCTGGAGCATTCAGGCATACCACACTGATATCTGTAATTAGCACTATTACTATGCAACTTAATGTGCTGAGTAAACTCACAAACTATTAAATTCCTTTCCACACGTGCTAAACTTGCAAAAAAACATTTTGGACTGTTGCTGTGTGAAGCTCGCTAGCAGCTAGCTAGTTGGCTGCTGGTTGAACTCACCCTTACAACACGTGGTGGTTGTCTGAAAATGTTCGGCAAAACAGCGAAACGGACAAAAAACAAGAGAAATATATAAGATAATGTTATAAAATATATTCTTGATTTAAAAGTTATAAGAAGATAGCAAACATACAAGCTACCCTTTTAAACTAACAGCTAACTAACCAACTAACACTGTCAGGAGAGCTAGCTAGTTGGCTGCTGGTTGAACTCACCCTCTCAACACGTGGTGGTTGTCTGAAAATGTTCGGCAAAACGGACAAAAAACGGTTATAAAATCTATTCTTGATATAGGCTTTAAATGTTATAAGAAGATAGCAAACATATAAGCTAGCTACGTTTTTAAACTAACAGCTAACTAACCAACTAGCACTGACAGGAGGCAGACGTGACGTGAAGTCAAGAGCGCAATGAAAATCTTTCCACAGAGCACCGGACTTTGAGCAAGCGAAGAAAGTTGAGAAGAGACCTTTTTATGACAAGCACTTGGAACCAATTTTTCTAAGATGCACGTGCGCAGTTCAGTTTAATTTTTACACCTTAGCAAGCTAGCTAGCTAGCTAGATTACAACCAGAATGACAGTCGAGCTAGCTAGCCAATCCATCCAAAACAGTGAATGAACCATGTTGACGTTACTTCAGGCAGATTAAAAATAGCCTCAATTTGTGATGAACAAGCTAGCTAACGTTAGCAACTACCAGTGCAAACCTGATTTCAATGGACTGATGGAGGAAGAGACGCGTTAGCTAACGTTAGCTACCTTATCGTAAAAGCACCTATTTCCCCATTTCCAATTTAGCTAGCTAGCTAAACCACAAGGGGAGAGCTGACTTTATGTTAGCTAATCAAGGCAGACAAAACCGTCACCACCCACTCAGATAAGCAGAACTAATAACGTGGTATCTATGATATAAAAATACACATACATTAGGCTAACAGTAAGTTACATAATGTTAAGTTACATTCGTCCCAGAATGTTTGCTGCTTCTTCTTTTTTCTTCTTGTTGAATGTTTGCTTCGTCCCAGAATGTTCGTTTAGAACCACCTAAAAATTCAAACTTCAGACCGCAGCAATCCCATGATGCAACGCGGTGGCTGTAAAACCAGTGTAAACTCCGCTTGTACAGTGAAGTTACAATAATAATACAGAACTGTCCATACATTTCCCATGATGCATTGTGTAAAAACACAAATACAATACATTGTTGTAAGATTTACTGTAGAAAG
Organism: Zingel zingel; assembly: GCA_023566125.1. NCBI lineage: Eukaryota > Metazoa > Chordata > Actinopteri > Perciformes > Percidae > Zingel > Zingel zingel. The sequence goes on from CM042332.1 coordinate 9,148,213, forward strand.
TACATCAATTGCTAACAGTGTATTTCTTTACCTAGCAAGTCCAGTTAAAATTGTCGCAATTTCTCAACTTCTGGTCGAAGCAAAATTGACATATAGGACACATACCTCTCGTAGAGCATAAGATTCTGAGTATTTAAAAAAAAAAAAAAAAAAAAAAAGTAAGTCTCTACACCATTCCTGTGAGGAGTTATGGCCGTTTAAAGAAACCACTGAAATTAGCTAGAATGGCTAAAGCTAGCTAAGTAAACTAGTAGAGAATGAATACTGCTGCTACAGGGATACGTTTGGGATGAGGAATCATCAGAAATATACTTGCTTGAAGACTGGCGTGGTCCTTTCAGTTAATTACCATTACAATATCCATATTACCATTCTTTTCTGAAAACGCTGGGGCAGACCTACCGGTATTCACTTAAGTCTGTCACTTACCACGGACAATGATGAGCAGCTTTGTATGGAGGAAATATTTATTCATAATTCAAATTGAAAGTCCAAAGAGAAATTGAAAATCCAAAGAGAAAACGAAGCGAGATCAAATTAAAAATATTAATATCATTTTTTTAAATTTTCCATTTGGCTTTTCCATTTGGATTTAATATTTGGCTTTTCAATTTCAATTTTCCATTTGGCTTTTCCATTTGGATTTAATATTTGGCTTTTGAATTTCAATTTAACATTGGCTTTTAATTTGGATTTAATATTTGGCTTTTGAATTTCAATTTAACATTGGATTTTCATTTGGATTTAATATTTGGCTTTTGAATTTCCATTTAACATTGGCTTTTCATTTGGACTTGACACATGTCAATGTAAATGAGGAGGCGTGGCCCAAAGGCTGGTGGAAGGGTCTGAAACAAAAGGGGTGCAGAGGCACCTTATAAACAGCAAGGGGAGCACACTGTTGAGAAGCATCTGTCTGCAGCTTCACCACCAGGCTGGCTTAGCCTCTTATTTCACATGATAGAAACTGATGATGTAGGTTAAACACAAACAACATGTCATGCAACAACAGTGAAGTTTTCATGTAGTTACTATAATTGGGCCTGTGTTAGTGAGGACTAGATTATGACTGTATTTAAAGCTGATTCTGTTTTCCAACTTCGCCCCAGGTGTGTCTGTTTAAAACACGGATGGAGACAACTTCTCTCTTTTGATGTTTTATTTAATTAAGCAACAGTACAAACTAGGGTGACCAGATGAGAATGGGTAAAATTTGGGACGAGACGGGTGTAACAAGAATTTCAAAACTGTCTGTCAGTCAAACACAAAAAGTTGGTCTGTACAGTTGTGCTGTTATAGTTATATGTAGTTTGCTGCTAGCATGCAGCCTGACGTCTGACTTCCCCCCGTGTGAAATACCAAACTCCTTCCTACATACGTTGCAAAACGCTTTGTTTGCAGTAATCCAGGGGTATTTCCCTAAACAGTCCTCCCGGTACCTGCAGAGACGTTTTTGCTTTTTAGCTACGTGTTCATCGGGTCCCGGGACACCAGCCTGAGCCTCCATTTCAACAATGAATGAATGAAAAATAGCAATGCGTGTTAGGGCCTACGTACTGTTGCAGCCAATGAGCAGCCAACGGGAGCTGGCTGCAGGACGACTCAATCACCATGAACAGTTTTTAATGTTCTATCAGAATATAACTACTCGAGAGTCTGCTCTTGAGACTTTGCTCAAATGTTTGGGACAATTAGAGCAGGATTCGGGATTCAGGACAACTGCCTGGATTTTGGGACTGTCCTGAATTTTTCGGGGACGTCTGGTCACCCTAGTAAAAACATGGGTGTGGGTAGCTCTGCTACGTGTGTTTGTGTGTTGTCAGATCTCGAGGACACACACACACACACACACACACACACACACACACACACACACACACACACAATCTCAACCGGGTAGTCATCGTCCGAACTGCGACCTCTCCTTTATCTTTTTTCTCCGGGTGGTGCGCGCGGTGTGAGGTGCGGGTCTGCGCTATTCTCCGACATGTACTCACAACAATCACTCCTCATTGACGGCCTTTTGTACAGCCTGTGTAGGCTACTTTTTCGTTCATTTGATTTCCAATTTTGAAACAATATCCAAATTTGATATCCAAACTTCACTGTTGTTGCAGGAAATGTCACTTGTGTTTAGCCTACAAATTCAAAAGCCAAATATTAAATCCAAATGAAAATCCAATGTTAAATTGAAATTGAAAAGCCAAATATTAAATCCAAATTAAAAGCCAATGGTGAATTGAAATTGAAAAGCCAAATATTAAATCCAAATGGAAAAGCCAAATGGAAAATTAAAAAAAATATATATTTTTAATTTGATCTTGCTTTGTTTTCTCTTTGGACTTTCAATTTCTCTTTGGACTTTCAATTTGAATTATGAATAAATATTTCCTCCATAGCTTCGAAGTCCATTGGTAACCGTTGGTTGGTTGTTCCAAACTCATTCAAATTACTAAGATCGTGTGTGTGTGTGTGTGTGTGTGTGTGTGTGTGTGTGTGTGTGTGTGTGTGTGTGTGTATGTGTGTGTGTGTAAGTGTGCCATGATGCTAAATATCCAGCATGTTTTTCAGAATTTTGAGAGTAGTCTAAAATTCTATTGAAGTTCGAGCCTGTTGATCCCCAACTAGTAGTGAAATCATCACAGATCCATTGATTTTGGTTGGATTTTTATAATTTTTTTCTGTGGAATTAGTATACCGTTTGCTGAAAAGAATGGCATTTTGACTGTTGTCATAACTTGGGGGAATAGTTGATTGCCAATGAAGTAAAGATGAAAATATTGGAAAAAATTAAGAAAACGCCTTATTTGTTTGCATTAAATTGAGCCCAAATAATGTAGAAATGTGTTTTAAGAGTTATCTTTTCATTGGATGTTGTCACCACATGTGTTATGTGCATCTGGAATACATTTATTGACAGCTTACCCAACCCACTGAGGATTTGAGGAAAATTTTACAGGGTACATACACTAAAATGGCCAAAAGATTTTTTTCGCAATGTTTCCGGCAGAGCAGACCCTCCAATTATTGGTTCTTAGGGTCAAAGTTAGCAGAAAAAACACAAATAAAAAGTATGGCAGACCATGTCAGGTTCAACCCATTTTCTTGAGCTTTTGACACTTTGGCTCACAGCTGTAACTGAATCTAAGGAAGGAGTTGTATTAATAAGGTAACCACTTCAGAGCTTTATTTTATTAGTTTCCTCTTTTCATATTATGAGTCCTTTATTTTGGCGCCTCCTAGCAGAACGGTAATCTTGTATCTAATAGTTTATGAGACGCACGCATGGAAGTAAGGAGGAAGAACACATGTCCTTCTGAAATCATATAAAGCTCTAAAAAGGTGATAATTAAGCACCTAGCTGGAACGGGAACAAGGTATTGTGTGTTTGATTTGTTAAATGTTTGTGTGCAGTAATATGTTGTTTAATCTATTCCACTGTGAAGTGTTTAAATGTGTTGTTATCTCGTTGTTACACAAAGTCATGCTAACATTAGCTTTTCGGCATTGTGCTCATAGGTACGGTTATTGTGGCCTTTGAGGTAATGTTTATGGTTGTAAGAGCTAATTTTATGTCATTTATCTGTCCTGTAGCTCTTACGGTGTTTCATGAAGAAAAGGTGTAAGGTATATTTGTGGTATATTTGTGTTCAGAACAAGGCTGATGGCTGAACGTAAATAAAGGCTTCTGGAAACTCAGTACGCTTCACCATTGTCTGGCTGAGGGTTTGCTACAACAGCTACAGGACCTCGGGAGAAGAGTCATATGAGCATGCACAGTGCAGTCTGCTCGCGACCATTATGCACGTTCATCATGCCTAGTTTAATAATTCTGGATTCGGCTTCTAGTGAATGTTAAAAATGTTGTAAACAAGGACCCTTTAAGTGTTCGGGCTGGTAAGTTGATGTATTCCAAAAAAAATGATCCGCTGAAATATAGAAGTTTCTTTGGCCATGCAAAGTCTATGTAAAAAGTCTTTCTGGGCCATGGGGTGCAGTTCCACCCTTATCTGCTAAGCCCATGGTGGCTTTAAGACATGGCGCTCTTCCTGGGGGTTTGCCTGCACTTCGGTCGAATCGTTTTTTTTATCAGCCCAAATGAGAAGAGAGATCACATCATTGGCCCACTTTTTCATATGAACACTGGCCATTTACATCCTTGGTCTTTGACTGACCAGCCCACAGAGAGGAGAGAGATCACATGATTGGCCCACTGGTTTGTCTCTCATCTGAACACTGGCCAATCATATCCTATAACTTTCATCCTACCCTAGAGAGGGAGCACAAAAATACGGTGAAAATAACTACTCAAAGTGCCGGTAGCTAAGAACATTTTTAGGTTTGATATTCCACTTAATCCATACCATTTTGTACTGGGACTGGATACCAGTTGTGATCGTAGGTACAGGTACATTCTTAGAGTCTCTTTGTATGCTGCACGCCTCACAATACTACATAAATGGTTAGACGAAGATCCTCCTAATATTACAATGTAGTATGAAAAATGTATGTCCATCTTGCCATTGCAGAGATTATCACATGTACTAAGAAATACGCTCAATGTTTTTGTAAGGGAATGGTCCCCATTAGAATTATACCTGAAAGAAGAATGGCTTAGAGTAATGTGTATAGGGGTAGGAATTTGAAAAGTGACTGAAAAAGCGCATGAAATATTTAATTTTACACTGCAACTGCTAGTTTTATTAACTCTCTTATATTTAATAACTCTCTTATATGTGTGTGTATGTATGTATGTATGTATGTATTTTTTTTTTCCCTTTCTTTTCTTTATGTGACTGTCTGTTTATGTTTATGTACTGTATCGCTTGTGGTTTCTTGTCTCAAATTAAAAGAAAAAAAAAAAAAGAGCCGGTAGCTAGCTAAAAACACGAGATTTAAGCATGTCAAATTATTATTTTAGTACCCGTTGTCTACAAGAGACAACAAGTTAGCTGTTAGTAAGGTAATGTTACATGTTACATATATTGTACTATTTTGCAATCTAAGGCACTTGCAAAAATAGTACCATAGAGGGTTTTCACGACGCGTCATCAGACGCGTCATCAGACCCAAAGTCGCCATGTTGGAGGTACTCCGCATCACAACAAAGCACAGGCACTGAAGTAAATCCTGAACGGCGTCAAGGAAAATGGTTAATTATTGCCGTGTTTTAGGTTGCACTAATAGGTCAGACCGAGAACAACATCTGGAATATTATCGACTTCCAAAAGTTATTAAAAACCAGGGAGAGGAATGCCAGAAGTTATCAGAGGAAAGGAGGCGCTTGTGGTTGGCAAAGCTCAACCAGGATGTACGAGGGAAAACTCTGTCTTGTTTGGTCTTTGAAATGAAAATAAACAATTGAGAGTCACTTGGCTACACCTTGAGTATCACAATGATATCATACAGTTAAGGTTAGGTTGATTAAAGACGTTATTGCATTACTTACTTTGGCCTTCACAACACAACGGTCGTTAATGACTTGGTACTGCATCTCCCTCACCCATCCACACACCCTGACCGTTATAAGCTTCCAAACTTTTGTAGGATTTAAGGTCTTCCGCTGTGTATGGGCTCGGCGAGAAAACCAGGTAGTTGACTATATCGGGATATGCAACTTAAGGAAGAATCACCGGGTCGCCATGGGTCCAAGAAGAGGGAGCCAACTTCTGCACCGCCAGTAAACTGTAATTTCTCAAAATATCACGCCTTTTTTGTGGTCCAAGTCTTTCCATGCCTTTGCATCTTGGACACGTTTTGATGAGCTTTTCTTTTGTTTAGACATAAAGTATTAAAGTATTCAAAGTACACAATACTCCATTACTCCATTCAGTTGTTTACACCGAGTGCCTCCAACATGGCCGCGCATCCAGGTTACCGCCCAGAATGTGACATCGGTGAAAACCCTCTATAATTTTCTAATGTATCCACATTCCACTATAACACAAGCTGCATACTGTGTACAACATGCCGCTTTAGCTTTACTTACAGACTTATCACTTGTTAACTATACAAGACATCTTGATGACAGCCATGCTCCACCCTCAATCTTGCCATCAAGAGCCAGACAGCCTTTTTGAGAGTAGAGAAGAGAGTACAATATCATACTATCTTACTTACCACTCAGCTAAGTGAGAGTATTAGGGGCTGGTATGCAGGGTTCAAAATTACTTTTTTGTCCACCAGCCAAATGGCTAGTGAATGTTAAACGTATATTTTTTTTGGCTGGTGAGTCAAGCAAATCTACCAGCCAACTGGTAGATTTACCAACTTGCATATTTAACCAGTATTTGGCTTTTAACCAGGTTTTTTTTTAGGATTTTGCTTCAAAATATCTAGATTTAGGAAGAACCTTAAGATTCTATTTCCATTGAGGGAGAACAAGATGCAAATTTATAGAAACAATAAATCTTGCAGGATGAAGAATTTGTTCCAACAAGTTGTGTACTGCGTCTTAACGGTTTGTGCTATCTGTGGATGCTGTTCCTGGAGAGTAGTGTTGAATCTGAAATAATTCAGATTAATGACCTGACCGCTGTAGCAGATAATGTCACAGAAGGACTACCCATACAATGCTCCAACTTCACTGATACCAATACTGAATCTCACTTCAAACTAAATTGACATTTTTAGCAACACAATGATAGTGGTAACGTGTTATTTAATTAAGGGGCCACCGGAGGAGTTTTGTGGCCTCTAACCTAAAAAGATTTGAACCTCCCCTCGTCAGTAATAATTTTCCTATGACCCTCCAAAATGATTTGAAAAAGAGGCATGACCTCCCCTTGCGTGCAAGTTGGCACTTAGCAAAGAGGTACAGATGTCATTTGATTTTTACAGTTATGAGTACAGGAGTTAACCTCTGCATTCTCATCTTACACGTCACACTCCTCTGTTATGGTGTGGTGGCCATTTCAGTAGATTTACTCACTAACATTGTTGTGGAAACACAATAAGCATGGAAACTACATGCACACTTCATGCATTACTGCATTACTTCAAATACTAAGTTACTCCTCTAGTAAACTAGTATTCACATGAAATAAAACAATAAAACATTGAGACCATTCAGAAAAGGACAATGGGAAATAACAATTCAACACTGGTTGCTATGGACTTGTCACTAGGCTTCGTCATTGTATATTTAGCACATAGGTAAAGGTGCCGAAGCTGAACATTATATTCCAAAACACATGTTTATTTTTAAAGCAGATTTTAAATTACACTGTAACAATTTAACAATTTTGAACCTTATGAAATCCAATCGTGGCACGGCTGTTTTGGAACGCAATAGACAGACGCTTAAATTCAACTAAAATGTAATGGTGAACAATCAGTTTTCGACCTACAGTCTGTTGAGATGCCTCTCCAAACTCACCATGAAACATTAAGACACGTTAAGAAAAAAGATCCGTATTTTGCCGTATGACACGGAAGAAAAGTAATCCACAGCGATCAGTAGATCCACAAACAGAGTCACGCTGTATCCAGCAAGGCCTATACGAGCGTCACATTCACCAGCCAGCTCCAAACAGGTGAACGAGGCCTCTCCACTTCGCTGTTTAAACAAAGTGGAATAAACGTATAAAAGTCCAAATCTACACAAAACCCGCAATCAATTAGTAAGCTGACATCACATTTTTATACATGGCATTTAGGAAACCTTTATCGCAAGGTTGGCACGGCAAGATGTCCAGACTAGTGCAACAGTAACTTTTGTTTTTTGCATCCTGCTGCTCCCATCGTCAGCCAGGTAATATTTTTTTTACTAAAGCAGTATATGAAATCAGATGTATTACCTACCACCATTTCGTTGTTTTGTGTTATTTAAGATATGTATAAAATATCTGGTCATGCCAGACGTAATTATTCCACTCATTTTTTAAACAATGCAATTACCCGTTTCAGCCACCATGGGGGCAGTGCTCCTCCTGCCCCCCCCCCCCCCAGCAAACGCCGCGTATGCGGCGTTTGGGTCTGACCCTCAGGGGGAGGGTCAGACCCATCTGCTAGGGGGCCGAGACTGAGAGCTACATGGATAAATATGACAAAACCACAGGGAACAAGAGATGAATGAATCCAAAGACAAGACAGCACAGAGCACGACTGACCTCGACAACATTGAACAGTGATCCCACACCAGACAAAGACAGCACAGAAACTAAATACACAAGGTAATGAGCAGACAAGGGACAGGTGACACTGGGGCTGGGGAACAGGTGAAACACATTAGACAATCACAAGGACGGGAAAACTAAGAGACATGAAGTAAAACAAGACAAGACAGAAAACCAGACTACCAAAATAAAACAGGAAACAGAAACATACACAATCATCAAAATCATACACAATCAAAACAGGAAAACAGAAACATACACAATCATCAATCCTCGCAGTACCCACTCCTCAAGCGATGGATCCAAGACGTCCAAAACACAAAATTCAACCCAGGGAGGGCGGAGGGGGACCAGAGGAGGAATGACCCAAAAAGTCAAAAAACAAAAATTGTCCACAAAAAGCAAAATGGCCCAAGGAGGGCGGAGAGGGTCCGGGGGAGGGACAAATACAAGTCACCCCTAAGGGCCGAAGGGAGGAAAAGAGTCAATGGGGCTTGAGAACTGAGGGCAGTGGGACTCGAGGACTGGGGAACTGAGGACAGTGGGACTCAGGGACCCCAGTGGGCAGCAGCCAAGACGGAACCCTGCTGGTGGCGTACGGCGAAGGCAGAATCCCTCTGGCGGCCTAGCACGAAAGTAGAACCCCTCTGGCAGCTGGCGGAGAAGGCAATACCCCTCTAGCGGCCGGCGGCGAAGGCGGAATCCCTCTGGCGGCCGAGCAGGACGTTGAGGACTCACAGGCGGCCGGCAGCGAAGGCAAAACACCTCTGGTGGCCGAACAGGACGGCGAGGGCACACACCGTCTGGAGGCCCGAGCAGGACAGCGAAGGCGGAGCCCCTGTGGAGGCCGAGCAGGTCAGCGAAGGCGGAACTCCTCTGAGGACCGGCCAGCTCTGGAACACTGGTCAGCTCGGGAACAGCACCGCTGGACAGTATGGGCTCGGGCCGCTGGACAGCACGGGCTTGGCACCGCTGGACGACACGGGCTCTGGCTCACTGGAGAGCGGTTGAACCAGTTCATGGCGTTGGGGACCCTGTCACCGACATCCCACCTGCTGGTGGTCGGGGGAACTCACTGACCATGTTGCAGGCTGGTTGCCAACTAGCAGAAAGGGGTAGCTGACTGCTAGCAGGCTTGAAAGAAGTTGACCTGCTAGCATGTTGGGGTGATGGTTCACAGCTAGGAGTCTCCAGGAAGTCCTGAATCCACTCAGGCATGGAGCTCCTGAGCCAGGGTCGAGTGGAAACTTTACAGCGAGCAGACCTAAGAGCTGCCTCCTGAGGCTCCCAACTAGTAGCTCTTCTCCATTCCCCAACAACGCAAATAAACGTACATGTTAATTCAAAAAGTTCGTCCTTGAATGATTCCGCTGGGTCCATTTGTGGTGGGATCATTCTGTTACGAAGAAAGTAGCGAGGCTTGGATCCAAATGCAGTTCAGTTCAGAGGTCAGGATTTATTAACCAAAACTACAACAAAAAGTGTCCAGAGGTAGGCAGGTAAACTTACAACAAAGTAATCCAGGCAGGGATTACTTTATACACAATCATCACAAACATGTTTGTTTAGCAGGCACAGACACATATGTACTATATAATGTTCCTTTTACCTGTTTGTTACATGAACAACAATTTATAACTTAAAAATAAATATATATAGCTATATAAATAAAATATCCTGTATTTTCATGGTTATGATAATAATAATCATATAATAACTTTTGTATAGCACCTGTAAAAACAATAGTTTACAAAGTGCGTTGGCAGAGGTACAAACAAAAGCACCTACAAATCAATACGTCAAATCAATACATACACATATGTACATATTGTAATAGTGAAAACAGAAGATGGGGCAGCTTTAAAGGACGGAAAAATGACAATTCAATAAACCAAATTAAATTAACAGACGGTATAAAAAGACAGCATCACGTAAAAGCAAGTCTATAAAAATGTGTTTAAGAAGTGATTTAAAAGAAGTCACTGATTCAGCAAGCCTTATCTCCTTGGACAGGTCGTTCCAAAGCCGAGGCGCCCTGATGGAGAAGGCACGGTCACCTCTGGTTTTGAGCCTCAACTCTGGAACGGTTAGAAGGGCCCCGCCCGATGATCTAAGGCTGCGAACAGGCTCTTATGGGGTTAGCATTTCTGGGATGTAGTCGGGGGCTAGGCCCTGATGACCTTTAAAAGTGATCAGTAATATCTTAAAATCAATTAATAAATGGACAGGGAGCTAGTGAAGTGAAGCTAGGATTGGAGCAGTGGTGGAGGATGTTTTCAGATCCTTTACTTAAGTAAAAGTACAAATACCATACTGTAAAAATACTTACAGGTAAAAGTCCTGCATTGAAAATTTTACTTAAAGCTACATTGTGTAAGAATTTCTCACATTCAGCGGTGAAATTGTATATGACAACCAACTGAATATTACTTTCTAGCCCCTCTCATTACGATCGCGTTTTAAGTCCTAAAATTAGCTCTTAGTATGTCCGTCGTTTACACGCAGCTGTTCTAGCCACTCCAATATGAACTTTGGTCTTGTTGCTTTGCCTGTCGTGTTGTCGTTTTAATTCTCTTTTTCGCTTCCCTGGCGAGTAATCTCCCCCTGGCATTTGTCACGGTGCGGGGTGCCACTGAGTGTAAAAGGGTGAAAGGCAAAGGTATGTCCCTCTTTGGCTAATGTATTTTAAAGATGGGTGTGCCGGCCATCATTCGAGCGACTCGCTCATATGTATTCTGAATGATTCTAAATGGCAGATTCTACGCTTACGAGAATACTTTTGATTAGTTGGTGGAAGTAATTACACATGAATGAGCACATATTTGTGAAAGAACAAAGGGTTTTCTGCTAAGAATTAACTAAAAAAATTACACAATGTAGGTTTAAGTATAAGTACAGTCTGTAAGGAAAATGTACTTAAAGTATTAAAAGTAGAAGTACTCAATGCCGACAAATTCTCACATTATTATAGAAGCTGTAAAGGATCTGAACAGTTGTGTTTATTTATTTTTATTTTATTTTATTAGTTTATTTGTCAGGGACAATGTACAAAATACATTAATCTTACGAAAAGATGTTTTGTACCAGAGTTAGCTAAAGCTAGTTTCCATCTGCAGTCCCCGGGGGCAGGTGCACACATTGTTTAATTGTGTAATCATTTCAGCTGGACTTGTAGGCCGTTATATTGTTGGGAAGTTAAAGTCATACTACTGTAAAACTTCATATTTTATAAACTACACGTGTGTAGACAAATCTTAATTTGTAAAGTAACTAGTAACTAAAGCTGTCAGATGAATGTAGTGGAGAAAAAAGAACATTTCTCTGTAATGTAGTCGAGTAGAAGTAGAAAGTGGCATGAAAAGAAAAGACTCCGTAAAGTACAAGTACCTCAAATTTGTACTTAAGTACAGTACTTGAGTAAATGTACTTAGTACATTCCACCACTGGATAGGAGCGATGTGATGTCTTCTGTTAAAACTGGTGGTCAGCCTGGCTGCTGAGTTCTGGACCAGCTGGAGGTGGGAGAGTAACTTGTTGTTGATGCCGGTTAAAAGAGAGTTGCAGTAATCTAGACGGGAAAATATGAGGGCATGAACTACTCATTGAAGATCGGGCTGTGACAATATTTTTGGAGATGGTTCTCCAGATTAGCAGTAAACGGTTTGTGGAGCAGCTCTTCATGACTTCATGCGTCACCAAGCTATTCTGTTTTGCGTTCTGACACCAGCTGTGAAATCAATAACATTCCCAGATGAGTTAACTTTGTATGTAAGCAATCATTTCATCAGAGCTTTTCAAGTGCTAGATATGGGACTAATGTCTCCCTCACTGTGTGCCTGTCTGCTTTCCTGCTCTGTCCCAGTTTCTCTGTATGGGTTTTTGTTTGTTTTCCGCTCCTTCTCCTTCTGTCGGCAGAGGCAGCCTTTACTGCAAAGCTGCACAGATCACAGATGTTGAAAATGGCACAAACTTTTCTGTGGAATGGAGAGAAAATTTGACCAAATTGAGGGAAAGTTGTTAAGATGAAAGGACTGGATAGGTAATCATGTCTAATTTCATTAATGAGGCTCTTCATCAGCAGTGTTATGTAGGGCATATAGCGCCTGGGAATGCATGAATATAAAGGGGGGAAAACAATCCTGGGTAGAGCAGAAATGAGGCCACTGAATATTTCATTTTAATTGCAATTTTGTCTTTGAAATTTTCACGTCTTAAAATCAGAAATCAGTGCCAGATACTTAATATTAGTCATCAGGGAATTTTAAATGCTTCATTTTACTTAAGTGAAAGATGGACTATAAATGGCCTAAAAGAAATATTTGTACTTTATGTATTTTATACTAAAACTATGCTTACGGCACATATTTGATTTTGTACAGTTTTCCAAAACTTGTTTCATGTGATAACTCTGCCCAAAGACAGGGTGGGTTTCCATTAAATCAACTGCCGTTTGCAGCCATTTCTACTGTCTGAGTGTAAGGTAACAGCCCTCTGCAAAGACAGAAACTTGATCATAAATCAACACGGTACTGCTCAGCCATAGGGCTCTCTGCTTGTGTGGTAATACACAGTAAAAGACAGTGCCCCTTGTGTTTAAAGCAACACTAGAGAACTTTTCCCGCTTCGGACCCCCTACAGGTTGGAAGCGGAATTGTCCATTACATTATGCAAGTTTGCCAGATCAGGAGCGGATCTGTAGTTCGAATGAACTGGACAATGTAATATAATGGACAATTCCGCTTCCAACCTGTAGGGGGACAGAAGCGGGAAAAGTTCTCTAGTGTTTCTTTAAACCATCAGTTGGACCAAGTGATTGTTTGTTTCAATTATTCTTTGTAATAAGAAGTAAAATAAAGAAATTTACAGTGCTGAAAAAAATTATTAAAGCCATAATTTCATAACAATTCATCATGAATATACATTTTATAAAACAGTGAAAATGAAATACTTCAGCAGCCTAAATTGAAGTATATAACTGTTTAGATACGACACTGCTTTCTAATGAGGAACTAAAGCAATTCTGTGTGTGTGTGTGTGTGTGTGTTGGACTTTGCTGGGGTGCCAGTCAGAGGAAAACGCTGACAAATTTATATTTTTAGTGAAGAGGTCAAATATACACAAGACCATGTATTTCCACATAACCCCTACTAACAACCAGAGTAACACAAGTCATTTCAGATCAATACAGTGTATCATACAACCCAGCGCAAACAAACCCCACAATTTAAATAAATAAATCCTAGCAAGCTACGGAGTCTCATTGGACAGACTCAGCCTCTTCCATGGGTGAGTGTCAGCGCCCCTTTAGTTTGCTATCGAGGAGGACTGGGGTTGTGTCTGTGACGCAGGACGTGTAGGACCAAAAAGCGGCGATCGCTACTGTGTGTGTGTGTGTTTTATCAGCATTGTGAGGACTATATAAGTTCTACATTGTGGGGACTCAACTTGCATATGAAGTGTGGACTTAACTTGCACAACACTGAAATCTGTGTGTGTGTGTGTGTGTGTGTGTGTGTGTGTGTGTGTGTGTTTGTGTGTGTGTGCGTGTGTGTGTGTGTGTGTGTATGTAAAACCACCCGAGAACATAAGGACTATAACATGTTTGCCATGCTGACTGTCTTTAACTATCAAAACATATGACCAGAAGTTCCCTAACTTGGGTTAAAAGACAAACAGCCTTAAAAATAGCCTACATGTCCAACATGTTCTAATAAGTAACTTGGGCAATTGTGACTAAGTCACTATAATTTGTGCTACAAACGTCTGAGAACAAAATCGATTACAAGAGGCAAAACTCGAGAAAAAGAGGCGAATGTTGTGTTGAGTTTCTGCTCTTGTCAAACAGTATAGAAGTAACAAGAGGCGAAACTCAATAGAACGTTCCATTGCAACAAACGCACCCATGACCGAGCTGCAGCTCCACCATCTTGGACTGAATGCAACACAGCGTTCTATTGAGTTTAGCCTCTTGTTACATCTATACTCTTTGTAGAGTTACGCTTGCACTATGCACACTATACTGGTCGACGTAATGACGGCGCCGTTGTTTACGGGAAGGTGTTTACGTAGGTGGAGAATTCACTGCAGTAGGCTGTAAGAAAGTGAAAATGGAGCTCGTGAGCAGAAACAGTGTTGTTTGGCAGTACTTTCAGTCAAAAGAAGGCGATTAAAGTAGAGCTACATGTTCAATTTGCAATGCCGATTTGTCTCGTGGGGGCAAGGACCCTAAACAATATACACAATGCATATGTTATGATGTGTCACTTGTTGAGCCAAGTAAGACTATATGTCAAATAAAACACAAAGAAAAGCCAAATGCTTTGACAAGTTTGTATTGACAAACAAACAAACAAAGAAAGCAGTTTGCCAGTCAAGTAAAAATATTTCAGCACCACGGACAGCGATGGTGCTGAACAGGCCAAATGCACTCAATCAGTGCCACGCTATATAATTGACATGGCACCATTATACTGTATTGAACACAAAGTTTGTTTACAACTCCATAGGTAGGCTAAATGTGCTACATGAAAAGTGGAATGAAAACTTTGAGTAAAACAGATTTATAACATTCTGAGTGACTTATTCATAACTAAAATATAAATTCTTAGACAATTTTTTTCTTACCATTTTGTTGTCTGCTTAACGATGCTCCAGAACAAATACATCTAACTATATATATACATCTAACTATATATATATACACATCTAACTATATATATATATATCATGGTCCCTTATTAAATCTTTATCCTCCTCTCCTTCATGGTGGCAAATCTTCCAATCACTTTGTCCTTGTCAATATGTATGTCCCGCTCCACACACAGCAAGGTGAGATTTGACAGCATGGCCTCATCCAAGTATGTCTTAATGAGCCGCAGACGGCTGAAACTTTGTTCGGCGCGGGCGCTGCTGATAGGAACGGTTTTATAAATCCTGTGGAGAATGGTCAGGTGTGGGTAGGCTATATCCATGTCGTTGGCAATGAGGAATGGCATGACGGCGTCGGTGGTGAGATCCTTGTTTAACTCAGAATACAATGCACGGAAAGAGCAAAACTCCTCCACTGCGTCTTCTGGCTTGGGCATGTCTTCTGAGTAGGAACGGGCCAGCTCAAGCATTTTCTCCTCAGCATCAGGGTGCTCAAACCGCTCTGGGCAGAGTACTGCGAACAGTTTGGCCATTTTTTTTTAAGTCTGAAAATCGACTTTCAAACTGACCCACAAAAACATCAAGAATGTAAAAATACATTTCCGCTTTGAAGCGGCATCTGCTGTCCTCAATCTGGTCATCCTCTGCGTCCTCGTCAAAATGCCTTTTTCTCTTGCGAATCCTCTGCTCCGCAAACTCGGTGGCTGCGTCGCTTTCTCTGGCTATATTTCTTGCTGTGTTCTCCATGCTGTCAAAGGCCTCCTCTGTGCGTAACTGTCTGATCTGAGCCACAGTACTGTCAATAATATTCACAGCAGTGTTGACATCCAGTGACTCTTTTTGAAGGTAATTCGACAGGATGTATGTCCTCTTCAACAAATCGTTCCAAAACACCAACATGAACATGAATTCAAATGTAATGAGTTTTGACAGCAGGCCGTCAGCTTCAGAGGCTGCCTTGGGTGTTCTGTCGTGGTGGTGTTGGATACGGTTCAGGGCTTTGAGAATTGCTGGGAGGCTCTGTATCGCCGCTTCTGTGGCCTGCTTCCTGGAGGCCCACCTTGTGTCAGAAAGGCTTTTCAGCGTACGAATGGTTCTTTCCAGATGCATGATTTCCTGTTCCTCCTCCACTATTTTAAATCTCTGAAGGCTTGAAGTTAAAAAACAGTACAAGGTCTCAAGTGTACCGAAAAAAACTTTAGCGCTACACAAACAACACGCAGCATCCATAAGAATTAGATTGAGTGGATATAACATGCCTTGTCTGAGCAATTTAGCTTGACCCTGGCTTGCAATCCAATTAACTGCCCTAACATTGTTCTGGCACCGTCATATGCTTGTCCCCTCACATCATTTACATTAAGACCAAGGTCCTGTGTCAGCGAGTTATGCAGAAGATCATAAACGGACGCCGCATTGCCATCAGGTAACTCCTCAAGTTTAATAAAGCGCTCAATGCTGCTGCCTGTTTTGGTGGCATATCTGAGTGAAAGAGAAAACTGATCCATTCTCGTTATATCTATGGTGGAATCTACAATAACTGAGAAAAACTTTGCTGACTATTTCATCAATTATTGTGCTCAGTGTCTCTTTGGAAAGAGCTGCAATGAGCTCGTTTTGGGACTGGTGACTGAGATATGTCACTTTGCTGACCGGGTTATTCATGTGCTGCTTGAGGATGGAGTCGTAGTGAGCCAGCAACTTCAGGAGCTCTAAGAAATTCCCCTTGTTAGAGTCAGGGGCTCCCAGTCCAGCATGTTCTCTGTGGCCACGAAAAGCCAGCCCCTGTCTGGCTAAAAAGAGCGTGGTGTCCACCAACCTGTGTAGGATCCTTCTGTTCTTCTCCACCTGCTCTCTCTCTGCTTTCAGAAGCTCCGCAATGACAGTGCTGTCCTGACTCAAACGAAACTTTGTCATTAGATATGCCTTCTCTGCCTCCCAGTGAGCGCCGGACCATTCATACGTCTCAATCCGCTGTCCCTTTTTTAATTGAGGACAACCCCATACATGGGTCAGCCCAGGCTTTCCCAGCACTGTCATTGGACTTTTTACCGAAAAGCCAGCAACAGAAACAGAACAGTCAGTTTGCCCTGGGTGAGTACACCAACCACTGACGCTCCACTGGGTTACCTGAGCCTCCCATCTGGTGCATATACCAAGTCGGACTGAAGCGGCACTTATCCTGGTCATGTGGAAATTTGTAGCCGTCCCTCAAACCAGGCTGGCAAGGACTATGTCCAATCACCGCACGGATCAATTGAGTAGTGAGAGGCCGGTGACGAAAAAGGTACGGGTCAGTGGGATATTCCTCTTCAGACAGGACATTGGCTAGGCGGTGCGCCTCTGAAGGACCCATGCTGGCGCTGCTGCTGGAACCAGAGGCATCCGCGGCCGACGAGGTATACTCCACTTCAAATTACCGGTGACAGTCGTCCCCCTCCGGTTAGCTTTTCTGGGCTTGACTGCTGTTAGCCTCATCGTTAGACGGTGTCAGGTTAGTAGGGCTAGCACTATTAGTAACGCTAACTATTGATGACTGAGTTACGTTAACGGTATTATCATTTTGTTGAGTCATGGATGATGATGATGATGATGAGAAGTACGATGTGAGAGGAGCACACAATGCTACCACACTTCTCCTACTATCTTGTTTTTTTCTTTTTATTGCGCCAGATTTATATTTTCTCTCCATTTTCCTAACTGTTCTCTTAAGTGCTATCAGGAAAGTAGCCTATATAGCTAACGTTTACATTATAAATTTGTGCCTCACGCCACCCTTAGTTACTGTTGCTAAGTAGGAGAAGCTCGGGCCAGCCTTAGCAACAGTAACTAAGTACAACAAGCTAGGGGGGACTTGGCATGGCACTCACTGTGTGTGTGTGTGTGTGTGTGTGTGTGTGTGTGTGTGTGTGTGTGTGTGTGTGTGTGTGTGTGTGTGTGTATATATATGGCGTTGCCACTGTCTAAGTGTACTCCCTGGATAAATACTGTCTAATTTTTGGAAAAAAACAAAAAGCTATTTGACAAAGAAGCAGACAGAAGGGGTTGCATTATGCATTTGAAGGTTATACTGTCAAACTGACTCAGAAGTAAATAACAACATGAAAAAATAAAAAGAGCGTGGCTCATTGGCTTGCCAATTCCCATGATGCAAGGCGGTAAATAGAGTTGTTAAAATTTGCTGATAAGTTTGCCGTTTGTTCTAAAATACAAAACTTCATAATTTCGTTTTTTAATGTGTCTGCTTAGAATGTAGTGTTTTGTTACTTGGTAATTGTCATTGTTGTGCTGGTTTACCATTGTAACCATGAGTTAAGTGACTGTTACGTTTGATAAGAACAGCTGGTTTATCACAACATTAGCTCATGTGTAGTAATTAGCTTTTTTTAGCTAACAATCTGTAATATGTCACTTGGTGGGGCCCCGTTTTCGTCAAGTAATGGAAGATCAGCGGTGATTGAGGGGCCCCTTATTGGCACGGGGCCCTGAGGCGACCGCACCCAAACACCCACGCTATCTCCGCTACTGAACTTAAGGTAAGGAAGGATAGTCACAGCTAAAAACTTAACCAGACAGTGCCTCTCCCGGGCTGTCAGCTGTTCTCTTGGCAAATGAGTCTCCCTACAATGGGAGTGGAGCGACTGCTGCTCGTTAGCTAAAATTTGCCAAACAAAATTGTCACTCATCTGGCGATAGCGATGTGCTTTCCTACAATGTGAAAAGAGTGTGTGAATTCAACGTTAAGTTGTTACATTTAACTATTTTAGAGGGTGTGGACGTTGTTTACTTCATTAATGTGTTTACTGTGTTAATGGACTGAGGATGGGAGTAGAGTTCGGTTTGGTTTGGGGTTCGGCAGAATCTTAACCAGTGGGTTCGGTAGAACCCGAACTCCGTCAAAAAGCCCAAAGTTCCGCCGAACCCGAACTCTGGGTTTGGTGCATCCCTATTTATGATGTAGTTTTCCAGCTGCTTTTCTTGGTCAGAACTAAAAGTCAGTCTATTTTTTATATAGCCAACTGGCAGGTGGTAGCCACACCCTCTATGTTGTCAGTGGACATTTTCTGACAGTAACAGGTCAATGTTCTGTAGTTGACATCAAAGTCTCTTGCTGTGCTGTGTATACTTTTGCCTGCCAACGTCACCTGCCTCACAGCCAAGAGCATGATATTTGGTGGTGTGCTGCCCCTGTCTGTCTTTTTTTGAAGTGACTATTCTGACCATGCTGCCAAAAAATGGTAGGGGTAGACCAGCTTTAGCTTGATAGCTTTAAGTTGGCTCAAATCAAAGCTAATAACTTCAACTTTTTAAATATGTTTCAAAGTTTAAAATGACTAATAACCTACAAGTTTTTAATACAAAAACAACACCAACATGAAAAATTACTCTGACACATAAAAATAAAAATGTTTTGTGTATGTTCCAAAAAATGACTAGAGCAATATGAGCAGGATGACAGGACAATTGTTTAATATCAAAGAAATTGTCACAGCACCCTCTAGTGTAGCTGTAATGAGCAGTGTGACAACCAAACCATGTCACAACCAACCCTGGTCTCCCCTAATTAGATTGTTAATACTGATACATCAATGTGTAAACAGAATTCTACTGTTGTAGCTGGTTGATGTGAAGCTAGTTTAAACTACCTTATATACACTTAGGTAGTACAGTGGTTTCCAAACTAGGGGTCAGGCCCCTCATAAGGGTCACAAGATAAATCTAAGATGTTTAATAGGGTAAGTCCTTTATTTCTGTATAGTTTTTATGATGTGATTATGCATATTATCTTGTTGTTTTAGTTTCAGTGTTCCCTTATTTTAATCATGGGAGGCATTCTGTTCATTATTATTATCATTATTATAATAATTACTACTGCTACTGCTACTACTACTACTACTACTACCTTTCATACCATCATAAAGGCAGTGTGATTACCTTTTGTTTTTACATGCTAACAATCAAACATTGAAACATAACTCTATTAACTCTTCCTATCTCTATCTATATGTTCGGTATGTGTTTGTGAGACTATTTAGCTGTGTACTACGATAGCTGGCGACAACAGTCCATTCAATACTAAAGTATGCTGCTGCTGGTGACAAAGACAATTCATTCTATCCACACCTGTTTGGTCAATTAACAGTTGTACATTACCTCTTCAGCTGAATGTATGTGCCCTCCATTTCTGCTATAGAACATGTGGACTGTAGAAGGTTCACATGTTGACTGATCCCATTGTTTAATACCAAACCGGTCCCACAATAAACGGATTGGAACGCAAGATACAAGGTCGTCGTTGAGCACCTGTGATATGGGCTTTCCAGCTGCCTGATGAAAGAATTGAGTAGGAGTGGAGTCAGCGCGAGCTATTGGTTTATATTTTCAAACTGGCAAAGAGTAGAGAGGGAGAGAAAATACATAGAAGAAAGAGAGAGACAACAGGAGAGGGAAAAGAGATCAGCAGCGTTGAGGAAAAAAACTTAATAACCAGCAGGATTATTACAGCGGCACTCTGCTGACCACAGCCTGAAAAAAACAGTGTTCTATTCTTCAGAGGACACCAGAAAAGCACATGTAAATCTGTGCGCACACACAACAGCATACACATGTAAATCAGCACGCATGCGCACACACACACACAGACACACACACACACACACACACACACACATTCTGGGAGTATGTTAGTAGACCAATGTCAGCATTCTGAGTGAGATCCACATGGTTGAAGGCAGCGTCCAGGTCATAGTTCATTCAGAGTCTCCATACCTGTGCTGCTTCTGCTTGACACAGACAATAAGAAGACATGCGCACACACACACACACACACACACACACACACACACACACACACACACACACACAGACAAAAAATAGATTTTCAAGTCAACAGACATATTCCATGGAGCACCTGCAGTTGATGTCACAGCCTCTTGTTACTTTCAGGTCCTGCTAGCATATGCATTATTGACTGCTGAGTTAGCTAGTTTCAAGTGAGATAAAGTTAGCAAAAGAAATTCCACTCCACAAACAGCAGTTAACAGTACAAGTACAATTTCATCACATTCCCTTTAAAAGCATATCTCTCGCCAAAATGCAACCTAGGGTCTTTTTGTGAATATACCTGAGTCAAACTTTCATTTAAAAGCATAATTAGGACGGAAACGCCACTTTTTTGGTCAAATGGCCTTTTGAATGGGAGAGCTAGGGGCACTAAGAAGGCTTGACACAACATGAAACTTTGCGCCAAGTATCACCAGGGGCTCTACACCTTAACAAAGTAATTGAGAACATTGTTTGTGTACACAGAGTTTACTAAAAAGAAAGGTTTTGAGCAACTCACGTTAGCAGTTGTTGTTTACGCTATCCACCATTTTCTCAGTCAAAAATAGTCGATCTCCGAATGCGAATGAACAGACTCCATAGGAGGAAATGTCATTCTTATATGAGGCTCCTTTTTCAACTACAAGGTCAATATTGCTTTTACAACAATAAATTATCCGTGCATTTATATGGAACTAAGCTTTAGGAGCTTTCCATCTTTACTCTCCTCCCTCGACTATTTTTGACTTGCGAGATAGACGGCGACCGGAAAAACAGCAGCTACAGTGAGTTGTTCAAAACCTTTTTTAGTAAACTCTGTGTACACAGACAATGTTGTCAATGCTCGAGTTTATGTGTAGAGCCCCTGGTGATACTTCGAGCAAAGTTTCATGTTGTGTCAAGCCTTCTTAGTGTTTTAAAAATAGTGATTTTGATGCAATCATAGAAGTGCCCCTAGCTCTCCCATTCAAAAGGCCATTTGAACGAAAAACGAGAATACGGTAAATCTTAAAAGTGGCATTTCCGTCCCAATTATTCTTTTGAACGAAAGTTTGACTCTGGTATATTCACAAAAAGACCCTAGGTTGCATTTTGGCGAGAGTTACGCTTTAATAGATACATCAGCAGTTAAAAGTGCTGTACTTAGGGAGAAAACTACAGAAGAGTATACTGTTTTAGTTGAACTTGGAGCCCACATAGCTCAAGGCTTTGCAGTGATTACATGTTATAAAGGATGACTTTTATATTCCAAACCATTTTCTTACCCTCGAATACGACCCATAGGAGCGTTTCATAAATTAGCGCCCCTAGTGGTGGCAGGAAATTTGACACACAGAAGCATCTACGTACGGTGGCCGACAGGGGCAAACGCCCTGCAACTTAAGAAAACACACGCAAATAGACAAAACACAAGCAAATTAAGAAATTAACTTCATTAATTTGACAACACATGTGCAGCATTCAGCAAACGCGCTGCAAATACCACAACACAACCAAATACAAAAACGCACTGCAAATAAAAACGATGCAAAAAGAAAAGCATGCAAACCCCGAAAAAAGAAGCAATGCAAAAAGAAAAACAACTTCATTAATTTGACAACACATGCGCAGAATTCAGCAAATGCGCTGCAAATAAGAAACGATGCAAAAAGAAAAGCACACAAACCCAGAAAACAAATGCAACAAAAAAACGCAGCATCCAGATTCCACAACGGAAGTTCTCCAGGCCTCTAGAGGGAGCAGCTAAGTGGAACAGCTTGATTTTCAACCCCACAGGGAGAGAGCGTTCTGCCTTTTTATTAGACTCGGGTATGGCTGCAACCTAGAGAACTCCATAGACTGTATATTAAATTCATATTATTAGGGCCCGAGCGCCGAAGGCCCTATTGGAACTGAAGGAATTATTAGGGCCCGAGCGCAGACAGCGGCGAAGGCCCTATTGAAACTGAAGGAATTATTATTATTATTATTATTATTATTATTATTATTATTATTATTATTATTTTCTGCAAGTAAATTGGCTTTTTGAGAGGCTTAACATATTCAAAAACTCACCAAAATTGGCGGGCGCATCAAGTCTGGCAAAAATGTACGTATTTTAAGGGTTTCGGGAATAGGCGCACAAAAATGGCTCGCTAGCGCCCCCAAGAAAGTAAAAAAAATTGAACATGTAACATTGTAACATGTTGAGATGTACAAAAAACTTCATTAGAGCCATACCCTAAACCCAACAGGAAGTCCGCCATTTTGATTTCAATGTTCGAAATTAGAGCGATTTTGGCCATTTCCACATGTTGTACTTTAACGAACTCCTACTAGAGATTTCATCCGATCAATTTAAAATTCGGTCTGTGCCATTTTAAGACGTTAAAGATGAAAAGTTGTTAAAAGAAAAACTTTTCGTTATAGGGCGTGGCCGTGGCGGGGCGGCCGTTTTGTGTGTTTCGCCGCCGAAACAGGAGGCGTAACTCGAGTGTACATTGTCTGATTGGCTCGAAACTTTTCAGGATTCATAAGAGCCCAACCCTGAGGACAAATAAAGGTGGATATTTACTTAGTCATAGCGCCCCCTAGTGGCAACAGGAAGTAGGCCTAAAAGTCAAGGTGCTATGCCTTAACGAACTCCTCCTAGAGATTTCATCCGATGGGCTTCAAACTTGGTCAGGTATCTTCTCAACACCTTAAAGATGAAAAGTTATTAAAAGAAAAACTTTTCGTCAGACGGTGTGGGCGTGGCGTGGCGGCCATTTTGAGTGTTTAGCGATGAACAAAGAAGTTGTTGTAACTTGAGTGTACGTTGTCGTATCTGCCCGAAAATTCTCACGATTGACAAGGGTCCAGCTAGAGGACACCTACAGGCCAAAATTGACTTTTGGTCATAGCGCCCCCCGCTGGCAACAGGAAATGCGCCTTATATGACAAACATCATCCGATTTACATGAAACTTATAATGTGTGGTCTATATGTCCATCGCTGCTTGCAGCTTTAATTATTATTACTCCATTGTTTTCTGGGTTTGTGTGCTTTTCTTTTTGCATCGTTTTTTATTTGCAGTGCTTTATGTATTTGGTTGTGTTGTGGTATTTGCAGAGCGTTTGCTGAATGCTGCGCATGTGTTGTCAAATTAATGAAGTTGTTTTCTTAATTTGCTTGTGTTTTGTCTATTTGCTTGTATTTTCTTAAGTTGCAGGGCGCCCCTGTCAGCCACCGTATCTACGGGCCTCAAATTTAAACCAAAGAACATATTTGTCGCGGTTTTAAACTTGTCATTAACATTGTGCCACAGTTTGGTTGTCACACGTTTAGGCACAGAAACTACTGTGCAACATTACTTCCCTCCTGGTTTTGCAAGTGACAGAATGTGACATAGTTCCGTTTGTTTCACAAAAATAAAATACAAACTCACAGTTTACTTTATTTTCAAACAGGACACAAACCCTGTCTCCTAGGTGAAATTCATGTGTTTGATTCATCCACTTCCCCAACCTGCCTTTCTTATGCAGAGTTAGGCGCTCTTATACTTCGTCACCTTACGTCCTGCTTTTCTCCCGTCATAATTACTACTACCCCTATAGCATTCCACCACTATAAACATAAATATGGGTCGGAATGGCAGATTTAACAAACAACTTATGGGGGGTCTCAACTGTAGTCATTATTTAAAGGAATAGTTTACCATTTTGAAAAATATACTTATTCACTTTCTTACAGAGAGTTAGAAGATTTTTACCACCATAGATATAAAACAAAAGACATTAAGGAAGAACCCAAGACACTCGTCTTCAAGAAAAAATATTTTAAAATTCCTTTAATAATTCTGGCACATTCTCAATAGAATAAGATTAAAAAACAACTTCAACGCGTTCGGCGTCCAGCCTTCTTCAGGAACTTTCTGAAGCCTCTAAGGACTCATGGGGTGCACGCTCTACCAGGTGAGCAAGAGGTCGCCCCTTTAGGGGGGATTTTTAAATCAGACAGCTATATCCACTCTGCTTTTCGTCACTGTGGGGCGCATGCCAGATGCTGACTGAGTGAAACACCAGCACACGCTCCAAGCCACTTCATATTGTTGATGCCCTTGAACGGCGTGCTACCCATTAGCTACCCTGATTGCAAGTTTACACGTGAAACGAGCTTTGCAACCAATATCAGCTGAATAGGTCTTGGCTGAGATATAGCCTATGTTAATTAATTACATGTAGTGGTCATTTAGATTTAAAGGTATAAATCTAACTCAGGTAAATTGTATCACTTTGGCGTCAATGTGTGACAAGCTTGAAAAACCACTATGGTGGCTGGTAAGTAAGTAAATATTTAAATCCCTGAATGTATGCATTATGGACGTACAGAATACATAAAGAGCTAGTGTTACCCAATGCATTAAATATCTGAGACAATTGCAATGATGGTGTCATGCAATGCTGATTTTATTTTTAATAATTTTTTCAGTTCTCGCTTGTAACCTGTATGTAGAATATACAATATAATATCCAAGAAAGAGATAAGAGAACTATACACCCTGGGATTCCAGTGCTCAAAACATGGTAGTATTTTTGGGCGAACACAACAATGTCCAGACAGTAGTGTGAAAGTAGTTGTCCAGCTGGAAACCCAATGAAATCTGAGCAAGCAGTTGCTGTTCTCTGTAATTTGGCTGCACCAGAAATGCCTCCCATTCCCAAAACGTCCCAGGCAATCAGAATTAAGGTTTCTACCCCAATTTGGTTTATGGTCTAGCTAACCCTGGACTCTGGTCTATTCCCAAATGTCATCTAGTAGGAGTTATCCTATTGCATTCTGATGCATGAGTTTCATTCTGAGGGATTGCTTTTGTTTGCTTTTGAGCATGTGCACACTAACTATTTACTGAATTATTTAGCTGCGTATCCCATTAATTACAATGGTGACACCAGTGCAATTGAAAAGGTTGTACAACTACTAAACTACTATCTAAACACAACCAGTTCTGGAGTGATATGTCTATCACTAGAGAGGCAGAGAGGCTCTTCCTATAGATCACAACACTCAGTCTCTGTGTGTATTGGTGCATTATGCATCATTTATTTAAAAAGGAAGAACATAGATGTGTTGCTTATACAAGAGTCATATTTACGTAAAAGAGATGTAAGTCGTCTACAAAATAAATATTTCAAGGTTGCTGCCTCATCTAGTGACGACACCAAAACCAAGGGCTCCATTGTGTTGCTGTCGCGGAAATGCGCACTCACCATAGACAAAAGTAGTAAAGACCTATCAGGCAGGATATCTTATATATGTACCACGATAAGGAGTTTGTTTTCCCGCGCCTAGCCAATGAATTGCTTTCTCTCAATGAATATTCACTAATTATAGGGGGAGACATGAATGCAGTACTATATTTAAATCAGGATAGATAAGGGGTCAATCACACAAAATCCCCAAAACATATATCAGACATGTTTAAAGCAGTTGTGTTGTATCTTACAGATATATGGAGGATGCACAACCCTACTAGCAAGGATTACACCTTTTCCACACGTCACCTCACCCACTCCCGCATTGATTATATTTTGTGCTCCAGTGAACTTAAGGCAATGTTCCACACGATAGCAATAGAACCATCAATTCTGTCTGATCACAATAACCACATTCCATTGTGATATGTTAGGAGAAAGATCTAGGAGATGGCAATTTAATAATTCCCTTCTCCAGAACACAGCTTTTGATTCAGAATTTAGAGCCAAACTGGCTGAGTTTATGTCATTCAATACCGACCCAGTTTCTGACCCCACATTTATCTGGCAGGCAACTAAAGGATTTATTATAGATTTCACATCTTCCTTTGCGGTCAACTTGAAGAAGAAAAGAGAGGCAAGGAAGAACGCTGTAAATCTTTAGAGCAGTCTCTTAAGACTTGTTTTTCTAAATCTACACATACTCTTCTAGTCACAAGTTGAACAGAGCTGATTTGCTAAGAAGGAGAGCTGAGTTCATAATGCACAGAGTGAGCCAAAACTATTATTGTAATGGCTGTAAACCAAGCAAATTGCTTGCTCTGAAATTAAAACAAAGCGAATCCAGAGCTACTATCAATAGCATCCACACAGTCATGCTGCAGACAATGTACGCAGACTATTTCATGTAATAGAAGACGCCAAAAACCTCCCAACAAAGGCAGCAATTTTATCAGTGGACGCGGAAAAGGTTTTTGACCGCCTAGAGTGGAATTACTTGTGGCAAGTAATGGAGAGGCTTGGTTTGGGGGCCAAATTCATTGTTATGGTTCGTATTTCATATGCGAACCCCACGGCCATAGTCTCAACCAATGGCTTGCATTCTCAGCCATTTCCCATCGAGCGGGGCTCCCGACAGGGATGCCTGCTTTCTCCCATGCTGTTTGCAATCTCTCTTGAACTGTTAGCCCAAGCCATAAGGCAAAATAAAATCTGTAATGTCCAGATTAAATCCAATAGCAGCTCAATATCATTATTTGCAGATGATATTTTGTTGTGCATCTCTGATCTTGAGGACTGAAGGAATTCTTAAGATCTTCAACGAATTTGGCTCAATCTCCGGCTATAAAATTAACTGGAGTAAATCTAATCTTTTATTGGACAGGCATGTGACATCAGCCATTAGTGTTACAATACCAAGCCAAAGCAAAATTACATATTTGGGCATCACCATATATGCGTCGCTACAGCGAGTTGTCCAGGACAACTATGGAACTATATTAAGTAGTGTTCAAAGGGATCTGGCCAATTGGTCTGCGCTGCCAGCATCGTTACGGTCCAGGATTGCTGTTGTTAAAATGAACATAGTTCCTCATGTGAATTTCTTAAGTACAATGATCCTCCTACCCCCACCAATACATTTATGGAAGAAACTTGATACCTTAATTCGGCAGCATATTTGGAATAATAAACAACCTAGACTAAAATTCTCTACCCTGCAACGTACCACAAACATGGGAGGCTTGGCCCTCCTTAACCTTAAAGTGTATCACAGAGCCTTTCAGCTATGGAGTGTGGATGGACCCCTCATCTACAGTTCCATGGAGAGAAATAGAGCAAAACCTCACTGGAAGTCCAAGACTGCCAGACCTTGCCTTTGCAGGTGTGTGTCCAAAAAAGTGTATGCTGGCCCCTGGCCCTATTATCACCAATACACTGACCAACTTTAAACAGGTGGAGGAGCAATTACGCTACACCAATAAGTAGCATTTGAATACTGTCTGGTAACAAACCCTTTGCTTGTAAGCAGTGGAGTGACAGAGCTATTGCTACTTTAGACAAGATATTCAATAAGAAAGGTATGTTGAGTTTTAAAGACCTGAGAGCTAGTTTTGAGGTCCCCAGGACCAGGGCTCCAGACTAACTCTTTTCACTAGGAGCACAGTGGCCAGGTTAACCGACAGCACCATCGTTAAAAAAAAAATATATATATACCAGCTCTAGTCTACAATTACAATTAATTCAACTTAAAATTAAACATGCATTGTTTAGGCTACTACTGAACACGATACCTGAAAGTTGGTTCCGTTACCCAACGGTACCTTTTTTTTGGTACTTTCCCTCTATAATTACAAAACACTTATTTCAGTTGTAAAAATTATTGTCAAACCTATTTATCCTGTGTACTTAGAACATGATGTTATTTTATTAAAATATGTTACACTCTAGAAATTGAAACAAAAATAAAAGTAAAACCCCTCCCTCTCTCCTCCCAAACCCATCCCTACAACCTATCAAATTGAATAATTATTCATTTCTTACTCACTGTAACTTTTATTCTTGCATTTGTATATTCATTTTAGCCTGTTTTATTTTCATGACCGTTTTTAATTGCTCTTTAATGTTTCATGTAAAGCAATTTGTATTGCCTTGTTTCTGAAAGGTGCTGTAGAAATAAAGTTGCCTTGCCTTACAACCTCAGCCTGTCAGTCAGTCACAAGGGCACAGAAACCACTGTTGTGCCTGCTTAGGAAGTGTAACGTCAACCGCACCGTGACCGCTTTCGGCTCTCCATTAATAGGGGCTTTCCGACCGGAGGGATTTTTGCAGTTCTTAGAACGAAATGTTCCTAGAACACTTTTTTCGTCGTGTTCTGACAGGAAAAATGTGGGGATTTTTAAGTTCCTCTGGCCGCAGTAGTGTACTTTTTTTGCTCCTACTTCAGAGCAGGGTCTTTTCCCTTTTCCATTTTCCTAGGTGTACTTGATTGGTCGAACGTATAAGTCACGCCCACTGCCAACTCGGAACTTGCAGACAGAGCAAGAAACAACAACGGAACATTTTTAACAATTTTCACCATCTTATTCATCATTAAATTCACTTCTGACAACGTTTTAGGCGAGAAATTAACTGTGTAGATTTTGAATATAGGCAGTCTTGCGAAAATTGATGCCGAATTGACAATTTGCTTCAAAGTTTTCGGAGTTGAGAAGCTCCATGAAGTGAGGCGACAGCCAGCAAGCGCAATGTGGAACTCGGATAAGTTATTTTTTTTTGGAACTCGGAAAAGTGGACTGATGCGGAGGTGCAGGCACTGCTAGCCATGTATGGCCTCCTCCATGCTGCTGCGTTGTTGTTGTATGTGGCACTAAGGTCTAGTGATGATGCTAGACTGTTGCCTTGCTTGCGTCACTCCCTTACCCCTCCTACCAGTCCCTATGGCCACTTGGCCAGTGGGAATGCAAACGGAAATTTTTTTTTGGGGGGAGAGTAGTTCTTAGAACTGCTTTGAAGTGTACTTTTCCTCTGAAAAGTACAAGTACTATCCGGTCGGAAAGCCCCTAATATCATATTGCGTGGAGTTTTGAAAAACTGTAACCACACTTGAAACCACTTATCGGCATTTCCGTGACTCACTGTGACTTCAACAAAACTGTAGAGCCGACTTAGTTTGCACCGTCCGCAGCTATGTGTGTGTGTGCGAGTGTGTGTGTTTTCAGAGCTCCGCTCTCTGTCAATTTTCAGAGAGGACAGATAAGCTTGAGCTTATGCGGTCTCAGGTACTGAAATTTCTATGTTTAACATGTAAAAAGGGGGCACATTTACTGGTCGCACGCGACTGGATGTAAAATTCAGTTGCACACTCTCAAATTTTGGTCGCAAAATGCTACCATTTGGTTGCAGTCTGGAGCCCTGCCCAGGACATCCTTCTACTTTTATCTGTGCTTAAGATTAGCCCTAAAATGTTATGGAGTGCCATGGGGAAACAATCTTAAGGCGCACCCAGTCCTTAATGGTTTGTTGATTTTCCTGTGAGAGGATTAGTGTCCAAGATGTATGCTAAACTGATGCAAATATCCATAGGAGAACTCCCAATAGTAAAGAAATGAGAGCTGTGCCGTGAGGGGAACACAATTAATTGGGAGACAGTTTGGGACAACATTTTCCCAAATCACCAGTATATCCAGTTCAATGATCAGCTCTGTAGTCATTTGGGTGTTGAGAGATATGAGAGATATGTCTGTGTCTCTGTGTTAGATAAACAACTGAATTATATTCAGATAAATAAAGACAGAAAGCGCACATTACCAGAGAATTTTAAATCCCATTTTTCATCTTGACATTTGGATTAAGATGCTAGCAATTTTAAACAAGCTTGACAAGACTACTGCACTTCTAACCACAAATAATTTTGTTAATTTGCATACCTGTTTTATTATGTAGGTGAAGCCCAACCACTGACAGATGAAGCTGAACCACTGCCGGTCAATGATGAGAGTGTCTCCAAGGTCTTTCTGCGCTCTGCATTGGATGTTGGCCCCGAACAACAAACGAGAGCATCTCATCTACTCCCAGCTGAATGCCTAATATACAGGAAGAATCAGTATGTTATTGACATAGAAAAAGGAAAAAAGAAAAGCTTTCAAATTGTGAGACACTGACAGCAGGTAAGCTGCTTTTTGCGGCAGAGGACAAGATTGATGAGAGGCTTCTCATCCATATCCATGGGAGAGACCTTGTTGCCTCAGAGGCCATGTATCATCAAAGCTGTTACAAACACTACACATCTTTATAAAAAACAAACTCAAGGTTCTGAAGACAACCCATATCAAGCAGGCTACGACCATTTCTGTAAGCCAGTGGTTGAAGAGAGGCTATTGAAGAAGCGCAACGTTCTCAGGCTGTCCCGGCTAAATTAGCTTTTCAAGGCAATAGTTAAGGCAAGAGAGGGCACTGACATTTCAGCATAGGCCTACACAGTCTGTCGTTTAAAGGCTAGGCTCAGTGGTGGTTCTACATTGAATTACAGCCTGGGTGAGACCCCCCTTCAAGACCCCCTCCCCCCAACAAAAAAAAATAAATCACTAAATTCTGCACAAAGATATTTATATTATAACATTTGCTATCATTTGTTGACAACAAATGATGTGAAAAGACCAAAGCTGTCTCTCAATACTTTCCAACATTCCTAATCCCATTTATTTCTACCGAAAACGTCAATCTTTAACATCTGTATATGATGTGTGTTGGCGGCCTGGGGGTTAAAGAATCGATTTTTAAATTTTTCAAGTCAGTCTTAAAAATACAGATTACTTTGTTGCTGCATTATGACATCACAATCATTATATTTATATTATATTCAAATGTGTTTGTAGCTTGAAAGACGCTAGTGCGGACAGCTGATTAGCTTACAACGCTAGTATTCGGGGCACAGGGAAAGTAAAAACAAATCGCTATTTTGTACCACTAAAAAGGCTCAAAATATCACCATACTTCAACGGTAGCATAATGAGGGCACTAGCGGCGCCAGGATTTTGATTGTAGGTGGGCCTCCAGAAAACTGGATGAGCCAGTTAAAATAAGCCAAAAAAAAAAAAAAACTGAGGACAGCGACTCAGTAGCCTACCTGTGTGGCTCTCGTGTCGCTGTCCTCAGCTCAGTGCTGAAGTGGACAAAGACATACACCTTGGCAGTAAGCCTACAAAAAGACTGAAACAGAATTATTACAGCCAGACACTAACGTTAACAGCCGCTTTCCGTCCGTTTTTTTTTTTTTGCAGTTCTTAGAACATAAAATTCCTAGAACCTTTTTTTTCTCGTGTTCCGACTGGACCAATTTGGGGGTTTTTAAGTCCCTCTGGTCGCAGTTCCTGTAACTCTTTCAGCTCCTACTTCAGGGCAGGGTCTTTTCTCTTTTCAGTATATGAACCTAGGTGAACAAGGGTTGGGTTTCCGGTACAGACAGACCAACAACGGGACAATTTTAACA
The DNA here is from genome assembly GCA_023566125.1 of Zingel zingel. NCBI lineage: Eukaryota > Metazoa > Chordata > Actinopteri > Perciformes > Percidae > Zingel > Zingel zingel. The sequence continues at coordinate 9,180,003 of CM042332.1, forward strand.
ATTTTCGCCATCTTATTCATCACTAATTGCACTTATGACAACGTTTTAGGCGAGAAATTAACTGTTTAGATTTCGAATATAGGCAGTCTTGCGAAAATTGATGCCGAATTGACAATTTGCTTCAAAGTTTTCGGAACTCCATGAAGTGAGGCGACAGCCAGCAGGTGCCTGCCCCGGCCACTAGCTCGTCGCTCGGCCAGTTATGCTCAGAGACCCCGCTGTGAGCTGGAGGTCTCTCAGACCGCTTTTATTTTTCCCTTACCCCTCCTACGAGTCTATGGCCACTTGGCCAGTGGGAATGCAATTGGAAAAAACAGTTTTGGGGAGAGTAATTAGTAGATCTGTTTAGAAGTGGACCTTTCCTGTAACTACGTTCCTGTAACTACTCGATCTGAAAGCGGCTAAACGTTAACTGTTGCCTACTTGCCTTGCTGGTGTGAGGGGGTGGCTACGGAAGGACTTGATGAGGAGAGGGCGGCCGAGCAGGATGGTAACTCGTCACTTGTAACCGCGTTACTTAAAATGGCAGGAGTTTCCTCCTCCTGCTCCACGGAGCGTTTCTTGCTGAATTTAAATGAAAACAAGCTGCTTTGCTTTGCGTTTCATATTAGCTAGTAGCTACCGTCTGTGTCTGTCTCATTGAGCTTGCTTGAAAAGCTTGCGCAGCAACGTCATTCATTTCATTGGATCACTTGCTGGTGACGATGCAGCCTGTGGGCAGGCTTAAGAGTCCACACGTGGGGTAGAAGCCGCTGATTGGCTGAGAATCTTTCACTCAAAGCTTTTCTCGGGCTGCTTATTGGATGAACTGCTAGAATGAAAATCACTCACTACTCACTATAGGCCTGGGTCAAAATGGGCGGGCCTGGACCTAAAATGGGTGGGCCCAGGCCCACCCGGGCCCAATGGTAGCGCCGCAGGTGAATGAGAGTCCCTAAATGTTAACCGAAGCATTGAGAACTTTGTAAGTGTACAGACAGTTTATTGAAAAGATACATTATAAAGACGCGTTCATGTTTACATGTCGCCGCCATCTTGAAAACCAGTCATGACTTACAGCTGGCGATGCAAATTTAATATATCTGAAATAATCGAACTCTGCATAACTTGTCTAGTGTACTTACTCAGTGGATAACTGTCCATCTGGTCCCTCCGGTTTGGGTCGCCGTCCCCAATTTATTTTCGGGACATGGAAAAAAGTTTCAAGTACAGCCCTATTTATTAGAGAGGGGAAATCTTCAGACAGTACAAAACACTGCGTCTCTTGGGTGTCGCGACGCAACAGGTCCCACTCCGTACAACACAGACACTCCTGTTCGGTGGCCATAGCTTCACAATGTCCGCAGGTACACCACCAGTTTCCCAAAGTACAAGGCTGTGTTGCGGCATTGACTACCAGTAGATCTCTCTCTCTCATAGCCCTTTCACGGAGCTCCCGCAGCTCTTCGTTCAATAAACTGCCTGTACACTTACAATGTTCTCAATGCTTCGGTTAACATTTAGGGACCCTCATTATGCTACCGTTGAAGTTTGGTGATATTTTGAGCCTTTTTAGTGGTATAAATAGCTATTTGTTTTTACTTTGCCTGTGCCCCGAATACTAGCGTTGTAAGCTAATCAGCGGTCCACGCTAGCTTGTTCCAGAGAGCGATCGAGTGGTTAAAAATCTGTTAATAACCCCTAAGTTTGTTTTGTGCCGGAATTGTCCTTTAATATTATTAACTTATTACACTGGTCGGACTGTTCAGTTCTGTTTCAGACTGATACCTCCGGTTCAGGCTGGTCCTTATCCTCAACACGTGCCTTTTTCAGTCGAGGAAAATACCTTTCAATACTCATCTGGATTGAAGCAGCAGACATTCAGTGTAAGAGTAATAAATGTCATGACATTATTTATTATACGTTTATTTGATTCACAGCTGCTACATGTAGTATTTTAACCTCAACAACCCAACTGCATTTTACCGCAAACTTGCGACTAGTTAACTTTCTAAAGCAGGCACAATCGCTTGTTTGCTAAGAATCAGGTCGGTGATTGTGATTGTGTAAAGGTGTTCACGAGATAGATACCAACCTTTCTAACCCTAACCCCATTTCGCCAGCCGCCTTCTCTCCTTTATGGAGACAGACGCTGTGTGCACGGTGGGCTCGATGGTGTTTTAAGCATCCAACGTCGCCTTCTAGGCAGCTAACCCTCACCTTAACCCTAAACAACCATTGCCACACTGCCTGGAAGAAAACACCAAACACCGCACGATGGAGGAGCTGTGTATGTGTAGGTGTGTGTATGTGTATGTGAGCGAGACACAAGTGAAAGAGAGACGGAGGAGAGCAGGGAAAGGAAATGCAGCTGAACGTGTTTTAAATAGCGTTTAAAAAAAAAAAGAATAACGAAATGCAGTGTGCGGTGGCCGGTGTTGATAGTGCGGCGCACCGCCACACATTAGTGGCACATTTAACACTGAAAAAACTCGACCCTAGCTCCCTCAGCCGATTAGCTGGGTAACAGCTCAAGGCAGCAACATAATCAAAGCACTGGAACCATAGCCTTATAGGAGACTTTCTTGTCTCGATCACCTAATTAATACTTTCCTTCGCCACGGTCTGCATGCTGACGCACTGGCCGACAACAGTGCTGCAGATGGGGGAGACACGATGTAGCACAGTTTACCTCACACTCAAGTCAGTGCAGGACATATACCCAGAGCTACGGGAGAAGCTGGAGAGGCATAGCTTTCTCCCCACCGAATTAGGCTAATAAAGTAATGATTAAAAAAACACAAATGCTTGAGCCCGTGGGTCGGGTTGGGTCAAGTCCGGGCTCGGGCAGAGAATCTAAACTCTACCGCAGAGCTGGATGGCATCGCAGGGTGTCCTGTGCCAGACTGGAACAAAGACCAAATAGGAGTCGTTAGCGCGGATACAACTGCCCACCGGCCTGGGAGTTCACCATCCCTTTATCACTATTAAATCACTGTTCTTTATTATCAGCGTTTCATTCCTTGGAAGACATTTGGCAGAGCAGCATTGTCTTTTTTTTTGCCAAGTTGGATTGCTTTTGTGAACTTCTACTATCTAGCCTACTTTTAGTTCTCAACACAGTCTGTCAGCCCCCCCTCCCCTTTCCCCTTCTCACACAGCTTCTGTGCACTGCACCGTCTTAGCTAGCAGAGGTGTCTGCAGCTGCAGGGGGTGCCAATTTGCCAATTCCCCACACAGTGAAATCATAGATAATAGAAAACTGCTTTACAGAGGATTCTTTTTTTTTTTAAGTACCACCCCCCATGTGTCATGAGAAAAATGCCGCCCCGGGCGGCTACCCACTTCACCCATGCCAAAAACTGCTACTGGCTAGGCTTCAAAAGTCACATCCTTGCCTAAAGTTTATGAAGTCATCAAAAAAATATTTAGTATTTGTTGAAGACTTATGTGCTGAGGAGGTTATCCCTGATGTAGCAACACAGCAGTCATCATCATCAGACCAAAGTGATGACGACAATGAGGATGACACTGAGCCAAGCCGGGTTGTGGAGGGGCAGACTTATGAGAGATTTCTGTATAATGCAGCTATGTCTCTCAAGGACATCATACAGGACAAATGCAAATGTACAGCTAAACTGCCATGGCAACCAACAGCCCAAGACCTCAACATTGATACTGCCTTGAGAATGATACCACCCGAGTTGTACAATGTTATTGCTTGGATAACAGGTACCACTTCAGAGTTTCAATCCGGTGTTTGGCGTGTCAGTGTTGGTGTGGATGAGAAGCAGAAGATTGGGTCAATGTGCCAGGACATCATGAATCTTGCCATGAGAGGAAGGTGGCTCATGCCAAAGCATACTGCGCTAGCAATGGCGGTTAAGTATATGACTTGGCTCAGTACAGGTTTTTGGGATTTTGGGCACTGTAGCTCACACTCCTAAGTGCTTGAGCATGACACTGCTCTCTCAGAGCTGCAGCTTGCTGGGATGACATACATCCCAGCAAGCATTGTAACTGAAATCTCTGCAACCCTTGTTTGGGACAACAATGACTTTGGTGAGGAAACGCCGTCAGGAAAGGGCACAACGCATAACACCAAAGGCATCATAATTCAGAGGCCCACCTCCAGTGCTGTACCTTCCTCAGAATGTGTATCGCTGCAGAAAAGCAGGAAAAGGTCCTTTCAACCTCCTCCTATCCAAACTGACATCTTTACAAGAGGAAAAAGGGCCGGTCCAGAATGTTTTAGGTCTAGAATTGAAGTTGGATGTGAGATCTACATTCCAGTGCAGGCGACAGAAGAAGTGTTCTTCCTGGATGGACTGGCTACAATACACTGCTGCAGAGAGGTGCAATTCCACCAGAATCTAACATCAGTTACCTGCCTGTCATTGATGCCAGTCCAACAGACTTAAACACCACATTTGCACACCATCCTTAACACGTTCCATAGCTATAGCAGACAAACCAAAGCTGAACAAAAGTGTGTTAGTAATGGATCAGGCCATATACTCGAAAGCCCAAGAGATTCGTTGGACAAACAAAACATTTCAGAAGCGACTCGTCTTTCGAATGTGGGAATTTCACACAGCCATGGCGTACTTGGCCTGTATTGGGAAGCAATTTGGAGACGCAGGATTTAAGGATGTCATGATAGAAGCTGAAGTTGTTGCTGCAGGATATGTGGAGGGAGTCATATCTGGACATCAATACAATCAAAGCATGCATGCACACAAGTTGTGTGTGAAGCCCTACAGAGATTTCGCTGGCAGGCATACCTGGACATTCTTCCGGAAGATGGATGTGAAGCTGCTGTCAAGACTGCTGTTGATCTGCAGACAGCTTTCCCTGGTGAAGAATTTGATTCTGAATCTGGTAATGTCTGAGAACTTTCAAAAGGTAATGAAAGCAGTGCTTGAAGTGGGCCGGTACTCACTGGTACGCAGTACCGGCACTTCTACATTTTACTCTTAAGCGTACCTGCACTTTTTCTTGCGTAGCGCTACTTCTCGCATGTAGTCGGTACTCTACCACAGACAGAGAAAGCGTCAGTGTCAGAGAGATGACCCTAACATTACATAAACTACACTACCCAGAGGGCACTATGTGTTTACCTCAGATCTTGACGAATCACGTAAAAGCAAGCAGTCGGCCCACCCTATCAGCTTCTCAACGGATGCTAGTTCGAAAAAGCTGCTGAAAACCTAGAAACTAAAAATAAGTGTCGAGTTTGTAAGTCGTTATGTTAGCCGCCTGGCTTCAGAAAGATACTAAAAGAACGCGTGTGCCAGAGCCAGACACGTCAACAGAGGTCCAAGTCCAACCAGAAACATCAGGTGGTACGATTCATGAGCTTCAAGCTAACGTTCAAGCCAATGTTAGCGTTGATGTGAGCAGAACAGCTAGCGTTAATGAGGAGTCTGCAGCTACCAACCTTAACGTTACCTTAGTCAATGACACCGACGTTAACAATAACGTGAGTAACGAAACACATGCATGGATGGACTCTTGGTCAAGGGACCAAATTATGTATTTTTGCCCCACGAACAGCTGACTCGTTTTTAAAGATAACAAACTGGGCTGCAAAACATGTAGCAGCATCCCGTCACTTGCTGCCCAGACAGAGCGGGGACTGAAGCTGTCACGAGAATGGAGGGAATGTTTAATTCAACCGTTTGGTACAGACAAGGCGAAGCAACAGCTGTCACTGCGCAAAAAATTGAAAAGACCACAGAGCTTCAAAAGCACACATTAAGGCAGCCGAAATAGGGGAGATGGCATCCCACAATGAGCTGAGCAATCTATGCACAGGGCTGAACACGAAACTACATCTTGAGTGTTCCGAACTGCATACAAAATTGGCAAGCACAGGCGTCCATTCAAAGACATGCGAATTGATGTAATGTTGCAAGAGTTGAATGGGGTGAACATGGGCCAAGTTCTGCACTCCGACAAGACATTTGCCGACATTATTGACCATATTGCAACTGAGATGAGGAAAAAGATGGTCAATGATATCATTGTAAACAAAAGAAAAGTATGCTTGTTGATCGACGAGTCTACGACAATCAGTGGGAAAACTGTGTTGGTTGTCTGTTTGCGGACAGCTATTGCTACACACTTTTTTTTTGACCTGCTGGAGTTGGAAGGGACCACAGCAAATGCTATCACAGAGAACTTGTTGTTATGCCTCCACAAATATGAATTCAATGACCACTTTTTGCGTGAGTGTTTTGTGGGCTTTGAATGTGATGGAGCATCAGTGATGCTTGGCAGAAAAGCAGGGGTGGCTACACAACTTTGTGCCAGATTCCCAGACTTGTTTGTGTGGCACTGTTTAAATCATCACCTAGAATTGGCAGTTGGGTATGTTCTCAAGGAGGTCAGTGGTCTTAATCACTTCAAGATTTTTTTTTGATAAGCTATACACTCTATATCATGCCTGAGCCAAAAACCAAAGAGAATTGCATCAACATGCACAATGTGTTGGGCAGCGTCTCCTTATCATTGGCCGTGTTTTGTCAATCCACTGGGTAGCTTCAACTGAGAGGACTGTAAAGGCTGTTTGGGAGAATTACAGAGCGTTTCAGACACACTTTTCTAGTGCTGCTCATGATGTCACCAGGGATTCAACAGAGAGAGCAAAATATAAGGGACTCCTTGACGTTCTCATCTGTGTCTTTCGTGTGTAATCTTGGAGTTATATATGATGCCCTAACAGAACTGAGTGATCTCTCAAGGATGCTTCAAAGGAGAGGCACAACACTGCCTGAAGCAGACAAGCTGCTGTTTCAGGAGATCCAGGTGTTTGAGTCCATGTTTTCAACACCTGGCCCCCACACACAGACTGTTCTTCAAGCTGAAAACGAGAAATCGTTCCAGAATGTATCACTGTGTGACAATCAAAGGATTGTAAAGATCAATGCAGGACAGTTTTTTCGCAGCATGGCGGAAAATATGAGATCCAGGACAGCTACAACAACTTCCTCTCATGTGAGCACACAGGAAAGTTCCTCACATAGAGGTGGAAGCAAACTGATATCCGACTTCAATGTTCTTCAACCAGATACTTGGCCAGAGGGAAATCTGGGCATACAACATGGTGAAGCAGAAGTCCTTCGCTTATGTGACACATTTAATATAGAGAGAAGAGAGAGCATCCAGGGATTTCGGGAGTACAAGGAACTGAGGGCAGCCCTGAAGCCTCTTCTTAAAGCTGTCCATACAATTGCAGTGTCTACCAGTGAATGCGAAAGAGCCTTCAGTTGCATGAATGACATTCTAACAGTCAAAATGAACTCCCTTTCTGTAAACAGACTCTCCAACATGGTGTTCCTGAAATGCAATGGACCACCATTACAGCAGTGTAGTCCACACAATTATGCGAGATCATGATTGGCAAAGGGATGAAGATCTGCAGATGAACTTGCATGTGAAGCTCCTCACCATTCAGCAGCAGCTGACCCCAAGACCTTCTGGAGCCTTTTTTAAGTAGGTAAGACATTTTTTTGTCTTATAAAATGTAGAACAGAATTTAGATTCCAAATACTTGTGTTTAGGATACTTTGGTTTCCTCCTCTGTCTTTGGCAAGGAATATGTGTCAGCACAATAGATAGATTTACCTCTGATTCTATTCCTGAAAGCCTGTGCCTCACAAAGGCACCAAAAGAGCTGATGAACCCCATGTTCCTGGGATCCTGATGAGCTGATGAACAACCCCATAGCATCCTGTTGCCATTCTGTAAGTATGAACACTTCTTAAATATTATTAAGAGATAATTGTGTTTTTTCATGCCATAAATGTATGCTACTTTCAAATATTCAATCAAATAATTTAACTTAATTGTCTACTGTTTCTTTAGAATAGCCAATTTGGTTAATATCACAGCAGAATATAGACTGAATTCACTGCCATCTGTGTAGCTACTCTCTAATTTTATGTCTGGCATAAACCCTGTTCCCCCTGTCTCTGTTGTGTGTGTGTCCCTAGGGATTGTACAGTTCCAATCTCAGCACCGTTGCAGACTTGGAGGAGTTCCGTTTTCACACACACACACACACACACACACACACACACACACACACACACACACACACACACACACACACATAAATATGCAGAAACACACACACACACACACACACACACACACACACACACACACACACACAACTTGTTGTACCAGCAATATCTCCAAGTCTTGTTTTTCACTATAGAAATCTCAGATGTCATGATTTGCCAATGCAAGAGAGTACCGGCACTTTTTTTTCTCGACTTCAAGCACTGAATGAAAGTGTATGAAGATTTCATTAAAGACAACACCACCAACAAGACATTTCACTTTTGGTGCATATATTTTGCAATGGTTGAAGATCTTCTCCTCTTCATCAGAGGAACACGAGAGGCAAACTGGAGTCTCCACCTATCAAGTATGCGGCCCATTATGCCATGGTTCTTCTGTTATGACAAGATCAGCTAGGCCCGCTACCTGTCAATATACTTAATGGAAATGGTCAGTTTTGGGTACACTCATTCAAACATAAACCGCCGATCGAGATAGACAGCAAACACATGGTTTTGCTTACACAGCATGTGATCAAGTCATCGAACAAACAGCAAACCGTGACTCCAAAACTAAAGGTGGACTGACTGGGTTTTCACTTAACAAAGGTGCGGTTCATAGATGGACACTCACACATCATGAACATGCAGCTATCAAACATGAACATCAGCTAGTGCAAAGACATGGCCGGGCACAGCCCCACAACAAAACAATGAGCTGAACTTGATGATACACCCAGAGAACGTGATGAGAGGGATGTAAAGAACATTATATCCACCATTCAGAATATGATAAATCCATTTGAACCTTCCATCGATCGAGAGGTCCTTTACCATATAACATCTGGATATGTAACCCAGTCTCACGGCAGTTCGTGTAAATGTTACGTTATTTTTAATCTCTTGATACGTGTTCACTGGGACGTTTTTCTCGTTTTTGTTGTGGTGGCCAGCACGAAATACCCTACGGGGAAAGGATGCCTCACACACCGGGAGACGGCCGAAAAGGACGCCTCATATGCTAGGAGGCAGCCGCAAGGTTGGCCGCTGGGACACGACTACGGGGAAAGGACGCCTCACACGCTGGGAGACGACCGAAAAGGACGCCTCACACACCAGGAGACGGCCGCGGGGGATGGCCGCTGGGGACGCGCCACAATAAGGGGATGGCAGAGGTTGGGTTTAGGAAAAACGCCACACTTGGGACGCGATCCCCGCTCGCCCGGGTGAAAGTCCTGTGTTGTTTGACCCATCCACCACCCCGACCAGCTTCCCTACGCGGATTTTCGGCTTTTTATACTACTCCCTACCATTTTCATGCTGTGACCACGAAATATGCTTCCCACTGAAATACATTACTTCACAGTTTTGTGCTGGCCACCACGAAAAAAACGTCCCTGTGAACACATATGAATAGATTAAATAACGTGACCATTTCACGAACTGCCATGAGCCTGGGCTGGGACATGTTGCATCAAAGTGAAAAGAGGCTACAAAGTAATGAGGTAGGCATTTATCAGCCCATAAAGAAAATGAAGCTCAAGACCTTCAAAGACACTGCAACTACAACAATTACAAAAGCAAAAGGTAGAGAGATATCCCTAAACACAGACTGTGATCTTTTTGCCAGATTAACTGTAGTTGGGACCTCAAGAAAAATTGACATAAGTGAGATGCTTGTACATAGTTTAGGGCCCTATCTGCCACACCAGCTCATTTTGATGGCTCTCTGATGAAAGCGGACAAAGCAAAGCTGTTGCATTTCCTGGAAGCTGTTGTAAACCCACCAGCAACAGTGGACAACTTTCCTGAGGGCTCCACCTGGGTGTGGGATGCTATGGCACTTGTACAAGTGATGAAACCCCAACCAACTTTTGGGATATTTGCTGACGGTGCTCTCAGGCTGATTGTCAGTGTGGCCAAAGCTAGCAAGTCCAAAGTAATCCATTTTGTACCAGACACCTACAAAGTCATGAGCATCAAGAATGCAGAACGAGACCAACGTGCAGTGAAGGGTTGTCAAATTACCAAAATATATTCTGAAGATCAAAAGGACACCAAAGCAATGGGCAAAGTTCTTGGCATGTGATTAAGGACCTAACTGATCGTTGCACATGGAGGAGATGCCATGGTGCCATGCTCTAAAAAAAACCCAGATACAACTGATTTGGAAGCCTTGCCAATGCCAGCGCTGTTCACAACACAGGAAGAAGCGGACACCAGACTACTGCTACACTTTGCTCATGCTGCTGATTACAGTAGGCATATTATTGTCAGAAGTCCTGACACTGATGTGTTTGTACTGGCCCTCGCTTTCTACAAAGACATCAGAGCTCACCTGTATTTCCCGACTGGGAAATGAGGAAATTCTCACAGTCAAAGTCCAGAAGATCCATGACCAGCTGGGAGCGATAGTCTGCGATTGCGCTGATTGGTCTTCACTGTTTCATTGGTTGTTGACACTGTCAGCTCCCTGTATGGCATAGGAAAGGTGAAGGCAATAAAGGCACTCCTATCCAATCAAGAGCACTGCAACACATTCCAGAGAATAGGCAGAACTTTCACTGTGACGCCAGACCTCTATGAGGCGGTGGATGCCTTCACATGCGAGCTAAATGACGTAAAAAGATGTCAAAATTGTCAACCAGGAAAGGTGGCACATGTTTAAGTCTGGGAAATGTCTCGAAAGGAGCCTTCCTCCTAATCAAGACTCCCTTCAGCAGCACATTCAAGCATGCCAACTACCAGGCTGCAATACACAGGTACATGAGAAAAAAGAAAATGGTTTACAGCTAATATGTCACTCTAAAAGATAAACAAAATCAAAAACATTATTCTGTAAACAGTCGATCCAGTCTATCTCTCCACTCATTTAAAAATGCCCTGTTTTTCCTATTACAGTACCAACTGTACCTGTCCATAATCCTCTACGATACCATGATATCACTTCTTCTAATATTATGAATATCAAGTTTCATTTTCATTCTTATTCTGCCTCAAACTTTATTATGACTGACTGATTATGATGTCTGTTTTTGTTTGTTTTTTGTTGTTTTTTAGTTGTTTGTTGTTTTGTTTTTTGTGTCTGTTTTCGTTTAGTTGTGTCTAATTAGTGGGAATGCTGTTCAGCAGCATTCCAACTATTGTTCTTAGTGGGAATGCTGTTCAGCAGCATTCCAACTATTGTTCTTAGTGGGAATGCTGTTCAGCAGCATTCCAACTATTGTTATTCCTGTCGGCCATTTTGTTTCCCAAAATTTTCAGCACCTCCATACTTTCACCTACAGACACCAAACAAACTTTAAGATGTTCACAAAAACTTCAGGTATTATGCTACTGCTTTTTCAGTTTGATATCTTTTACAGTTTTTGTGAAAAAGCTGTTTAAGTTTAGTGATCATTTCAGGATTTTTCTGCATTTCTAGTGAGTGTGTATGGCGCAAGCTAGAGTGGATGATGTCATCGCCAGAGCACAGCTCCTTAAAACAATTCTTTGTCCCTTCTCTATAAATTGCTCTCACTCTCACAATTGTTACTTGTCCTGCACAGATTATACATCAAAACGTAGGTATTTTTGTCTAGTTTCAGCCAATGTGCTGAGTTATGCGATATGACTTATACTTTTGGCTCGGTGAGCTTCCAAATGACAAGAGTTCCACATCATTCACTGCCCTGTTTAACATTCTCCACATTTCTGAGCGAAACGCAGAGCTAACCACTTTTTTAAATTGCTGATATGCCCACATTTTTAAGTTTATCAACATAAACTGTATATGAATACGTTCACAAAGGCCTTGTGGTGGTCACGATTACATCATTTCACTGATACCTCTTATCGTTTTAGCAGTCTGAGGCTTTATTTGAGAGCTTGTTCTCAGTGTGTTTAAATAGCTCCAGTGGGGCACAGCTGACAGTTTCAGCAGGTGACACGGTCATTAACCTGATTAAAGATCAAAGAGATCTCATCACAGAGATCAAAAGGATGTTATTCACCATGGTCACAGGTCATTAGTAGCCATCACAACTCTTTCACAGACAGTCAACTTGAATACTACAGGCAGTAATATGAACATTAGTCTACATCTTTTGCGTTCCACTTCTGTCTGTCTCTGTCTGTTTCTGTTTCTCCCTGTCTGTTTCTGTTTTTCCCTGTCTCTGCCTGTTTATGTATCTCTGTCTATCTGTCTGTTTCTCTCTGTCTGTCTGTTTGTTTCTCTCTGTCTCTGTCTGTCTGTCTCTGTCTGTTTCTGTTTCTCCCTGTCTCTGTCTTTCTGTTCGTTTCTGTCTGTCTGTGTTTGTCTGTCTCTCTGTTTCTGTTTCTTCTTGTCTCTGTCTGTCTCTGTTCGTTTCTGTCTGTTTGTTTGTCTGTCTCCCTCCCTCTTGTCTGTCTATCCCTGCTTCCTTCTGTCTCTCTCTCTCTCTCCCTCCCTCTCTCTCCTGTTTCTCTCTCTGCCAATTTATTTCATATTTCCGCATTTTCATCTCTGTTTCTCATAGCATTTGCAAGTCTTCCATACTTAATCATAATTTCAGTTAGAAAATAAATTATTTTCTATATTAGTGGTGTTATTCAACTTTTTAATGAAATTCACGTTAATTGAAACCATTCATACTTTTTCAACTATTCTCACTACTTCAACTTCTTCTTACTGATTTAAGCTATTCATCCAGTTTAGCTTTAGCAATTCAGCTATTCAGCATTCCCACGCATTTTCTGCAGGAAATGCATTTTCTAGTTATGATTGTACTGTTTATTTATTTATTGTTAAGGACCCCCTCGAAAACGAGATGCTGCATCTCAAGGGGTTACTCCTAATAAAGACATTTTCAATAACAATTAGGGGTACATTTCAACAAGAAGTGAAGAAATCAGTGTGCTTTTTTGCTAAATAATTAAGTTGGTATCCATAATATACCCCCATAATGTTAAATATATGCAATAAAGTTGCCAAGCTTACGCTCAATTAACTTTTTTAAATATAGTGTTGTTTTTGGCGGCCTGTTTTAATTTTAGTTTTAGTCTAGTCTTAGTGTCAAGCTGTCATTTTAGTTTTTATTAGTTTTAGTCACGTTCATACTCTTTTAGTTTAGTCAAGTTTCAGTCGACTAAAAGTCTGAGCATTTTAGTCTTATTTTAGTCAATGAAAAGGTCTCTTTTTAGTAATGCAATTATATTTAACCCAGTCAATATAGTATAAGTACCTAATAGTATAGACAAAACCAAAATGTTCTTTTAGCCAAACCCATTTCAAACAAGGTTATCTTATATTATTGTTACCTTATAGACTCAAGAATACATCCATTCCAGACAGGGAAGAAACTCTGATTTGAATTACAACATATTTATTTTACCAACCAAACATGTTACAAGTACACACACACACACAAATTTAAATAAAAACAATAAATAAAATAAAATAGCATCACATGACAATGCCAGAAAAAAATACATTCAAGTTTAACATAAAGAGAAACAAGTTGCTTGAATGCTTGAGCTACAATAACATACTAAAAAGTGCAAATAAAATGTGTGTCTATTACTTGTATTGCTTGTAAACTGAAGTCAGATTTTGCATAAAAACTATAAAAAGATATAACAAAAATGGGATGAGATGAACTGGCTGCATACAGTGGAATTCGTTGACAGAAAAGAACAGTAGTGAATTATGCCAACTACTGAACCAAATAACTAGCAGTCTCAACAGCAACTACATAAACTGTAACCTCCTGGATGTGTTATTTTAAGACTGGTTGTCACAAACAACAAACAACCAGAACTTTCCAGTACACATTACTCTTTGGCTATATTTTTTACATCAGATTTTCTCTAGAGTATCTCTGTTTGATTGCCATAAAACCCACATTTGTCAAACTGTTAAAAGTCTACATCTTCAGCTTTCAGCTGTTAACACTGTGTGTTGGCTGAATAGGTTTGTTCAGGAATAAAAAAAAATAAAGTCTTCACAACCAAATCAGAATCAACAATTCAGGAGAAGCAGAGTTTTTTTTCATGGATATGGGAAAGGTTGCTTATCAAAATGCTGTGTGTTGGTTTGTACAGTACATGCATGCTTCTTGCATGTCTGTTCAGGCCAGCCATTACTTCTTAGTCTTGTTTACTTTGAGGAAAGTGCTTCTTTCCAAAATGGTCCTCTCTGTAAATGCCTGAGAGGCTGGCATCGCCAGGAGGTCCAAGGCCAGAGGTTTCAGTGTTGGAAACGCAGTGGAACAACACTGAGTTAACCAATACTCAATGCCGGATTCCTCAACCTCAGAACTAGTAGCAGCAGTCTGGTGGGTCTCGGACAGCCCCTCTTTATATTTTAAAATCTCCTGCCTAATGTTTATTGTCTTGGTTGTCTTGGGCCTCGATGGACGATTAGCACTAAAGAACTTAAATCTACGCTGTTTTGCGGGGGTTGACTCTGGAGCCTCTGTACCCTGATTTGCGACTTGCTCATCATCGGTCAACTGCTCTTCTCGTACTTGCACTCTTTGTGGCAGAAGATGAGCAATGTAGTCCTCTGCCGTTCTGAAAAGATTCTGTACCTCGTTGTCATCATTTTCCAGAAGGCTTTCAGCTACACAAGGGTCCACAAAGCATGCTGCTGCAGGAAGTGGTGAGAAGTTGTCAGCCGTTATGTCAAGAAACACACTAAAGCGCTTCTTACTGTCCCCTTTTTACTCTTTATATGTGAAGTGTTTGTTGTGTACTTTGAGAGCAAAGACTAACCAGAGTCAAATTCCTTGTTTGTATATGCAAACCTGGGCAATAAAGCTGATTCTGAATTAATAGCATAGTTTCATACACAGACTTAACTTACCTGTCATCCTCCCCTTACTGATGCTCATAGTCATCATTGGCATCGTCGTGCTCCGCCTCTGAGTCCTCTTCACAAGTTGTGGCAACTTCTGCACATGTGTGAAACGAAACTACCATATTGCTGCCATTGTCAGTAATCGTGAGGACCTTCTCTCTGGGGATCCCCCATTCTTCCATTGACTCCTCCACAAGTGTACTAATCGACTCTGCGGTGTGAGGGTGAACCATCTCCTTTAGGTTCAGGAGTTTGTGTTCAGCCTTGTTGTCCTCAGGGTTGAAATAACAGGCGCTGACTCCCAGGAAGGATGCTGTAAGCCCCTTTTTAGTCCAAATATCCAACCCTGTATTTATTCTGTGCTGTGGCCAGGTGTCAATCTAGTTTAAAATGTTATGTCTTTTTGGCAGTTTGAACTTCTTATCCGTTTTTGCCATCATGGCAGTGAACTCCTCATCTTCGACAATTCGTGCTGGGCGTCCTATGCGGCCTATCCACTGTGCTATCCCCTCCTCTTTGGTACGTTGCTCTGGGGAGTTGTCGTTCTACCTCCTTGTGGCAAAGAAATCCTGAGCACTAGTTGGCTTGTCCATCTTTTTGGGTGGGACTTGCTTCACTGGTGCCATTTCTTGAATCTAGCACAGGAATAGATACAATGTCAGGACAGATGCAGCCTCTGGAAAATCTAACTGTTGTAAGTAGCATAAATCCTGTTATGATTTTTACCATAGTAAATCAACCTCTGAGTGAGTGACTTGACTGTCCATAAAAGAAGAAAAAAAGTCTACATAATCAAAACAGAAGTAGTCTAAGCAGTAGTCTTGGGAGGCATGTTAATGCCAATACCATTTGTTTAAATGTAGGTATTGGTCTAGATTAGAATAAGATATTCAAAATCATGTTGTGGACGCCAAATTCAGTTCAGTGTGACTGCTCTGTGAATGACAAAACTAGCTACAGTATTTGGCCAACAAGGGATGCTTAGTACACATGGAGTCAGTCAGGTAGGAACTAAGAACCCACTACACTCTCACGCAAACAAATACACACACACACACACACACACACACACTTTACACTCTCTCACAAACAAATATACACACACACGCTAGTCACACACGTTTGTCTCTGTCGTTTTCAGCTCCAATGGCTAACGTTTAAATGAGACACATTAACCACAGCCTCATGAGTTTGCGTGAGCTTTCTAAAATAGAAAGTAACGTTACGTTAATGTCTTGACTTACCTCTATTTCATTATGGAATGCCTTGAGATGTCTCTTAAGGTTTGTGGTGTTCTTTCCTGCGATTTTGTGGCCGCATTTCTCCTCATCTTTTTAAACAACACATTCCGTTTTCTTTGCCACTTCTATGTATTTATAACTCTTTGTCGTTTCTCCTTTTTCTCCCGAACCCCAGCTGGCCGGCCATCGGGTCCCTTTCTCTCTGTGTCAGACTCGTTTACCCTAACTCACCGCAGCTGCAAGTGCATCTTCTAAATAATGCCGCGAAAGGGGCTTGGGGAAGTGACATCACTGATGCAGCCCCTGAAGTGAGAGACACAGGAAACAGAAATACTACAAAATAATAATAATAACGCGACTAAACGTTAGAACGTTATTTCTTCTCGTTTAGTCGGCCGATGATGTCAGAGTTTTGCCAAGAAATTTCGGTCAGGTTCTGACTGTTATCCTCCGCTGTGGGTGCTGTTGCCTGAACCTCAAAAGTAAAGGTTTTGGTATTATAACATTGACACCCCAGGGTCTGTCTTGTTGTGCAAAGGTAGCTTACATCACTGTAACCGATATGTCCCTGGATAACTGTTACTTCTTGGTGAATGCCCATGGTTGACAGCACCACAGGGAGACTATCTGGCATATTCTTTGTGGCGTCATCTATTTACATTATCCTCACTTATGTAGAACTGTTTTACTGAGGTCTGCGCATCCACCAGTGCTTTTGAGAAGAGATCAGCATTCGGTATGTCTTTCCCATTGCTGACAAGTCTGTCAGCAGTCCTTTTGAGGAGGCCTCCAACTCCATCTGGAGCACCCTTGCCGTGGCTCGCCTCAAAAAAGTTCCAGGTGCCTGATTGGAACCTACATTGCTGCTGGTTAGTACAAAAAAGAAATTGCCTTTCTGCCTGTATTGTGTGCACGGCCCATCGCTGAAGAAATGCACCACATTAACATTAGGATGTGAAGCCTTGACCAGGTCAAGTATTGGGGATATATGGTCTGGTCGATATGGCTGCTGGGCCTCTCTCTTTCGATGAGCTGATTGTGCCAAAGCACACATGTTCTTCCACTCCACCAACATGTAGAATTCCAGTGTGGAGTGTTGCCTGCTGAGGCCTGTGCTACAAAGCAGGATCAGCATGCCCTGGATTTATTTCAGTTACCCGGCTTCATCTAACCTAACAACCGCAGTCCCGCATAAGCTGTGTGACGACGGTGGTTAACAACCAATTAAATCAACCCAGGGTTTCCCAATCCAGCGACGCGCGCGTTCACATAAAAAAGGTGTTTGCACAGCACGACCAATTGCAAACATCTACCAGAGCCGCAAATTTTACATAAGAAGAGCAAACAGTAATACTACATAAATATGAAGAACACAGACACAGTTTTACAGGCAAAATGCAGGAAGGAAAGCTGGCAAAAAAAGCCGACGCCGTTATGCGTAAATCACAACGCTTATCAATATCACTTCCCCATTAGTCAGGCACAAAGATCTGACCATAATTACACTTGTGCTTTCCATAAACTGTCATTGCTTTAGCCTATTATATTATCAATTGCAACCCTGGTGGTAAGCGATCGTGAGAGCAAATAAAAAATATTAAAAAACATTTCTAACTGATGTGTGGCATTGGCAACACACGGCTCAAGAAGCAGACAAATAGCCTATAGGCCTACGTAATTCCCTCTGCTGAAAATATATTGGCCTATCTTAGAGCACTTTAAGCTGCACTCTGTGTATGAAAGGTGCTATACAAATTAAGCTTATTATTATTATATTATTATTATCTTTCATAAAAATATCCATCAGGGAATGTTAACGGGGTTGTAGGTCTCTAAATGTTTTAACTTTCATGAGCGCACATCTTTCTCTCTCTGTCTCTCTCTCTCTCTCTCTCGCGCTCTCTCTCTCTCTCTATCTCTCTCCGTGCACCGAGATCCACTGGATCTTCTAAGAGTTATCAGTTGAGTATTGATTGGTTAGTAGGCGGTGCTTTTACACCGGTTGATCTCTAATCTCCAACATAACCTGCTCCTGAGTAGGTTAGGTGTTAAGCGTAAGTTACCACGGCGATTTAACCCAGTAACAAGTGATCCACCGTCGTGATACACAAAACCCTGGGTTGAACCTGAAGTTACCTCGTTAACGCCAAATATTGCTTTCGTAGTTCAGGCCTCTGGTTCTTTACCACGTACTTTCTCTCTCTGGATTGGTGTTGGGCTCTTCTCCAATATGTTCTTTTCCTTCTCTCCTCTCTCTCACTTAAATCTTTCAACGCCTTCACCTTTCCTAGCTTTTTGTCTTCATGCGTTTCTCTGTGTTTCTGTAAATACACAGCCCTTCTCCCAGGATCAGCATCACGCCAAGCCCAGTACTGGTGCTGCTTCTCAGCAGCAGATAACCTAATTTCCCTAAAAAACAAATCACTCTGTTTATGTAACACTGCATGTAATGACTTAATAGTGTTGAGATCTGTTAAGTTAATCCCCTCTAAAAGTATCACAGGTTTTTAAGAAATGACTATGTAATAACACTTGTTCGTATTTTACCATGTAATTCCTGTGTAATAACAATAGTTAATGACTTTTTTTTTATCAACAACACTCAATATATACATAAGCTATGACAATAAACCAACCTTGTCAACCGTGTTAATCCCTGTCCACTGTGTTACACTTGATGACATTTGACAGTTGACATTTCTTCCATTTTAGGCCTTTTTGCTAGCTGTAGCTTTAGCTAGCTGACAGCACATAGCCTTGATCAAGTCATGTTTTTCAGGTTTTCCTGCAGCACTTTGCAGTTTAGGCGGCCCGCCTTAACACGCGCATGCTGCCTTAACTGAGTCTTCAAAAATATATATATATAACCGCCATGTTACTCTGTCCTGTTTGAGTGGCTGTAATGTACAAGTCGCATCAACACAGTCTGTAGGAAACAAGGTAACAGCGAGTTGTCAAGATACCACCAATCACAACGGAAAGAGCATTTGCTGGCGGTGAGTGTAACTGTCATTTATTCACATTTAAAGGGATAAATCGCCATTTCACTGTTGCGTGTGCGTCGGAGTTTGTCAACAAATGTGCGGCAGCTGGGGCATGCCCGGGCAGAGACTGGGTGAGTGGACTTACCGGAGCGTTGGCATATGGCAGGCAGAGAGCATTTATATATGTTTCTCTGTCCTGTTCTTCACATCAGTGAGGCTTTCTTCTATTGTTTCAACGAAGTGAATACATGACGAAGTGACTGGAACTATCACCTCTCGCGCGTGGATTCTCAATGTCCCGGCTGTTGCCCGGTCTTTGAGACGCAGCTGTTGTCTGTTTTTTTTAATCACTATATGCGGTTCACAATACACGGTTAGTTAGCGTAGTTAACAATACACACAGTGAAATTACGTGTCCTGTTTTTATTTCACGCATACTATCTGCTTGAGTGAGTGAAGCTATGGGCTGAGCTCTGTTATCTCAGCGCAGTTTGTATTGGAGAAGAGTTGTCAGGCAAAGTGGAAGAGTGCGTGTCACGGAGGATAATAGGAGAAATGCCAGTAAAATTGTTATAGCACTTTTTTTGAAAATAGTTTAATGAGCTTAAAATTGCCCATTGCAACTATTGTTTTGAAAAGCTGGTTATTTATTAACTATTTATTATTATTTAAATGTAATATTTAGTGTAGTATGTAGTATAGAGTCTACTACTACTAGTACTACAGACTAGAGGGCTGCATTGGGAATGGGTCCCGCCAGGTCCCGCGGGACCCAACGCAAATCTCGCGGGAGCGGGCGGTTTTAACTTTGCTGCGGGCGGGAGCGGGCGGCTAAAAAAAAACACTGCGGGATCGGAATGTAGCCTGGAACCCCCCCCCACGCCAGCAGAAACCATAGATATACATATATACTGACTGAGTATATACTGTATAGCCCATTTATTAGCAGACACCAGTATGTCTGAGCCTCCCAGGACGGGGGAGCTCCGAGCCAAGGCTCCGTCCACCGTCCGCCCGCTCCCTCATCCTCGCCTCCTTCCTCCCCCTCTCTTCCTCTCCCTCTGCTCCTTCCTCC
Organism: Zingel zingel; assembly: GCA_023566125.1. Classification (NCBI taxonomy): domain Eukaryota; kingdom Metazoa; phylum Chordata; class Actinopteri; order Perciformes; family Percidae; genus Zingel; species Zingel zingel. The sequence goes on from CM042332.1 coordinate 9,200,168, forward strand.
CCGTCTAACAGCAGCAAGTACCTGCCTTTTTTGCCTGCATCTTCTCCCTATTAACCTATAAAATTACATGTTTTCTCATGCGGGACAGGAGAAGACACAACATCAATGCATCTCTATTATTGTCATATTGGCATAAATTCTCAGAGTTTTGCAGGTGCAGGCGGGAGTGGACATACACATTGCGGAAGCGGGCGGGAGTGTAACACACACGTTGCGGGTGCGGGCGGTAATGGTCAGAAATTCGCCGGGAGCGGGATAAAGAAAACAGTCCCGCGCAGGGCTCTACTACAGACCCATCAACAACAACGCATATATTCACGGCAAAGTATAGACCCTTTGCACGTGACGTCATGCTCCACTCGCGCGAATTATGAACGCCATGACGGATAGCGGAAGAGCTATGCTGTAGACTGACGGCAAGCTAAATGCGTACGTTTTCGTTCGTGTTTGTGTTCTCACATTCACAATCTGCAGAGTAATCCTCACCAACACAAGCATGCAGAGTAATCCTCACCAACACAAGCATGTGTATGTATTGCCTTTCTGTTTTAAATGAGTGATAAATAAAATTATCCTCAACCAGCTAACCAGCTGTCATGCTAACCAGCCAACCCATTCTCATGGCAGTTCGTGAAATGAACGTTATTTAATCTGGGGACGTTTTTTTGTGGTGGCCAGCACAAAAATGTAAAGTAATGTATTTCAATGGGAAGCATATTTCGTGATCACAGCACGAAAATGGTAGGGAGTAGTATGAAAAGCCGAAGATCTGCATAGGGAGGTTGGTCGGGGTGGTGGATGGGTCAAACAATACAGGACTTTCACCCGGGAGACCGGGGATTGCGTCCCGCGTGTGGCATTTTGTTTCCCCGTTGTCTTCCTAATCACAACCGTCCCATTATTGTCGCGCGTCCCCCACGGCCGTCTCCCGGCGTGTGAGGCGTCCTTTCCCCGTTGTGTTTTTCTGAAACCCAACCTCTGAATAGATGGTTCCCATTTTGTGCTGGCCACCACGAAAAAATACGAGATAAACGTGTTGTTGTACACGTATCAAGAGATTAAAAATAACATGACAATTACACAAACTGCCGTGAGACCGTGTTGAACCAGCTGTTCCTGCTAACAGGTCCAACCCGATGATGACCCACATAACTAACATTGGTTATTCACTGACCTAGCTACATATCCAAAAAAGATAGCCGTTCCCTTGACCATTTAACTTAACACACATACAACAAATATCGGTTAAATTAAAGATGACATGGCACGTAAACTAGCTTCAAAAAGTAAAAAAAAAACGAGTTAAATGCAGGTTTGCGGAGCTCCCACCCCAGCTAGCTGACGAGCTAGCTGCAGCTAGCTTTGGACTGCTAGCTAGCTGCTGCCCATCGCGACCAACCATGTCCTCTAAAAACATTGGCTATGTGGTATATAAATCTTTACTTAAGTAAAGAATATATGTTAATACAAAATAAACCCTAGATTGATGTCTTACATTTGCCATTATGAGGTACCTCCCCCTGCCGTTAGCGTAGGATCGTGTACCTGTAACCCAGCCAGCTACAAATAACTGGTAAGCATCCAGACTTTTAAAAGCTTTCAGATCAGCACCAGTATATGGGGATACCCCATACAGATCGTTTGGACTGAAGTTGGGCAGACTCGGTGATTTAATGAGGTCCGTGAAAACGGAGGGAGAAATAATTAAGGGTCAGTATCCAATCCTTCTATCTCCAACTTCTCCAAATACTGCTCTTTGTGAGCACCTATCAGATGCCCTACCTCAACCGATAACGGCACGACCACTTGTTCAATAGAAGAAGCCATAAAGCCATAAATACAGTTTATTTAGTGTTATGTATTTCAAACTGATTGAAACTATGTAACTTTCCGCTTGTCTACAACACTGTTTAGCTTGTTATTGCCGGTGATTTGCCGTCCATCATGGCGTCATCACGTGGTCGTGGTCACGTGTTTGCAAAGGGTCTATAGCTTGCATTGTCTTGTCTTACATATAACTTATATGAAAAGCATTAAGATATGGGTGTATAATCATTGTAAAACAAATCTTACCTTGACGCTGTCTTGCCGAGATACACCGGTCTCTCCAGGTTGGGTTGTAGACTCATGGCTTCAGAATGACGCCGGTTCAACGAATAATATATAGACGGACTTGGCCCACTGTCTATAACATAAGAAAGTCTTCCTGGCTGAACTTACACTAGGCTTAATTTGTCAGAATTTTGAAATATTTCCATCTACCTATTACTGTCACAGCTGGATCAGACTTGGACCCAAATGCAGAAAAAGGCGAGGAGAGGGCAGCAGTTGACATGAAGGAATTTAATGGAAAAACACAAGGAGAACTTACAAACAATGTATGCTAGTGACAATCCAAGTCACAGGGAAATACCAGGAACACGGAGACTTCTCACATAGGAATGACTGACAATGAACCAACGACTAAGGACCAGACAAAGGAAGCACGAGGGAGAAATGAGGGAAAGGTGACATGAGGGTTAATGTACAAGTGGAACACATCAGGGCAGAGCAGACAATCACAGAGGCGGTAAAACACAAGGCAGGAAGGAAAACAAGACACAGTAAAACAGACGCTACAACGTTAAATAGAAAAGGGAAGCATGAAACATACACACGGATGGAACAAGGAAACCCAAACAGAGAACACAGTAAGAACATGGATAACACATAACCATGAAACAAATAACAGGGAAACATACAAACTGGGAATGAATACCCCTGAGACAGGCGACAGGTCAGCAGGGCTGGAGACAGGCATCAGGTCAGAAAGGGCGGAGGCCGGCAACAGGTCAGTTGAGCAGGAAGCCGGGACCAGGGGAGCTAGGGACAGCGCCATATATAATGAGTTGCGACACTCGATCTCGCTCGCGGGGTGGTCACGTGGTTCATGTAAGCCTGTATAATTCCAAACACACGCAGTGCTGTCATGTTCTACTATGGGACTGACAGCAGCGATTGCGATATTGAATGGTAAATATAAATAAAAACACATACCCATGTACTTGTTTGATTGTTATTGCATTATTGCATATTTTGTAAATGTCATTTTTACATTTAGTAGGGTGACAACTGAAAGCTATGTATAGATATGTTTTTAAGTTTTGGAGGGAAAGCTTCACGTCCTTGTTAGCATGGGTAGCACTAGGCTACTGTCTTTAGCGGCTTAACCTTAACCTTACTACATCTGTTTTTAAATCAAAGATGATTAAAGATGTTCTTTTTTGCGCAACTGGACTATTGGATTTTCCTTGATTTTGCTTGTAATTCCGATTCACTTACCCGTGGTCAGAGAGCGATTGAGAAAGCAGAGTGGCAACAGTCCATTCAGCATTTAGTGTCCAGACCACTTCTTCTGATGAGGCAGGAGTTGACCACACAACCATGATAATTTTAAGACTAAGCCATACGCAAAGTATCAAATATATTAAAGAATAACAACTCATTACACTTGGATGAATGAATGAAATGTATTTTGTTTATCAAACAATGAGAGAACAAGAACAAGTACAGGAAAAGAAGAGAGGAATACGGTGGGGAAGAAGACAATTTAAAAAAAGCAATACAAATAAGATTTACCACTGGCACCACTGTTTATAAAATCCTCCAGCAAATGCAGATTCCACTGCCTAACATCCGCACACCCGTCAAAACCTGCAAATGACAGGGGCCAGCAACAGTCGAAAACTATGTCATGTAAGTAATGTTCACAGAGGTGACATCACTTGCTAGCATTTCAAAGGGCATCATATTTCTAAATGTAGAGAATTATGACTTTGATATTTGAAGTGCAATGGAAACTGATCTAACAAGCCTACCTAGAGGTACACTTTGAAGATGACCAATTCACTGCCACAAAAACAGGAGGCAAGTTGAAGTTGAGGCCAGATGCTGTTCCAGCAATATTCATTCATCGGCCTAAGCCGAAGAGGAGGAAACCCCCTTCTGGGAGGGTGCCTCCAGCACCAATCCAAAGTACAACGGACCACACATATTACGCCACATTAAACTTTGGTATGATACATGCAGCTAACAATAATCCCCATTTCATGTAATTCAAGGATAGACTACACTCCTAATGAGATTATTACATTATTCATATTAATACATCCAGCTTCAAAACAACCAGAAATCTGGGATTTCTCTGAGGATTTGCATACAAAAATGTAGATAATCTACAAATTTCTACCTAATTAACCATTGCCAGTTATACATTTTACTGGTTTCTGATTGTGGTGGATGATTTGATTCACATTACAGTAATGTTTCGCTTTAATTTCTTTTCTATAGGAGTGTAGTGTACCCATACATTGGAGATGCCAGTAGTGCAAAGGCAAAATACATATAACAGCAACATGACCTTGTTATTGTTACAGAGATTGAGGGAGAAACTGAGGTGGAGGGCAATGAAAGGGACATGACAGGAGACAGAGAGAGCAATGAAGAAGCCACTTTGCCAGGGGCAGGTGATCCAGGGACCAGACTGCCAGGGACTGATAGGGCGACCGTGGAGGACCTAATAAGGCAACTCAAAATGGAGAAATTAATGAGAAGGAGAGCAGAGAGGGCTCTTGCACAACAAAAAAGAATTAATTTGGCACTAAGAAAGAGGAACAATTTAGTTAACTAGAAGTTCACACAAATGTTTAACAGAGACCAAATTAGAGCCTTTGGACAGGAAAAGAAGAGATGAATACGGTAGGGAAAGGAGACAATTAAAAAAGCAATACAAATAAGATTTACCGCTGGCACCACTGGTTATAAAACCCACCAGCAAATGCAGATTCCATTGCCTAACATCCGCACACTGCAAAGGAGGATGCAGCATGTAAAGCTGGAGCCAGGAGTTTTGGGGAAAGTGTTTAGGATGCTGAGGCCGAAGGCAGGTGGTATGAATGAAATGGAGAGAGAGTGTGTGCTCTCCTTGGATAAGATGTCCATTACTCCAGGCGTGGAACTCCACATGGGAACAGGGAGGCTATTTGGCAATATCACGCTGCCTGACCACAAAGGACAAGCGACGCATGCACTGGTGTTTATGCTGGCTGGAGCTACAACACGGTGGAAACAAGTTGTGGCTTACCACTATAGCGGCAATTCCACCAATGGCGCAGTTTACTGGCCCATCATAGTTAGCATTGTTGAAGCGGCGGCATCTGTAGGGCTTCATGTGCTTAACATCACCACAGACATGGGGAGCCCCAATAGAGCAATGTGGAAGTCCTTTGGGGTGACCTTTGACAAGCCATGGATCCAGCATCCTGTTGAGCCAAACCAGCGCCTCTATTTCATGCCTGACGTTCCTCGTCTTGTCAAGAACTTGAAGAGTGCCATTATCCGTGGTCACATCATCACCATACCATAGGATGTGGTGGAAAAGGAGCAGCTGGCGTCCAGTGAGATCTCTGTTGCCCCCTTAAAGGATCTGGTGTCCTTCCAAGAGGGCATGGCACTTAAGCTGGCACCCAATCTGTCCAGAGGTGTTCTGGAGCCTAGCCATTTCAAGAAGATGAAGGTGAGTTCAGCAATGCACGTAATCAGCAAGTCAACAAGTGACGCCCTGAGGTACATGGTGGAGGAGGAGCGCAGACCAGAGTCCTACCTTACAACGTCATGGTTTTTGGAGAAGATGGACCACTGGTTTGACCTCATGTCATCCCGCAATGTTGTTACTGCCCTCAGAGGTAGCTATTTAATCAACTTACCCCTGGAGATACCTTCACAGCTGGCGAAGTCAAGCTAACAAACTAGCAAACAAGCTAACAAACTAGCAGGCAATCGTTCGTCTACCAAGCTAAAAATATATATAATTACGCTGTGCACATACAAATGAAGATCAATATATGCATCATAAAGGGCCTCTGATAATATACAGACAGTTCACAATTCAAAAGAGGAAGCTATTTAATCAACTTACCTCAAAAGTTAGTTGACGGCCAGCAATGGAAATGAATGAAGTCCGACGCCGTGAATGGATTGTTTGGAACTATCCGAGATAGCATACCCCGGAAGTAGGCGGCAAAAAGCGTACAACGGAGTCCATTGGGAGTGTCGCCACTCTGTCTTTCTCTATCACTCTGGCTAGGGACACCAGGGACTGTAGCGTGTGTAGCTGGAGCTCATGGGGGGCTGGCAGTTGCAGCACACAGGAATTTAGCAGCTGAAAAACAAGCTAACCTCTCAACATTTTGTCATTTATTTAGATATGTTGCATACTAGACAAAATAAATCTCCTCCTCTACCTCCCAAAACCATGCCTAAAACTTCCTAAAATAATGATAGTGGGACTGGTAGAAAAATGGGTGGCGGGGAATACAAAGTAAAAAAAATGAACATTAAGTTTAATAAACTTTTTTAATTAAATCAAAACTACCTAATCTAGCAAATCATTTTGAGAAAGATCAGCATGTTAACTCTCTCAGGTAGGTCCCGCATGCTCCACACTCACTGTGTCCCCTGCTGTTGAGAACACCTGCTCTGAGGGCGTAGAAGATTTCTAAAAATTAACTTGAGGTGAGAATGTGCGGGCCGTCACACAAACTTCTGCGCAGACTTGAGAATGTGAGGGCCGTCCGCAAAGTCTTTTCTGGCTCTGTAACATGGTGATTTCTAAGTGAAAAGTGCCGAAACTCACCAAACATTACAAAATAAAGTTTCCACTTCACTTACTGGCATATGTCTGTGACGTTGTCTATGAAAAAACATAATTATATCCATATAAAAGTTTGATCATTTATGTGGATAATGTTTCACATCTTTCCCACTAACTGTTTAATTTGAAGGCTATTTAACCTCTGTTAAACATGAGGACAGGAAATGAATAGTTGTGTCTTGAGTCTGTAGTTGCTGAGGCACAGACATCCATGGTGCACAGGAGGCGGGACGCACGGATCCATCTCCCCAGGAACAAATGCTGTGTCGGGTGGGCAAACCCATGTGATGCGTAATTGATCCTGTGGATGATTTGTAGGCTATTTAAGTGAACAAGGTGTAGGAAATGAACCCGACCCTGTCCACCAAACACCGGACAATCTTGACTGACTCAATTCTGTACATATTTATGTTACTGTAGTCCTATTTACTATTTTATCCACGCGTGGCGTAGCACATCCGTGCGCACTGTCACTTTCCGTGGAGACGCTTGCCTCACTAACCTCTCCTCCTCTGAGTCGGGTCTCCCTTGCGCTGCACTCAGTTTCACTGAGCCTACTAACACGTAGAAAATAAATGGCATTACATCAATGGGTTCAAACTGCTTATGTTGCGTAATTTGGACTGACACTGAGATGCATGTTGTTCGGTAACTGGTGTGGCACTGCCACTATTTTCTTGATTTCCACTTCGACATTAGACCTTTTGCCATGGTTCGGTGCATTCACCGCCTGGTCACCATTTGTCACTCTGGAGGTTTGTCATCTCAGATAAGCAATAAAAGAAAATGCCCAAACAGAAAAAAAAATGTTCGCCTCCACTTCTGTGATCAGCACCTCAACCTCACAGTCGGTGAAGTTTTTTGACTATAAATGACGTTGGGGGCGCATTTATTGTCATTTCCATATTCATTTATGTGAGGAGGCAAGGCGGGGTCAGTGGCTCGTTCATGTGCGCTCAATTTCACGTGGATTGTCACGTATAAAGGAAAGGTGTGCATGACCTGGCGTACGCCTGGTTTTATACATGCGAATATTTCTGTGCACAGGTACTTGTCAAGTTTTGGCTGTACGCTATATATTCTGGTATGAAAGCTGTGCAGTCTTTTATACATAAGGCCTCTGGTGTTCAGTCTTCCCTGAACCAATGTTGCTTCTCCTCCTTCCCATCTTCCACCTCCTCCTCTTCTTTCTCTTACTGCCTGGGTCACACCCTTTAATAAAGCATACACAATAGTAAATAAAAAAAATTAAAACATTTCTTTTAATTTCTTTAATTTCATTAACTCTGTGGCGAGGTAATGCAGTCTTCTGTGCCAAAGTGAAGGCTTTAACCTCTGCTGCTCTAGTGACAGAAGGGTGGGTTGAGAGTGGAGGATGACCTGTCATCCTCCACTCTCCCGCTTTTTTAAATTTTTTTTGACGGGGGGGACAGACACAACAGAAAAAGTATATATACTGCACACATATATATATACACAAAAACATACAACAGAAAAATCCCACCCAAAACGAACAACAGACACTGTATTGTCTTCAAACTGAGTTCAAAGAAGTATGGAAGAAAAAAAAATAACAGTACTGTACAAGAAATAAATAACTAAGTAAATACAGATTAAACCAAACACAGTGAAGACAGAGTCTCTGCAGGAAGGAATGCAGTGGTCTCGAAAGTCTCCAAAATCTGTCGGACTTATGATTGAGCTCATAAGTCAGTTTCTCTAAAGGGAGAAGAGACAATATCTGTAACAGCCACATACTGACTGTTGGGACTTGCAGGGCAGACCACCTCAGTAAAATACATTTTTTAGCTAGAAATGAAAGAATTATCAACATAGTGCCCAGAACAGGTGAATAAATATACCCTTATGTGGGGAAACATTTTCTGGAGGCGAACAGGTGTAAAATAAGTCCTATGGAAAAACTTAAAATTCTGTTCATGTATAGAAATCGAAGTACATTTTGGGAAGATTCCATTGCAAATCTTGGTCCAATCTGCAGAGCTAAATGTGACCTTCAGATCACGCTCCCACAGCGGCTTCAGTGAGTCATAGGCTGAATAGTCAGAGTACAGCAGTAGAGAATGAATCTTTGAAATCAGCCCCTTAAGAGATTTGGCCGAGACCATAGCACTTTCCAACTCTGATAGCTCTAAGTGTATCCTATTCTTCCTAACCAAAGATTCCACAAAATGGCGAATTTGGAGATATTTGAAAAAGTCCTTACGGGGAATATCAAAATCCTTTCTAATTTGCTCAAACGGCTTTACAGAGTTGGAAGTCAATAGGCCTGTGACATCAGATAGGCCCTTGGAAGCCCACTCCAGCAAACCAATACTCCTGATCTGCACCGGGAGGTCAGGGTTCAATGCCAGGGGGGACCAAGCAGAGATTGCAGAGGGAATATTTAAATATTTTCTCACATCCCTCCAGACCTGTAGTGTGTTGTAAATAATGATATTTTTTTTGAGAGAGTTCATCTGGTCTATATCATTAATAGAGGGCAGGGATTCAAGCCTTCTAGGATGACATGCCAGAGACTTGAGACTAATCCATGAAGAGTCCCTCTTCTTTATAAGCGAATTCGTCATCATTTTGAGTTGAGCCGACCAATAATAAAGTTGTAGGTTGGGAAGGGATAAACCTCCCAATTCAATAATGAAATTTTTAAAATATGCAAAAGTAAAACCTTTTATTACCAACCAGGGCCCTTTTTATTTAATTTAAGGCGTGATAACCTCATAAAAGAAACTAACGTTAAGTAATTTAATAAGTGTTCATGTATACCAGAGTTGCCTTGGTCGCTGTCTGTCATTGTCTGTAATGTAAACTGGAATATTTATCCGTAAATAGTAATAGTGGTTTCCAGGGATTTTTTTGATTTTTTTTACAGTGCATTTGCAGTCTCACTGGTTTCATACTAAGGTTGCACATCTCACATAACGTTAACGTTTTCTCTGTTTGTTTAATTATGTTATAGCACAGTACGGAATTTTGATGCAGCCAACAGCTCAGTGTTAACTATTGCTAGTAAAATGCTACGTTAGCACCAACATAAACCATAGAGCAAACAGGCGGGAGTTCAGGTTGGTTGGTTACTGAAGTACCAGCCATCTGGCTTGTTGACTGGAGGCTGGCTGCCTTGGCCTTCTCAGTTTCCTTTGCACATTTGGAAAAATAGTCAATAACAGTGAAATAAAAGTCTCAGAGTTTTTACTAGGGTGAGCGCCTCCTTTTTCCAGGGAGGCAGGCTGCAGATCAGGCAGGCAGGCTCAGAAACAGGCAGGAAACTTGAAGTTGAAAAAAAGGAGGTTGGTGGCAGCTAGCTGGCATTGAAGCAGGCCAAGGATCAGATGAGGAGCTGGTAGTTGACTGTTGGAAGCAGTTGTGGAGCTAACAGGCATGGAGGAAGACAAACCATTAGCAGGTGGAGGAGCTGGAGTGTAAATTAAGCTGATAGCCCAGTCAGGAACAGAGTCCTTTAAACAAGGTTTTCCTGACACCTTCTAGCGACAAAATTGCCTCCTTCTGGCCATCACTGCTAGCCTTCCTCCACATGGCTTTAAGCTCCACCGGGGGCCTGTTGCACAAAACCAGAATAAGGGATTAAGCCGGGATATTCAAGTTATCCTGGATGAATTTAGCTTTGAGTTGGTTGCACAAAAGCAGGTTGAATTAAACCCAGCCAAGTAACCATGGAGATTTATTCTTTGCAGCTAGCCTGCTCCAGAGCAGGCTAACAGCCAGGCTAAGATTAATCCTGGAGTCTGATGTGTTAAATCAGCTGCCGCTCGGATCTGAAAGAAACGTGTTTAACAGTTATTCCGTTGTCTTCTGAATGTTTTCTGCTTTATTTTTTATTAACATGCATTACTTGTCACTACTGCTGTCTCAAGTTTGATTTAAATCCTACTGTTGCAGTTGTTTGGATGGTAAGAAATGGTTGCACTGGCACCAGAGATAAAGTGGGACAATGCGGAGGAAATGGGCTTTTCCTCCGCTGCTCTCCCCGTGAATTTGCCCGGGCAACGTGAAGAGGCGGGGGGAGGCAGGGTGATCCTCCCACACCGTGCAGCGCACTCTAAAGGAGACTTTATAGCGTCAATAACGACGACAATGGCACCTAACGTCCGTATTTTACGAGATGGGAGTGAGAATGTGTTGGAATGCCACAAAGCTTCTTAATCTGTTTATTTTGGTGCTGTCACGCATCTTGGTGGAGCTTAGGAGTGAGAAAAAAAACATGAATAATAACAGGCTATATTGTTTTACAGATATTATTAAAGTGTGTATTGAAGACACTTACTTCTTTTTCTAGTTTTTGTCCAGTCATGTTTGTTCTGTATGAACATTAATTGTAAAAAGGTTTTTAGAATTAGACATAGCTTATAGAGATTGGTGCATATGGTTGTAAAACATATTCTCTCATTATGAATAAGGGTTTGAAATTAAGCCTAGTCCTTAGGGTAAATTGCCTGAGGAACATGAATTCCCTCTGCTCACTTTTAAGGCAAAGTAGGCTAAATAATAAAACATTTTATTTATATAGTGCTTTACAGGCTACTCAAAGACACTTTACAGTAAAACCAGCACATTTAGCACATATACACAGATACAGCAATACAACCAACACATACAACAAGCATATTAAAAGCAATTAAAACAGAGTGTACAACTTGTACAAAAATGTGGAGTGACTAGTAGGCCCTAAGTAGATCTTTTTAAATCCTTACGCATTCAGTCGGTCCACTATTGTCTTTTGGGCTTTTTCTCTCCTTTTTGCATATTATATGTTTCACCTCCTCGTGATTTTCCATTAACAGCTGCTGCTCAGCGGGTTAAAGATATGCTGCATGCGTCTTCTCTATTTCTGCATCAGTAAATCTGTGATCGACACCGTGGTCTATTTAAGAAAGCCATGAACGTGCACTTATCCCAGCTATCTACACCTGGCTTGACATAGCTTCACCTTCTCATCCTGGCTCGGCAAACGTGCAACCGATTAAGCCGCGATGAGCGGACCACACTAAGTCAAGCTGCGCTTTTTCAGTTATCCTGGATTTCTTCATTCTACTTTTGTGCAACAGGCCCCAGGTCACAAACTAGATCACATAGTTCATCGGAAATAGCGTCTGCTAGGTGTATTGCATTGGTTGCTTTGTACTGTCACGGCTGGTTTAGACATGGACCCAAATGCAGAAAAGGCGAGGAAAGGGCAGCAGTGTAGGGTGACCAGACAGTCCCCGGTTTCGGTGACCTGTCCCCAGAAATGTCCCCAGTTTTCACTGTGACTGACAGACCCGAAATTGGATTGAAAGAAAGAAAACATTGACCCAACGTATAGTCGCACACCCTACACGCGCAGGCTCAAGACAGCCAGAGCAAGTGCTGCTCAGAGCTCAACTTTGGTAAAGTTAGAAAGATATTCACAGATTTGAACTTCCGGGATCAATTACTCTACAGCGAAATGTTATTAAATCACTAACGACACATCTTTCCTACCGTAGTAAGGTAAACAACGAGCTACAAACTAATTTTCATCAAAACGAGCCATCCTCCAACCTGGAGAAATAACATTGGTCTCTACGAGCAGCCGGCGGTGAGACGGCAGTAAGACGAGTGCATAGGGACTGTCTACAAACTACAACACCAAAAAGAGATACAACAAAAATATTTATTAATTTAATGATTATATAAGGTAGTGTCTCCAAACTTACCTCAATTATAACTTGTCTCCTGCTAGTTGTACAACAGCACTTACTTACTTACTTCAAAAATAAGCATATTAATAATTTTGGGTAATATTTTTCAGAATTTTTTTTCAAAGTGCACTGGATTGATGCATTTAAACGTTAAAATGGACAACGTTTTCTTACAGTGGAGCATGCCCATGGACCCCCCTAGGGGGGCTTGTGCCCCAGTGCAGTCGAGTGATGCCCCTGGGGCAGTGTCCCCGTTTTAAGTTTACAAAGCTAAAAACATTACCTGTTTTGGAGGTATTTACGCTTCTGAGCTGAAAATGTCCCCGGATTTTGTCTCAGAAATCTGGTCACCTTACAGCAGTAACGAGTAGTGTTGCTTTCATCAACGAAAATGATGACGAAATATCGTCGTCAACAAACCTTTATCATGTGATGAAGACGAGACGCAACGTAAATGCTGGTCATGTGACGATGACTATAATTAAATGTATAACACAATATTGTTGACGAATAAAAACAAGACTAAACGTGGTTTACAAAATAAAAACTATGCTAAATGTCTCTTCATTTTTGTTGACCAAAACAAGACGAGACGAAATGTTATAACGTTATTTCATCTAATTATTTTGCAGTATTTCTGTTTCCTGTGTATCGCTTCAGGAGCTGCATCAGGTCGCACTGCGCAGACGCAGGCAACGTTACTTTCTCAAGCCCCACTCGCAGCATTATATAGAAGATGCAGCTGCGATTAGTTAGCTAGCGTAAACGACAACAAAGTCTGACACAGAGAAAGGGACCCATGGCCGGCCAGCCGGGGTTTGTCTTTGGGAGAAAAAGAAGAAACAACATTTGGAAAGAAAGTAATTGAGGTAAGTCAAGTCACATTAACGTAACGTTACTTTCTATTTTAGAAAGCTCATGCCAAGTCAAGAGGCTGTGGTTAATGTGTCTCCTTTAAACGTTAGCCACTGGAGCTGAAAACGACTGAGACAAACGTGTGTGACTACCGTGTGTGTGTGCATTTGTTTGTGAGAGAGTGTAAAGTGTGTTAACGTGTGTGTGTATTTATTTGTTTGCGTGAGAGAGTGTAAAGTGGGTTCTTAGTTCCTACCTGACTGACTGACTCCCTGTGTACTAAGCATCCCTTGTTGGCCAAATACTGTAGCTAGTTTTGTCATTCACATAGTAATCACACTGAACTGAATTTGGCATCAACAACATGACTTTGAATACTTTATTCTAGACCAATACATACATTTAAACAAATGGTATTGGCATTAACATGCCTCCCGAGACCACTGCTTATTCTACTTCTGTTTTGATTATGTAGACTTTTTTTCTTCTTTTACGGACAGTCAAGTCACTCACTCAGAGGTTTATTTTAGAATCCAGAAATGGCACCAGTGAAGCAAGTCCCACCCAAGAAGATGGACAAGCCAACTAGTGCTCAGGATTTCTTTATAACAAGAAGGTGCAACTTGAGTGTATTCATTTTTTTCTGGCATGGTCATGTGATGTGTACTTCTAACATGTTTGGTTGGTAAAATAAATATGTTGTAAATTCAAATCACAGCGTCTTCCGTGTCTGGAATGGATGTATTCTTGAGTCTATAAGGTAACAATAATATAATAAGGTAACCCTGTTTGAAATGGGTTTGGCTAAAAGAAAATGTTGGTTTTGTCTATACTACTAGGTACGTATACTATATTGACTGGGTTAAATAGAATTGCATTACTAAAAAGAGAAAAAATACAAATACAATTTTCATTGACTAAAACTAGACTAAATGTCATCAGTTTTCGTCGACTAAAACTAGACGAAAATAGTCATGGATAATTCTGACTAAAATAAGACTAAAATGCTCAGACTTTTAGTCGACTGAAACTTGACTAGACTAAAAAGAGTATGAACTAGGGGTGGAACGGTACACTGAAGTCACGGTTTGGTTCATACCTTGGTTCAGACATCACGGTTCGGTACAATGGATGGAAAAGCATAACAAAAATGCAGAAGGCAATTATTTTTATTCTGCATGTCTCAGGCTGTACCACCTAGTGTTATCCAGTCTCTCCCCTGAGCTAGCTGCAACAGCCTCAAGTGTGTAAAGTAAGATTTAAACAGTAAACAATAAGTAGGCTACCCCATATCATCTCCAGACTCCATCTGGAACTTAATAAGACAAAATAAACAAACAAAATAAGACAATCAGCTAGTAGTGTGATATGGGAGACAAGTGCTGCTCTCATATGTGAATGTACAGAGCAGGGGTGTTAAAAGAGCAGCTTCGGTTACACAGAGCAGTTGGCAAATTGTGGCGAATTGTTAGCTTCACACGCTAACGGCGGAGCTAAAAGCGGAGCTAACAGCGGAGCAAACAGCGAAGCAAATGGGCCTGGAAGCCATTTGTGGTCGAGGCTGGTTGTATATGGAAGGGACTAGTTTTCTTCGTGTGGACTCACTGGACCGACTCAACATGTAGGCGGAGCATGGGAGCTTCAGAGCTAAGGCGGGGCTACAGATTAGGTGTCACTAAGAAACGCGTATGTAACAGTAGTTCCACATTACAGTAATTCATTTGCACGCAAGTTTTATTTATTTTTATACCGTGTATTCTCCGTGTAAATTCATGTACCAAACCGAGACGCCCGTACCGTTTCGGTTCAATACGAATACATGTACCGTTCCACCCCTAGTATGAACTTGACTAAAAATAAAAAATAAAATGATAGCTTGACACAAAAACTAGACTAAAACTAAAATTAGACAGGCTGCCAAAAACAACACTAGTAATGAGTTGATATGAAGGAATTTCATGAAAAAACAACATAAGCTGTTGACAATCCAATTTTCACAGGGAAAAAAACAGGAACACAAAACACCAGGAACACGGAGACTTCTCACATAGGAATGACACTGACAATGATAACGAACCAACACCAGACAAATGAAGCACACGGCAAATCATATTTGAATATTTAATGCTCAAATGCAGCTACTCAGGCCTATGCATTGTCAATGCCACTATAAGCATGTGGTTGTTGTTACACATTCTGTCCACTAGAGGGACTTTTGACATTAGCCCGGCCTTGAAGGGGACCTACGTCATGGCGCATTGCACGCAACTTTGTTTACATTAATTTTCCACCACAATCGCACAGCGACAAACACAAATCAACAGTGAACACTTTAATGAAACAAGTGTAGTGAAGCGGCTCTGTTGGAAAAGCTAACGGTGCTCGGTTAGCACAATGACATCATGTTAGAATACAGCTGAAACAATTTGTCATAAACTCAGTAACAAACGATGCTAACAGCATTGATAACTAAGCTAAACGGTGCTGTCACTACTATTTTGGTGATTTATAAGCTAACTGTTTCTTGCAGATTGTCACGTTACTGAGAATACGTTGGAAGGTAATATATGAAGTTGAAGCTAACTCTGACAAGCTGTAGGGCAGCTAACATTAACTTTAGCTCTCTCCATGAAGCTCCCAGCTAAGCTAACGTTACTATAACTCGCGATGCAGTTAGGAAACAAGAACTAGCTTACTAATGTCAACGTAAGCACTTTGGCTTGGTCAGAATGTCGATTTTAAAGTCATGTAAAACTGTTTTTACATTACATGTCATTTTTTTATTTCCCATTCTTCTTCTGATTTCCAGCTGCAGCCTGTCACTCCCCACTGTACTAACATTACTCGGTACATAACGTTAGCTTAGACCTCACAATGCCTTGTGTTTCTCACTCCCGCTAACTTATTGTTCATAAGAAGTGACATGAGTGACACATGCGGGTAGGCCAAGGCGAGAAGAGGGAGATAAGCGAACGTTAGCCAACATATTTATAAAAAAAAGTCACATTCGAATAGTAATTTCAGCGTTCGAATAGTATTGATTTTTTTACCATTCAAATTATATTCGACTTTTGGTATTCGTTCCAACAGCCCTACATCTCTCCCAGAAAGATGAAGCGAGGCAAGATAAATCCAGTGACAAGTATTCTGCAAAAGTCCGTTTGGACAATAGACGTGCAAGCTGTGCTGCTATGTCCAAAAACCCAAGCCAGGACGCCTGGATAGCTCAGTTGGTAGAGTGGGCGCCCCTATATAGAGGTTTACTCCTTGACGCAGCGGGCCCAGTTTAGACTCCAACCTGTGGCCCTTTGCTGCATGTCGTTCCCCCTCCCTCTACCCTTTCATGTCTTCAGCTGTCCTATAAAAATAAAGGCCTAAAATGCCCAAAAAATAATCTTAAAAAAAAAAAAAAGAAGCTGCAGGTCCATAACTTTACCATCTTCGACTTGAGATCAAAGTACTTTGGGACGAATCAGAGGGCAATATGAATAGCAAGGTATTTGCACACCTTCAATATCGACATTTTGAAGGTGTGATCAAAGACCATCCAGAACTCAAGGAGATGACAGTGTGGAGCAATGGTTACGGTTATCAGGACCGCAATGCATTTGTGGCGAATGCACAGAAATACGTTGTTGCATGCCACACACAAATGGAGTGTGACAGCATGCATAGTACTATTGAATGCAAAATAGTTAAGGATATCTTACAGGTCTTCAGTTAAGGAGTGAAGGCAACATCCATTTCAAGCTGTCCTTCTCGGAGGACTCTGCGTGGAAAGCACTGCCTCAAAGGGTACAGGTGCCAAATGAGCTGATAGCATGGATAGGAATGTTTCCATGTGCTCTGCCAATCAAGCAGAGAAAGTTCCAGGACTGCCATTCAATGAAACATGTCATGCCTGTCGAGTGTCATCAGTTCTTTGACAATTTGCCACATTAACAGGCATCAGTCAAGAACCCAGCAAAGAATAGCTAGAGGGAGAAGTGAGGAGATGCACGTGCCTCCTCAGGATTATGTTTAGTTTGTTAGTAAATGCTTTATTGTTGACATAGTTGAAGGTTTCAAATTGCTTAAGTCACAAAGGCATGTTCACAAATTTGCCTAAGTCCTCTTAATGTTACACAATTGATAGACGTAAGCAATCTGATCTGCAGTAATTGCTGGTGCACGAGTTAAATCAACTTCCGAACACCATGTTCGCAAGGATTCTTGATCCTGTCCCTAATTAACAGAGGCAGTACTCTCAACAGGCACCAATTCTGGACGGCATGACCACTTAACTTCTCACTACCTGGGCTGAACTCAGGTGGTTTGTCATCTGCTTCTTTTCCTAGGTAGGTAAACTGACCTATACTTCTATTCAAATCCACATAAGTGAATTGTTTTTCCTGTTTTACCAAGTGGTTGATGCACAATGCCACGTCAACAGAAACAATGCCCTCAAAAAGATCATGGCTGAGGCATGGTGGAAGACCAGGCTGGCAAACATGAAAGAAACGTAGCTGGTTGAATATGGAGTTAAACTTTATGCCACACAGTGAGTCTGTGTTTGTTGCTCCTAATTCGTGTATATGCTGCTGATATGACTGTTTTGTTCTCTTTGAACCAGCAGACAATGGACTTGACTGAAATGTTTGTCTTTCTATATCAGAAAACCTACAAAGAAAGGAACTCTTGCTGAAATTGTCCACAAAGCCACCAATACCATGAGAACTAAGATTATCTCCAGCTATAGCACATACACAACCTCGAATAACTTTGCCATTCTTCAAAACAATACCACTGTCCTCAAGATCCTTGAGATGTTTTATCAGTGGACTGAAAACCATGTCCTGTCCGAAAAACTTTAAGTTTTTTTCCCTGCAGAGAAGGACAAGCTGCATATGATCAATATTTGATCTGTTGTAGGGCAATATGTCTCCAAGCGTCAGATAAAATGCCAGTACCTTGTGTTTTTTTCGACCTGATCCTAGCGGGTTGACAACCTCAAAAGCATCTTGAAGGCTAATGATGTTTCGCTTTTAAGCAATACATTTTCTGTGGTATTCTGTCCATCCCATACATCCTCAAACACATCATGGGTAGAGATGCGAGAATGGGCCGTTTCATACTGCTTTTTGAAAGCCTCAGACTCAAAGAGAGAACTAAGAGTTTCCTTTATTGACACATAATGTGCAAAGCGTTCCTTTCCTGAGTAATTTGTACCTAAGTACAGAGGCAGAGGTTCAACATAATTGAAGCTCCTTTTGAACACTGACTTGCGGCACTGATCTGTACGTAAAATGTTGTTGCCCTTTTTTAATATGTCATCATTTGTGAGATCCTCTGACATTTGTAATAGTCATGTCTGGCACCTCAAGCACAGACAATTTCTCTTTCAGATTTGAAAAGAGATGCGACTGAGCAACATCATGTACTTCTTGGACCTCTTCAATGATAGTCTGAGTTACTGACGCTGGTAAAAGTAGCTTAGCCTGAAGCTACAAGTAAAATATAGACAAGTTCTTTAAAGAGATGTCTTCATCCACACTATCATCAAGTCCCCCTGTCTCCAGATCTTGATCATTCTTAATGAGAAAGGTGAAGGGCTGACTCAAAGGTTGGGACAGGTTTTTAAACTGTCCTTGGGATGGTTAGGGTTAGGGTTAGGATGGAGAAAGGTTAACTGTCCTTGGGATGGGTGTTGAAACACAGCCTCATGTACATATTCAACTGAACTGTCTTTGTGCATTCTCGAAATATGAGATGCAAATGTGGATTTTACACTAAATGTTTTCTCACAACCCCTAAAAGGACATGTTATTTTCCTGCCCTCCTGTATATGGCCTTTAGGGGCAGAACGGTACATGTAGGGGAGCGCGGGGCACAAAGTAACGCGGGGTAAAATGTAACACAGGTTTTTTAGATGGTTGCACAGGGTGGAACCGGATGTGCTTCAGGGCATGTAATGACATTTCCATTTGACGTGTTCCTGCCATCTTGGAATACTGTTGACTCCCGTTGTCTCCGAGAGAGAGGAATTTGTGTTTTGGCATCATCTAAGCATTTTTTTTGGTCAGTCAGTATTTTTCAATTTCTAAAGAGTGTGTGAAAGTCAGTGTATCTAATGTTATATTGCCTTGATCACCGTCCTCTTGGCTAAAACATCGTACCATTTTAAAAGATGTGACATCACTTAGCAAGTGCTAGCCAGTCCTGAGGTAAATGCGACACAGCGGGGCTAGTTGTAACACGGTGTTACAACTAAGCCGCACCAATAATTAGACTACAAAAGGAGGCATTTTTAACTCAGAGTGTTTTATTTGCATTAATGTTTCAAAACCAATATTTTGAAAGTATTGAAGTACAGCGTGAACAACTATATATTGCATTTAGTTTTTCCACAGAATGAGAAATCGCAAGAGAAGCACAGCTAGGGGGGTTTCTATAGAGGTGCTCCGTCTGGCAGCCAGCGAGGTTGAGAGAGGAAGTTCAGTTAGGGGTGCAGCGGGTTTATGGCATCTGCCATGTCACCCTACAACGATTTATTATTTAAAAAAAAAGGATGCAGGAGCTGCATGGTGGCAACCCACCATTGCTAACCATGGGTTATTGAAGCCACAGGAAGGTTTTTTCAACAGAGGATGAGGAAAAGTTGAGAGACTACTTAATTAAAGTGTCAGGAATGTGCTACGGGCTGAGCCCAAGAGAGGTAGGCCTAATGCTCCGACCTTAAATGCAGGTTCATATTATTTCCCAGTTATAAAGTTAGTTTGAATGATTTAAATAAATATCTAAATAAATAAATAGTCACATTCATGATTAATTTGTGTGAAACAAATGAAAAAGCAATTCATATATTTACTGTTTTATTATGTTTGTTTTTTATTTATTATTTTCATGTTTCTCAGGTCAGGAAACTTGCATTCCAGTGTGCAGTTCAGTACAACTGCAAGTTTCCAGAGTCGTGGCAAAAGTCCCAAATGGCAGGCAGGGACTGGTTTACAAGTTTCCTAAAAAGGACTAGGTCTCTTTCAATACGGAAACCCCAGGCCACCAGTGTAGCAAGGGCCACCAGTTTTAACATTCACACAGTGGGGCATTTCTTTCAGAACTTACAGACTGTATATGAGCGCCATTCTTTCTCGGGAACAGAGGTGTGGAATATGGATGAAACAGGAGTGACTACAGTCCAAGCACCGGAGAGGATCATCGGCCCAAAAGAATAGCGGCAGATAGAGGCATCAACACCAGGGGAGAGGGGTACACTGGTGACTGTTGCTGTAGCCATAAATGCCTTGGGAAATTCAATCCCACCTTTTTTTGTTTTTCACCGTAAGAGGTTTCATGCACACTTCATCAACGGGGGACCACCTGCTTCAGTTGGCGTGGTGGATGCAGAAGGAGGAGTTTGTGGAGTACCTTCGTCACTTCGCTAACCATGCAAAACCATCCCTTGAGTCCAAAGTGCTGCTGTTATTGGACACGCCTCCCATATATCCGTACCCGCCATGCAGTTTTGCAAAGAACATGGCATAGTCCTGCTTACCTTTCCTCCACACTGCACACTCAAACTGTGTCCCCTTGATCGCACTGTTTTCCGGTCTTTCAAATGTAGGGTCAACACCCACTTGGATCAATGGATGAAGGCCAACCCAGGGAGAAACGCCAACATCTATGATCTTCCTGGTATCGTTGCCAATGCGTTGCCGCAGGCAGTAACACCGGAGAACATCACATCACGGTTCAGATGCACTGGCATTTGGCCCTACAGACCTGAAGTTTTTCGACAAGAGGACTTTTCTGCGGCGTATGTCACTGACAGGCCAGCTCCAACCTCTACTTCCCTCACTCATGGCCCCTATGCCACAATGCCAGGCCCCTCTGCACTCACTCATGGCCCTTCTGCCACAATGCCAGGCCCCTATGCGCTCCCTCATGGCCCCTCTGCCACAATGCCAGGCACTCTGCACTCCCTAAATTAATTTACTCGTTCAGCTCTTCTCATGTCAGGCCTTTCCCAAAGGCCTGTCCACGAAAGGCTGTGGCCAAGCCCAGAAAGCGGGTAGTAAGTACCATCCTCACTGACTCGCCCAGGAAAGAGGCTGTTGTGGAGGAGAAAAGAAAAGAAAAACACAGCATTCAACAATACCAAAAGAAGCCGCAGTGGGGAAAAAAATCTCTAATGATGACTGTGTTGTCTGTGGAGAACATTTTGCCGCCTCTGCCCCAGGGGAGAAATGGGTAAAGTGTGTGTTCTGTGATGGTTGGTCCCATGAGCTACAGTATTTACAGAGGGGAATAAGTACTATGTGTGTCACATATGTGATGAGGAATAATCACACACGTGACTCTGAGTTCTTAAATGTTTTAAAAAGATGAGTAGGCTACACACTGGTCTAATGGAAACCTTTTAAATTAAAGAATGAATACGTTTTAAATGCTTTAAAGAAATTAGTATGTAATGAGTATATTGGCCTACCAGAAATCTTATTAATGAAAGAATGAGTTTAATGTTATAAAGAAATATCTTCAACGTTGTTATTTTCAAAATGAGTGTATGCACACTGGTAAACATTTTAATTAAAAGTTTACACATGGAATCTATAGGCTACACAAATGTTTAAATGTCTTGCTGAATTAAAAAATAAAGAAAAATATATGTACACATTTTAACAACACAAGGTACTGGCAATTTCAACATAACATTTTTTTTTTCAAATCAGGGTGCAAATTAACAAATATATTCACACACAAGGGTAATGTGTTTTAATAGATCCATAAATTAAACTATTATATTATGCAGAGTTAGTAAGGAAGTGTTTTATTGGGTGTATAGCACAATGCTATTGAATTATTTGTGTTAAATCCAACTTTTTAACAAGTGTTACATCTAACCCTCTACCTGTTACAACCAGCCCCATATGCAGGGTTAGTTGTAACATTTCACCTATCGCCACTCTCGGTGGAATTGTTCAAGAACGGTAGGTCCTATAAACAAACTTCCAGTGCACATTTGTAGCAGAGATATGTATGTTGCTTGGTTTTAGAAATATTTGGCCCAAACCAAAAAGTGTTAGCCTATGTAGCAGTAAGAGTTGAACTCTTAACTACCTGGCGCTCTTTTGGCCAATCATTGCCGCAGGGCCCCCATATAAAACAGGTAGTTGTTCTCCTTCCGCCGTCTCTTGCTCGTTGGTGACGGAAGTGCGTCATACTTCCGCGTCGCTCACTTTGTGTGTGCTGCTCTGCTACGCTACAGATCTCCGGTTGGTGGGCCAGTCCTCGACCTCGCCATTTAAATCACCTTCGAATAAAGCAGATATCACTGAGTTCGCTGTGCGGTTTGGCCGCTGGGAGCTGTCTCCTTCAGGTTGACAAACGCTGCTTGATCGGAACCGGGCTGGTATAGCCGGAGATCGTCATAGCCGCTTAGCGGTCATCCACTGGCTGCTGTTTTGCCTGCGACTGCTGTTTTGCCTGCGACTGCTGTTTTGCCTGAGACTGCTGCTTTTGTCTGCGACTGCTGCTTTTGCCTGAGACTGCTGCGTATTGTTTATTGCTGCACGCCTGTCTTGCCTGTACGGCTACTGGGCCAACGTGTGAGCCACCTGTGTCATATGAGCCATTGTTTTAAATGAGTGAATGTAGCGGAGGGGCTTGGCTCCCTACATTAATTTGGTTAATTTAATTGTTTCTTTTTTGTTTTTTTTATTTTTGTTTTCAAGTTAGTAAACATTAGTTATATTTTGTTTGGTTTTCTTTTCATTAGTGAGTTGTTTTCTACTTAAAAATTTTAGTTTCTTGGGTTCTAATTATAATTAGTGTTTTCTTTCTTTTGGGAATATTGCCAAGTGTTTTCTTTTGAATTCATACTTTTGTTTTGTACTGCCTTCTGGAACCACTAGTGGTTCGGCAGTTTATATTGGTCTATATTGTGTTATATTTCTTTCAGTTTCTTTTCTTTATAATCTTGTATTGATGTTATTTTTTGTGAAGCGAACTCTGCTAATTGTGTGTGCGTGTCCCCCATTTTTGTTCCCATTTCAGTTGCTGAGAGCCAAAAGTGGTGGTGCTGGTGTCCGGGTGGTGGTATTCCCTTCCTGTGTGCTGTGTCTCCCCTTTTTATTTGCTGTGTCCACTGTTGTCTTTTTGTGTTTTCACGGGTGATTTTTCCTGGAAAAAACATATAAAATGTACTTTTAAAAATTGAACCTCGTCTCTGGCTGCGTTGTATACTTACCTGTGTAACCTTAAATGTATCAATCTTGCAATTGGAAGTAAAATCATTCATTAGTAATTGAAACCATTCTCTGGGTGAAATTCCCAGGGTGGCGTTGTCGGTGTGTTAGAAGTAGGTTTCATCTAAAATACCACCTCTATTCTGATTCAATCCTCTCGTGCCGCCACAATCTGGCGTTGTCGGCAGGATTTACAATTTAAAGCCAAGACGTGTGTTCAATTTTGTTGCATTTGTTTTCCTTGTTTGCTCCTTTGTGGTGTCGTATATTGTTGCAGTGCTGCGCCGTCGAGGTGTGGAAAGGAATTCTGCTGACACTGATTCTTGATTATAAAAGGTTTTATTGTATTCAAGATTTTCAGTACCAATTTAACAAACTCCTGCAGAGAGTTTGGAGAACAACCAACCCAATTCTTCCAATAAGTCGTTCTGCCTTTTCTTTGTGTGCATATGGTATATATTCTGTGCATTGCATTAACATGATTGGGGCAGAACTGACCAATGATACCTTCTTTTCTGGCTCATCTCCAAATAAGGACTCTTCTGTCCAAGAGGGCTCTTCTGCTCATGTTAACAGTTTCCAGATGTTTCAGTAAAAGTAGGGTAAGGGTCAAAGGAATCCCTTACAAGAAAATCTTAAGTACAAATGTATATAAAGTTATGAACTGTTCAGATACCACATTCCCCCCCTCCGAGACTTAATAAAGTCTTGAAAACTAAAAGAATAGGATTACCACGAAATAGCACCTCTCATTACATCAGGTTCCTTATAGCATAACCTTTTGGGGTATACACAAATAGATATACTGTATATCAGGATTCAATTTATGGAGTGTGATAGCGAAAAACCCATCTGGCAGCTTTCTTTCAAAATTACCATCAATCATTCACGATAGGAAAATTCTCTCACGGCCCCTCCGCCCTAGGCGACCACCTCAGTACTCCAGATCAATTAGAAAATAAATCTTTATCAATTTATTGTAGAGCTATGGTTTGAGCAAATACATGTGAAAACCTCAGAACGTGAAATAAAATCAAAAATGTCCAAATTCAGGCTAGTCAACCCATAGGACCTTCCGATGGACCTTTCCCTGCCTAGCCCCCATTTCCCTAGGCGTTAAGGAAAAAAAGAAAAATATCTGAGGTTCTCATATATTCACTCCATGACAGAAAACATCTTTCTTCAAACAATTAATGCAATAATATGATACAAAGTATGTGTTACTCTTGCAAACGTGTATATATATCAGACAAACACAGGAATGTAGTCCACTACACCGCAGCTTCTCAGCAGTGTTGATTATCAATGCAGTATTGGTGTGATGAAATCTGAATGCTTCCACACCGTCCTAGTTCAGAGTTCTCAGTCCATTCATATTGTTATTGTCCATGTTTGGTCCATATTTGTATCTGAACCCCTTCTGCACATTCCCCCATATGTTCTGGAAGAAAAGAAAACACCAACCAGTATCTTTTGCAAAACAACACATGGAAATTAAAACATCAATCAAAAATGAGAATGCAAAAACATGAATCAAAATAGAAAAAAAACATGAAAAACACGAACAAATATGAATCCAATCCATTATGAATCCAATCCATTTCCCCCCTCTGATCAAGAAGAAGGCACTAAACAACACAATAATTACTCAAAAATATGAAAATCATAGCCCAATCAGGTAATCAGAAAGGATATGCTTCCATCAATACTCCATCTAGTACCACTTCATCTCCGTCCAAATCAGTCACATTTAACAAAGGCATCTTAGTACTATCTCCAGGTATTACTACTCCAACCCATCTCAAGATCATAGCCTTCGCAAAGGTCAACAACAAAGTACAAAAACAGAACATCACACACAGCGCTAAAAGAGACGCTACCAAAACCTGAACCACTACTGCTCCCACTGGTCCTAATTGATCTTGCAGCCAAACGTTTGCAGACCATCCAGCTCCTTCAGATCGACCAAATGCATCCCTTATACTTTTCAATGCATCTATAACACTAGTGATATTATCAGTACTATCAGGAATTAAAGTATAACAATCCTCTCCTGTCAAGTTCAAAGCCACACATAAGCCACCCTGTTTGGCTAAAATATAGTCCAGAGCCATGTCATGTTTCAACAGCGTCAGCCTGTGACTTCTTTGAGTGTTTGACAAAATGTTAAAACCTCTTATCGTCTCATTTGCAAAGCCTTGCAAAGTATAGGTAATATTATCAATATGATCGGCCAAAAATGTCACACCATACCAAGGAAAAAGTCCTAATCCCCATTTCTCTCCCAAACTGATTTTCCAGTGATAGGCTTCTAGGTTATGAAATTGTGCCATCTCTCTCTTCACCCTACTTCCAGAACTAGCATCAGTTTGGGCTGTCTCAGGCGCTTCCCCTTTTTGAATGGTATATACCTCGTACGGAAGCTTTAATGTTGCCATATAACAACATCCTATCCACCCATAGGGTAAGAATAAATGGGCTTTATTACCACAAACCCACCAAATATCTTGAAAATTCCCTACAGTCACGTTACCAGGCAAAAGTTGATCTCTAACCATCACTGTCCTACCCTTTTTACTAGATGGTATAGCAAAAGTTACTTTATATGTCTCATCACTAACCTTACGTTCATGCTTATCCAAAGTCATCATATAGTCATCACAATCTGATATTCCCAAAAACATTCCTGGTCCATCATATGTCTTATTTGAACAAAAACACCCTTTTGCCCTTGCAGGAGTCACTTCCATTGCTTCCGGAACTGCTGTTAGCTTATTTTCCTTCTGATCTACCAAATTCACATAGGGTAAGCCATTTAACCAAGAGCAATCATCTTTAGGTCTAAACAGCTGTGTTGACAAAGACATCACTACATCTATTACAGATTGTTGATGATACAACAACCATGATAAAGCATAAGATTGACACTTAGTAGATAGAGGTTGAGCCACTGTCTCTAAAATTGAATCCCACGTACCTGGTGGAGGAACTTTCAACAAACATGGACCATTCAATTTCCTAATTTACCTCACAGAATGAGTTAACTGCTGGAACCATAGATTCCTACTTGCCCATCTATCTGTAATTCTCAAAACCGAAGAATCAAATCCATAAGCCTTCCATGTAGTTTCTCGCTTCCTTGATGAACGTCATATCTACTAGTGTTTCACCCAAATCAGAGAATTCATTTTGTTCATCCGGGATAATATTCTGAACTATTCCAGATGAATTTACATCCTTCTCTTCTACCACCTGTTCTCCAATGTCAAAAGTATCCTTACTGCTGTTTGCATCTAACTCCGTCTGTAACACGGACTTCTGAGTTACATTTACTACATCCTTTACCGTCTGAAAAATTGTACTCAGTGTTGACATCACAATTACAAAGGATGTTACTACTGTCGTAGCCTTCCTTCCTTTCAAAGTTACCCCCATATTTACTGCTGTAATTGAGGTATTAACACTTTCCGTTGTTTCTGCGAGCAAAACGGCAAACATCTTCTGTGTATTATTTACTCTTGGAGTAATTACTGTAGTGTGTGATTCCTGAATTCCTTTGGCAACTGTAGAAATTTGAACATGCTCTAAATCTGTCCTCATAAGTGTCACTTTGCGAGTCACATGACCTGATATCCAATGATTTTGAAACGGGACAATTTTAAACTCTGGCTCAAAATAAGTACACACGTATTCACCTAAATCTTCCCATGTGGTATTAAGCAAAACAAGTTAACAATCACCCAAAACCTTCCACCATCTCATATCATTAAACAAAGAATACTTTCTTTGACTATAAGACAAA
Source organism: Zingel zingel (assembly GCA_023566125.1). NCBI lineage: Eukaryota > Metazoa > Chordata > Actinopteri > Perciformes > Percidae > Zingel > Zingel zingel. The sequence goes on from CM042332.1 coordinate 9,227,438, forward strand.
CTCTCTACTTCTGGTCCTCGTAATATTATCACCTCATCGCGATTATTTCTCCACTCTGGAGGATTGTTACCACCACTATTCCATCTCCCACATTTACAAGGAAGAACAGCTGTTATTCCCAACTTGACCCTAATCACAGTCTTCAATGCCGTAGGCCTTGGTGAAGTCATCCGATGCGCCACTGTAGTCAACTGTGACACATTTACACCTTTAGTAACTATCAACACTGAAAGAGTAGAAATACTCTTTCAGTGGTTTGATCATATTGACAAAATCAATAACCAACTCACGCATAGGACCCCTTGGAGTTGGAATGTAACCTGGAAGAACAGTCACGCCCCTGCAAACATTATTTTTCAGACAGATTGTACACCTGCCTATGACGTGATCAATCTGTTCTAGCAGATATGGTGCCCAAAAACCATATTCCTTTGTGATCTTTCTCCTAACTTCCCCTCTTGCAACATGCGCTAAACCATGAGCTTCCTGAATCATCAGGCCCAACAGGTCTAAAGGGGCTACTATCAACCCTTCATGATTTCTCCAAAGACCAGTAGAATCTTTAACTGCACCTCGGTCTAGCCATAACTGTTTATCAATCATTGGCACAGCTTCCTGCATCAGAATCACATCCTTAAACGTAATTCTGTCTTCTAAGTCTACTGCATGAGTGACCAGAAAAACCTTACCCAATTTGTCAGCTCCTGTGACTGCTTTTGCAGCTTCATCAGCAGCTTTATTCCCTTGTGTAACTTTTGACACATCCGTTTTATGAGCTGCACACTTAGCTATTGCTATTTCTTTAGGTTTCATCATAGCATGCAACAGTTTCACTATTTGCGCGTGATGTTGTATCGGAGAACCATCGGTTTTCTTAAATCCTCGCCCTTTCCACACTGATCCAAACAGATGACATACATTATGAGCATATGCAGAATCAGTGTATTTCGTCACTCGCTTTCCTTCTGCTAACAAACACGCTTCTGTTAATCCCACAAGTTCAGCAAGTTGTGCAGACGCAGGCTGTGGTATTACTTCAGCCTTTTCAACAACAAATCCAGTTCCTTGGGCTCTTACTACTGCATAGCCAGCACTCAATTTATCTCCCACACGATAACAAGATCCATCAGTCCAATACTCCAGGTCTGCCTCACGTAATGGAAGGGCTTGTAAGGCTGATCTAAGCCTTGAATATTTCTCTGCTTCCTGAACACAATCATGTTGCTGACCATCCTCTGGAGTTGGCAAATTCTCAGCTGGATTCACCGTAGCGCACCTTGCCAGGGTGACATCTTCCTGCTCTAGGAGCCTATGATAGTCTCAAAGCCTAGGCATAGTCAATGTATATTTTCCATAGTTCAGAAGATTTCTGAGACTATGATGGGTAAGAATTGTTACTGGATAACCCATCGTGACTGATGATGCTTTATTATACATTAAAGAGACTCCTACCATTGCTCTGTAAAACGGTGGTAGCCCTAATTCCACTTCTGAATAGGCAGTAGAATAGTAAGAAATGGGTTGTGGATTCATCCCTGTACCTGTCGGCTGACAAAGAACTGCACATGCATGTTTGCCTCCAGTAGAAGTAGACACATACAACAAGAAATTCTTGGAATAGTCTGGAAGTGTGAGTGCTGGTACCTCTTGTAACCTTTGTTTGATTGTTTCAAATGCCAAATGACCTTCCTGTGTCCATGAAAGATTACCATGAAGTTGACCATTTCCAGTATCTTTAATCATAGACCTCAAAGGTCCCGTCAAGCTAGCATAATTCTCAACCCAAGCTGAAGAATATCCAGCAATCCCAAGAAATGTCAACATCTCTCTGACAGTCCTAGGCTTTGGAGCTTTGCGAATTGCCTCCAATTGACTATCAGCGTTGCTTCTGTGTCCATGCATTATTTTCTGACCCAACTAAACAACCTTCTCTTGGCAATATTGCAACTTTTTTTGTGAAATTTTATGTCCATTTTCTGCCAATATCTGTAGCAATTTTATTGAGTCTTGGTGACATATCTCCTTATTTGGTGCACAGATAATTATGTCATCAACGTATTGTATTACAGTACTTTGCAATATTTGATCTAGTCCTACTAAATCATCCTTCAGTACTTTATTGAAAATATGAGGACTATGTTTGAACCCTTGTGGCAATCGCCTGTACTCATGAGACCGTCCTTTGTATGTGAATCCGAATAAACCTTGACTTTCTACACTAAGTGGAACACTAAAAAATGCACCACACAAATCCATCACCGTAAAGTGTGTCGCATCAGGAGGAATCTGAGCTAGCAAAGTATGCGGATCTGGCACTTCTGCTGGGAAATCAGTTACTACTTCATTCACCGCTCTCAAATCATGTACCATACGATAAGTCCCATCCGGTTTCTTCACTGGCAACAAGGGCGTGTTGCTCTGAGGATTTTGTGTTATCTTCAAAACACCTACATTCAAAAGTCCCTCAATTTGTGGCTTAATCCCTTGAATTGCTTCATCTTTCAATGAATACTGATTTTTCCACGGAGGTCTAGCTCCTGGTCGAAGTTCAACCGTTACTGGTTGAGCTGACTTTACATGTCCAATGTCAGTACTATGTTGAGACCACAAACACTCTGGCACCTGTCGCATCATCTCCTCTTTTAGAGGATCTGATTCCATCTTAGCACTACAGATTGATTCATGAGTCATCCGTACAGCTTGTGGCTGTCCCTGTCCTTGAGCCGAAATCATGATCTTGAGGAACCGCTGATCTTCACTCTTCCAAATCGCCAAATTCTCTCTTAAAGGTACAAAAACAGCCTTCTCTGCTTCTGTCATCATTTCTCCTATATGCTTCTGCTCATATTCTTCGGAAACCAACAAGGTAACATGTGGCACACTCTTCTCGATGTCAAATTCTTTATCCAGATAATCATCTGTATTTATCTTCATAGCTGCTCCTTGTGGTCCTAGAATTATGCAACATGAGCTAAGTTGGACTTTCTCTAGTTGATGATTCAACCATTCCCCTGGGTCTGGTTGGACAGCATTCTTGAAATACTTGAGCGTACAATGAAATGGATATTCCGGAAGCCTCGCCTCTGGCATGTTTGCAACAATACATTTTTCCCACAATTTGGCTGGCTCCAAAAAATCTGTACTGAGATTTTCAATCCAAAATACTAAAGAAACTTCAGTCTCCATTGTCATCAATAACTGGTGAACAGTTTATTTTGGCACTTCTACCAGACAGCCGTCTGGTGTACATTTTATTGTGCAATTCAATCTACACAAGGCATCTCTTCCCAACAATGCAATAGGTGTATGTTCTGATACCAATATGGGTATTGTAGTTTTCTGATTTTTATAGCAAAGCTCAATTGGTTCCGTTAGAGGAATCAGCTGTTTCACTCCCTCAAACCCGATTGTCCGAATCAATTGATTGGACATGGGGAGATGTATAGCATCTTCAGGCCGAATACAGGTGAAAGCAGCTCCACTATCCGCCATCACTTCCAAAGTATGGTTATTTACTTTCACCTTAATCGTTGGATCTCTCTCCGGCCCTAATGCTACCAGCTGACACCCCCCTCTCGGATCTTCTGGGCACCTCTAAAATCCTGGTTCCGGACCCCTGTAGGGGTTCACCGGTCCTCCAAATTGCCTCGACTGGCCCTGATATTCTCCTCTGTAGTTTCCCCCTCTCCTATTACAACCACGGGCAAAGTGTCCAATTTGTCCACAATTATAACACTCTTCTGAAAATTTTTGAAAATATGGATTATTTCTTCCTCGTCCTCTTCCTAAGCCTCCTCTTCCTCTTGCTCTTCCTCTCCAGTTCTGCGTCAGTCCAGGAACTGGCTGTGGGTACGAAACCACTGGAACCACGAATGGTGGTTGAGACCCCTGTGGTTGGACTTGGCTTGACTGGAGTTGTGGCGGTGATTGTTGATTCTGTGGGCACTGGTCCTGCATGACCACTGCCTGCTTCTTCTCCTTCCTCTTATTGGCCACCAGCTGTATTTGGTTGAGTTTTCTGAGAGTCTCTCGGTCCTGTTCTTTCTGCTCATGTTCCTTTTTCCTGTATAGCTCCTCCTGGTGGGCTATATGGTCTGTATAAACACCTGTTGTCATACTTCCAAGCCCCACTACTTCTGCCAGTTTGCTTCTTACCGGGGAAGGCAGTCCCTTCTGTAATTTGGTTCGCAAAACTGACTTTCCCAGCTGACTTGCATCCGGATCATTTCCTGTAACATTCCTCCAAGTTTGGTGAGCTCTTGACACATACGCTCTCGAGTTTTCTTCTTGTCCCAGTGGTTCAATCAAAATGTTGTTTGGATCCACATTTGTCGGATACTCATCTCTCAGCGCTCTCCACAGACGACCTCTACTAGCAGCCAACAACTCAGGATCATACACAGAAGTCCCCACATATCAATTAAGTCCAGCTCTTTGAAACACTTCTCCCATAGCTGGGACCCCAATGAGATTAGCCAAAAGTCTCTTAATATCTCCTATGGCATACTGTGTCCCTGTCGACATTTCTTCCAACTTTGCAATCCAAGGATGTGCTCCCTCTTGGAGAGTAGGCAACTTATCAAGAATATCTGACATGTCTGTGTTCTGTAAAGGTTTATACTCCAAATTCTGTCCTCGAACGATCACTGGGAGCATCTTCCCGCTTGCTTTTCCTTTTCTTGAGCGCAATGTGTATTTCTTCTCCACTTTTCGGGATTCTTTCTTCCGCAGTTCGTCCCTTTGTATCTCCTTGTAGTCTTTTGTCTTATTCTTGGCATTTTCTGTGGGATCGAAAACACATATTATGCATTACAAATGTTGTCATTATTTATTGCAAAACACTTTATTCAATGCTTAAACACATAGTATAACCACATTAACAGCAGGAGGCGCTGTCGGGACGGTTGAACAACGAATAATGTTCTAAACATTCAGCTATCATTAACATAAATGACAGTAAAACACAAATGTTTTAAACGGAGCCATAATAACTTAGTTCACAGAAGAGCTGTTAAGTTAAATATCAGCCGCAATTAAAACATTTTTTTTTCAGGGGACTTGCAAAGTCAAATGTTATTATAATTTATACATTATCTGTTAAATCGAACAATATATTAATGACGTCTGGAATGAAGGAACGGCGGCCAACAGTCACTGAAGAGTGTATATTTTCGGAGCAGTGACGTCTGGACAAAACCCGATCAGACTTACCTTATGGGCTTTCAGTTCAATAAGACATTTTTCGAACTATTGGGACGGATTAACGTTAATGGGCAGTCTGCAGCAGGGATCAGACTCAATGTGATCAAAGCGTTTGTTTATGGCCTCTAACATTGCAGTCTTTGTTGATTTCACACCATGGTCTGTGTCAGCACCCTTGCTCAAAAGATGACTCAGGGCTCTCACCGAGGGGATCACGTCAGCAGCCTTTGCCTCTGATGAGCTGATTTCTCTTCCTAGTTTAAATACAGTTTTCAACCAGTCCACACTGATGCTCAGTGGGGGTTCCATTGAGTTTATAGTCTGCGGCATAATACAAAGTGCATGCTTTTTTGCCTATGGGCCGATGACAGAAAATAGAATGAACATTGGTCGATTTTGATGTCCAGCCAATACATCGGTGCGTCCCTAATGTGAATACATTAATATAAGTTTCAAATGTTTCAAAAAAGGTGACATGCGCCGATGGCAGTAACCTATGTTTATTTATTTTGCCCTGCCTCATTGTTGTTAATTGGTCTTACTTATAGAACAGTAGCCTAACCCATCTTTCGAAAAAGGCAAACGTGGGGCATGCCATAACGCAAGGGGGGCAGCAGGTGCACGCATGTTGTTTTCGAAACTGTCGGTGGTGTGGGAGAATTTTACGGTTTCTTCCTGTATGTAATCTTACTGTACATGTGTTCATGTGTCAAAGCATATGATGGTTGGGGTCGGCTGGCTGTGAGTTTTTGTTTGTTTTCTTGTTTTGTTTTGTTCTCCACGGTTAGTTTCTCTGTTGGCCCTGCCTATCTCTGTGCCTCCTGTTTTCTCCCCTCTCCCCTCCGGTCTACTGCTGCCAGCTGATGACACGTACCTGTTTGCCATCCCATCATCACCTCTCCTGCCGTACACACCTGCCAGTCCTCTACAATCAAGCTCAGTATATAAACCCCGGACCAACTCACCATTTTCGCTTGATTGTTGTCTCAGCCGCGTTGGTGACTGCTGCTCTAAGCGCCAGAGAAAAATTCTGTACTTGCCTGTCTCAGCTTGTTGTTGTTGCCTGCACCTTACCCCTTCTTTGTGTTTGTTTCTCCACAGTCGTCTTCCACCTTCACACTGTCTCCAGTCAGCTGGCTCTACCATCCAGTCCTCGGCTCACGGCTCCCTGCTCCGTTCTACCTCCAACCTCGCTTCCAGCCTTTCCCACTCCAGCTCCTTGGCTCCCTGGATTCCAGTGCCTCTCCCTCGGCTTCCTCTGCCCCGGTTTCCCCGCACTCCCCTGTGTTCCCTCGCCATCCTACCCAGACTATCAGTCCCTCGCCATCAAACCTCTGCCCTCTTGCCCTAGCTCCTGTTCCCTTTTGAATTATTTAAATAAAACTTTGTTTTATGAAGCCTTGCATTTGGGTCCGATCTGTCTCCGTCATAACGAAGCCTGTCTAAGATTTGTGATTTATGTGCAGCTTTGAGGCAATGACTGGCTCAGATGAACACTTCTTTCCGCTTTCCAACGACAAAAGAAACATGAGTTTGAGGAAGAATATGTATCTTTATATCTCATGTAGATGTTTGCACTACTATATTGTACTAACAGCTTTGTTGACAGCTGTAGCATCTAAATGAACAAGATATCTATCGGTGTACACACAGAACCACTGTAAACAACATGGTCTGAAATAGCATCCATAGATAACTCTCACACACATACATACACCGTGTTTTATGGTTGAACTATGAGCAGTGATAGATGACATTGTCAGATTCATTGTCTAGAGAGAAATGATGATGTATTACTTTATTAAAGCCTGCCAAAAATAAATAAAACATTTGGTTTGTTAAATTGTATTATGTGTAATTTGGGCGGAAAGGAGGGTGTTAAACACATATGAGCAGTGACCAGTGTGATTACATTAAGTTTAAATGACACAGTAAACTTCCTAATCACCTTGTGATAACAGGGAAGGAGCTGTTCCATAAAAGGAGTAATTGAGAGGGGCAGAGATGTGATAACATTGTTGTTGCTGCTGGTGGATAAGCTGACAAGCATTCACATCTCAGGTAATTGATTATGACACCAGAGCTGGGAAAATATCCTAAAATTGCTGTTGACCTATTTTCAAACAGCTGCACAATTGGGGAAAAAAACATACGATGCGGACATAGGATCTCATTCAAATTTGCCTATTTCATATTCTTGCCAAGAGAAGTCTGTCAGAATAAAAAAAATAAATGAAGATGTATTTCTTTTAAAAGAAATGGCAACTGATCCAGACTTTCCTCCTAAGAAAACAGATTGGACCTTTTAGAATGTGGGTGTGGTGACTTTTAATAGTAATGCTGTGATGCTGTATGAAGAGGAATCCGCCGACACTGTTCTTGATTATAAAAGGTTTTATTACAATTCAAGATTTTCAGCATCATTTTTAACAAACTCCTGCAGAGAGCTTGGAGAACAACCAACCCGAATTCTTCCAATAAGTCGTTCTGAAGTTCTGCGGTTAACACATGGTATATATACTGTGCATTTAGTGGGAGGGTGTATATACGAGTTAAGATAAAGGTCAACCACGAGTGTCCTATACATGGACTAGAAGAAACAGTCTCTTTTGTTTTAGGGCCCTTTTCCTGTTATTCTCTTAGACTCTGTATCCTCCTCAAACTCTTTCCTGTATAGGGCCTCTCCTTCCCACCATGACTTCAGTAATACATTATTGTATGGAATACATTTGAATTAAAATATGCAGGCGTAATTAAACTTAAGTCAAAGTTGTAAATCATTAGATACTTCATGGGATTCCAAAGGTTTATGTTAAAGGGGTGGTTCAGAATTTTGGACATAGGACCTCATTTCCAAGTTAGCCAGTGTGTTATTCATCAGTGGAGATCGTTTTCAACACTTTTCATCTAGTCCTTACAGTTGCAGAGTTCGCTGGTGCTAGGCTAGCGCAAGTCAACAGTATTAACAGTATAAAACAGTCTTACCCACTCCACAGTACACCCGAGGCAAATACATTATAACGCCAGACTATCGATGTAAATAATAAAGAGTAATCCTCACCAACACAAGCATGCAGAGTAATCCTCACCAACACAATCATGTGTATGTATTGCCTTTCTGTTTTAAATGAGTGATAAATAAAATTATCCTCAACCAGCTAGCTGCCGTGCTAACCAGCTGTCCTGCTAACAGGTCCAACCCGATGATGACCCACATAACTAGCTAACATCGGTTATTCACTGACCTAGCTACATATCCAAATAAGAAAGCCGTTCCCTTGATCATTTAATTTAACACACATACAAAAAATATTGGTTAAATTAAAGATGACATGGCACGGAAAATAGCTTCAAAAAGGCCAAAAAAACGAGTTAATTGTGGGTCTGCGGAGCTCCTACCCCGGCTAGCTGACGAGCTAGCTGCAGCTAGCTTTGGACTGCTCGCTAGCTGCTGCCCATCGCGTCGTAATATCCACCGGTCAAATCTAAACATAGGCTACAGCAAATATAATCACAGATAAGAAGATGGCTAGATGTTACATTTATGTGTGGTTACTACTTATCATAAACACTCCGTGATTTACTGCAAGGATTAACGTGTGATAGATAATTAATGACTGCACTTCCCAGAGTTGGGATGTGTTCAGGCATTCATTAGGAAGTTGCATTGGCACACCCAGTGAACAACGGTATGTGGGTAGCCACGACTGACCATGTCCTCTAAAAATATGGGCTACGTGTTATATAAATCTTTACTTAAGAATTGATGTTAATACAAAATAAATAATAATGTCTTATCTTTGCCATTATGAGGTACCTCCCCCCCGCCGTTAGCGTAGCATCGTGTACCTGTAACCCAGCCCGCTACAAAGAACTGGTAAGCATCCAGACTTTTAAAAGCTTTGAGATCAGCACCAGTATATGGGGATACCCCGTTTACCACATAGTGGTACAGATCATGTGGACTGAAGTTGGGCAGTGATTTAATGAGGTCTGTGAAAACGGAGGGAGAAATTATTAAGGGTCGGTATCCAATCCTGCTATCTCCAACTTCTCCAAATACTGCTCTTTGTGAGCACCTACCAGATGCCCTACCTCGACCGATAACGGCACTACAACTTGTTGTTCAATAGAAGAAGCCATAAAGCCATAAATACAGTTTATTTAGTGTTATGTATTTCAAACTGATTGAAACTATGAAACTTTCCGCTCGTCTACTACTGTTTAGCCTGTGCTTCCGCCGTCACGTGTTTGCAAAGGGTCTATACCGACCAGGCTGAATCTCATTTCGCATCTTACCCCTTCCCCTTACCCCTACCCCTTCGTCTTACCCCTAGCCCTTGTCCCTCGAAAACGAGTGGTAAGGGGTAGGGGTGAAAACATACCCCTATGAAATGAGACGCCACTTGGTTACATCATCATACATACTTAGGTCTGTTTGCAATAAATATTTGTATACACACTGCATGGTGTGTTTATCTGTTTCAGTTATCACTGTTTTGAATGTCATTGATGTTCAGAAACACTTTCTTTAACAAAAAGCTGTCTTTATTGCCCAATAAAGTAAACATTATTACAACTATTACAACTATTAGAACCATAACTTACATGTCACACACATATAAAAAGGCACTCAAATGTATAAAACTAAAGACACACAGGACCACAAACAAAAATCTACAGCTATTCTGAAATTCCAGACCACAGTCTGATGCCTGTTGGCCAACGTGTACAGGTGCATGAACAGGAATGATTTACACGTGATTACAATAATACAGTACCAATACAATAATGAATGGCTACAACATGAACGCAAAAACTTCTGCTCGTTTTCAGCCCGAAAGTGGATCAGGTGCCGGGTGTCCTCTGGCGTCCCTGTGTGTGATACAGGACATTATATGTAAAGCATGTAGCGATGTCTCCAAAGCAAGTAGTTTTATGCACTGATATCAAATTAAATTTGCTGCTAATGGAGTTTAGTTAACACTGTAGACATGCATGGAGTCCATTCAATGCGGGACTGTTGTAAAAATAAGCAATGTAACGTTGGCGTTAGCATAGCAAGCTAGTGATTTTTAAAAACGTTTTAATTACAAATATGGTTGCAAATATATATGTACAGGCCTGTGTAGAGCACAAAATAAGACTTTCGTAATTTTTAAATCAATTCTTTAAGCCGAAAATACTTAGATTTATGGGTCTCTCTGGTCGACCTGGCAGCCATTGTTCCTTGTTGCGCAATGTATTTGGATACCCCTTGCTTTCAAGTAAGCTTGCGTCATTGCTTGGTTTTAAGGGGCATCTACCCCTTCCCCTTAGCCCTACCCCTCAATCAAAATGAGTATTGGGACAGCCCTTACTCTCACGTGAGCAAAACTAAGGGGAAGGGGTAAGACAGAGAAATGAGACGTGGCCTCAATCTATCAGTAGCAGCTAGGCTAACGTTATGAAAGGGGCTAGCTTTATTAGCTTGAGTAGCCTACCAAAAGTTATTACCTGTTCATTAGTAGCTGTTGGTGCATCTGGAAAGACGGATGGAACCACATTCGTTGTCATTGACTTGCGTGGTCCTTTTAGATTGCGGGGTTATTCATAGTCGTCTGTTCTAAAATGATCACTACACATTCGCCACTTGAGTAGAGTCTCCGCCTTGATGTCCAAGCCAGTAGCAAGAAACCACAGTTGGTTCCTTTCTGGATCTCCCTGTGGAAATTTGTGGAAACTTTGTGGTGCCCATCTGTTTGTTTTATTTTTACAATTTCTAAATGCACACTGAATCACCATGTTGCCTAATCCAATGCTTTAATACCAATGTACTAAGCTACTACTAGGTGTCCCGACTGTAGTGCGCTTCTCTGTTTACTTTTCACCGCAGTACTACTAACCGGAGCAAAGTAAAATTCCGCTGCTGCTGAGAAACTAGTCCCTCAAAATGTAATGTGATCATTGAGATGCAAGGGTAGTTTTATTTCTAACATTATTTTATCAACACAGACATTTACATCGATAGTCTGGTGTTATAATTTATTTGCCTCGGGTGTACTGTGGAGTGGGTAAGACTGTTTTAGTGGCAGACTAGCAGATACTGTTGACTTGCGCTAGCCTTGCACCAGCAAACTCTGCAACTGGAAGGACTTGATGAAAAGTGTTGAAAACGGTCTCCACTGATAAATAACACACTGGCTAACTTGGAAATGAGGTCCTATGTCCAAAATTCTGAACCACCCCTTTAATATGGAGAAATGTTTGGGGATAAAGACAGGAAATCTTTTGAGCAGCTATCTTCACAATATGATCTACCTAATTCTCATTTGTTTAGATTCTTCCAAGTGAGAAGTCACCTTTTTGATGTATAAAAAAGAGATCCATTTCTGATATAAATCCTTTAATAAAATGTACAATTAAGATGTATGACTGTGGGGTCGAAACAAAATGTTTAAATAAGATTGTTAAAATAATACAAGCGAACCATCAGGAGAAATTGTCAACATAATGTCATGCATTATATCTCCAGCAGAGAAAAAAAGTCCAAAAATATACATCAAACTATACATCAAACAACTTTTTCAAACTGTTGGAAATAATATACGTGGAAGATTATACCTAGATATTTTAGGATACCCCAAATTCAAAGTAAGTAAAACAAATTTGACTTGAGGATGCGGTGAGCAGATGGCAAACCACAGTCATATATTTTGGTCACGTAAAGTTATAAGTTGTTTCTGAAAAATCCTATTAAAGAACTGTCAAAAATGTTTGATATTTCTGTAAATAAATACCCATTAATCTTAATACTGGGGAAAATACCAGAAGAGATCGAGAAGAACATCTTTTCCTAGTAATTAGGGTAGCAATGATTAAATAAATTACAAGGAACTGGTTGAAAATGATAACTTGATTAACTCAAAATAGGACCTTTAAATGAAATATATGGAATAAATAACTATGATAATTAGAAATCAAGTTCACATTTTTGAAGAAAGATGGGAAAAATGGGTAAGGTATAGCCTACAATGCATATTGCTTAAGATCTTCCTATTACTTATGATAACCAGTGGCGATTCTAGGCTCAGACCTTAAGGGGGGCTCAGCCCCTAATGAGAATGTGACACAGATACAGTGCATTGCAAGTCTCAAGTGTTAATCCCTCCTGCTGAATCAGTTATTTTATTAAAGGTGCCCTGCCACATGTATTTCATTACTTTGTGGTAATGTCTGAAGTTCTACCATGGACTCTGTAAAAAAAAAATTGTGGAAAAAATGCCTTGATTACCTTGTTTCAAGCCATTCTAGCGTAGTATAGAAAGCCTGCAGGAAGACTGAGCTCGATTTGTGCTAGTTCTCATTAATATTCAACGAGTTAAGCTGCTGGACTCTGATTGGCTAACAGCTACCCAATGAGAGCCTGGCTATCGGCATCCTTTACCCAGCGCAACTGGGCGAGCTCATGAATAGTAACGAGCTCAGGCAACACCACGTGAGACTGACCAGCTTTTGTAATTGGCCTGATGGAGACGAGTCCTCCTACAGGTGGGAGGCTGACCACCTGGTGACCTGGTGCAATCAAAACAATCTAGAGCTCAATGCTCTAAGGACAGTGGAGATGGTTGTGGACATCAGGAAGAACCCAGCCCCACCTGCCCCCATAACCCTCTGTGGCTCCACAATTGATGCTGTGGAGTCTTTCCGCTTCCTGGGAACTACCATCTCCCGAGATCTCAAGTGGGAGCTGAACATCAGCTCCCACATACAGTCTTGTATGTGTTAAAAAAACGTACTTGGCAATAAAACCCTTTCTGATTCAGTGTCCTATTTGAAAATAAAAGTAAACAGCTAGTTATTTTTAACTTTACGGAACAAATAGAGCTACATTATGTTCTGCGTCACATGTGGAAGTGCGTCTAATTTTAGCGTTTGATTTTAACCCAAACCACAATCTATTTCTAAACCTTACTGATTAATGTTGGTGCCTTAACCTGACCAACGTTACCGATGTGTTTAAAACCGGGACCGTTAATGGAACATTCTCTGGTTTAGATAAAAGGTTGTATTTCCTGCCACCGCTAGGGGCACAAATTTATAAAACACTCCTATGGGTTGTAATAGAGGGTAGGAATAAACAACAGCTATCGTCATATGATTTGGAGGACTTGTTGCTTTCTGTCAGAGTTTAGCATCTTTTGGTGGCTTAGCTTGCATAATTTGTATAAAATGGTAAAGTAGTGCATTGATTTACTGTATACTAACTGCTCTGAAATTAGTATATAGTACATACTATATGGTATTAGTTCTGTGTATGGCATAGTAACACAAGTCAAGCTATGTTTTGGTCTAATGGACATTTGGATATTTTTTAACCAGTCAAATAATGCACACAATAGCCTCACAGTGCCAGTTTGGGTGTTTTTCTTCATGAGTTTTAACAGTTGACTAGATCGTTATATACAAATTTTTCACGACACTCAAATTTGAGATTTTTCAGTTGTGCATTTACATTTTTACTGTCTTCTCTACAGAATCTATGCTTGGAAGAATTCCCCCCTCAGTCTGCTAGGCACGAGAGAGAAGTGAAACAGAGTGTGTGGCAAACAGTTTCAATTTATAAATGCAAATCACATCCTGACTCCTCGGTCCTCTTATCTCTGTATTTTTCCTCCCCTTTTTGTGTGTGTTTGTGTGTGTGTGTGTGTGTGTGTACACATAGTAGTGTGTTCTTTTTCCAGTTGTGTCTGTCTTGCACCACACCACCATTCTCACACACACACACACACACACACACACACACACACACACACACACACACACACACACACTAATGTATCCCACAATGCAAAGCGCCGGAAAAGTCACAACAACCACGACTTGCCTTTGTGGCCAACAACAGGAAACGTTTTACAATTCTCATCTGCTATTTCATCACTAAATTCACTTCTGAGCCTTTTTTATGTGAGAAATCAACTGTGTAGAGTTAAAATATGGGCCATTTTACGAAAATTGATGGCAAATTGACGTCGGTGTTGAGAGGCTCCAGTCTGATGTGACGTCAGCTAGCGCCTGCCGGGGTCGCTGGCCAGAACTCTCTCAGGAGACTCGAGGACAAGAAGCGTCTATTTTCCCGACCGTTTGTTTAAATAACACAACACAAATATCCATTATAAGATTAACAGGAACCTGTGGTTATCTGCCTTTTCAGAGTTATAAAGCTTCACAAGCTTTGCTTGCTGGCTGATTGTCACTCACACGCGCGCACACGCGCGCACACACACACACACACACACACACACACACACACACACACACACACACACACACACACACACACACACAAAAAAAAATGTATGTAATTATGGGTTTCAGTAAGAATAGCTGCACACACATACAGTATATAAGCACACAATGACTGTATTGTGTTTCAAAGGAACTTGTATATGGAGCCCCATCTATCCTTCAACCACACACACATATCTTCAAAAATAAAGCTAAACAAAGAAAAAAAGAGAGCCCTATTGAACTTGCTGTGTTTATTACAGCATTAATGTCTCCAATGAATAGCATTTTTAATGGGCAAAAAAATAGTGTGTGACAATATGACACAATAGCACCCCCTACAGATTGTTTACAGTCTCCACATCTAAATGTCTCGTATCCCTAATCCTAATGGAAAATTAGTAGGCATATGTAACATTAAGATGTAGAAAAAGCCTCTTGGGGTTGTTGCCAACAGGAAGTCAGCCATTTTGAATTGACTCTGCAATTTAGGGCATTTCTCTCCATTTTCATGTGTCGTACTTTAACGACCTCCACCTACTATTGTGACCCGATCGACCCGATTATTTTTTCGTGCAATTTAAAGCCCTTAAAAATGACAAGTTATTCAAAGTTTGAGTTTTTGTCGAAACGATGTGGTCGTGGCGTGGCAGCCATTTTGCCAGAACAGGCCAGTACTTTGGCAAGGGTCATCTGCCACAGGTGGAGCTGCAGTAAGGAGATTGTCTCTCATGCCAAAGCTGGGGTCTGACCATGAAATGGTTGTTTCCAGCTCAGTTGAAACTGTCCAAGAGTTGCTCGTCCTATCGTATCTGGTGAAGTGTAGTCTTGTATTGCCAGACTTTCCTCCACAGCGCTGCGGAGGAGGGTCTGGCTAGTCCACACAGCATTCTGGGATGGGATAAAAACGTGCTCTGGTTTATTGGCATGTCTTTAAACAATAACAATTGTCTTAGGGGGTGTTAAGCGCTGGACAGAGCCACGGTGCCGCTGCAAAATAGCCTCAGGAAGGAACTTGTCTTGGTGGAACATGTGTACGTTCAAAAGTTGTTTAAGTCGTGCAACAGAACACTCAGATTGGACAGATAGTCTAGCTAGCTGTCTGGATTTACCCTGCAGAGATCTGAGGAGCAGTTAACCATAGTCCTCATAAATCCACCGGAGTTTAGATTGCTGACACAAAGAAAGCAGAAGGTAACGGACATCCGGTGGAATTTCCGGCGGCACCAGCACAATCCCGGAAGTGGAACGTCGTGGATATAGACTAGGTGAAGTGTAAAGATCCTACCTTCCTGTTTGGCGATCTTCTGGCTCAGGGTAGAGCAGCCGGCAAAGGTCAGAGGAGTGGAGGCATCATAAACTAGTCAACAACGTGAATTTGCATGTCAAAAATCACATAAACTCAACATGAAACATTTGCAGAGATTTATTTGGCAACTCCAAATCAATACCACGGACTGCGACAATTACATTATAATGAATTTATTTCTCAATAAAGTTCAATTTCAAATGGTGGTCTGACAGGGCCTTAAAAGTTTAGATTGAACACTGCACCAAGCAAAAGAGGGGACGATAAGTTGCAACAATAAAAATAATATATATCTCACCTTCTTCACCAATAAAATTATTGGGGAGTGATTTTGGTCCGCACTTGAGAGCATTTTTATAGGTTACTCTATTTGGAAAATGGAACTGATTTTGCTCACCTGATCCTCTATACAGGGATCATATCATGTTAAGGAGCCTGGAGGCAAAGGTCTGATGCCTTTTGCTCTTTAGAGTAGGGGTATACAGGATGTCAAACCTGAAAGTACAGAGAAATTGATACAGAGAGTTTGGAGTTTGGAGCTATATTTCCTGTTCTTGTTTAGTTTGCATTAATAATTTTGGAGAATGCATTGGAGCTATTATAAATCTTGGAGTAGGAAGTGGACATTACAGCATGCAAGCCCATTGGGCAAAACTAGATTTTTTGCAAATATGCAAAGTGAGTGTAAACACACTACATAACACATGCATAAAACAGCTTTTTGTCTAGCAGATATTTATACGGTACACTTTCCATTTGTGTATTTTCCATCGTATCTCTTTTTTTCAGGAACCCCCTCTGGATGAGGGAAAATCTAGTGTTTATTAAGTGCCATCCACGTGACTGAATCATGGAGTTATGCTCCTGTGAGCCCAGCAAAGGTTATCTCTTCGATTACTCAGTTCTCCTCCACAGCCGTTCGGTGGACTTCCCCCCCTCACCCTGACAGATTGTTTCAGGCTACATGATCAACACCAGCCACAATGAGTCACCTACACCACAGTGACGACAGAGGGAACGGGGCGGAGGGTTGTTTGACACAGGGACAAAACAGAGGGGAAAGACAAGTGTGAGGGAGAGGATGATAGGAAGACAGGTACATGAGAAGGAATAGAAAAAGATGCTATGCTGCTGCATTATTCATCATCAGAATGGGTGAGAAAAGTCCTCCCCAGGAAAACCCCCAGTCAATTAATTAGCAACTCCGCACATGTGCAAGATGGAGGTGTAAGGAAGGAGAAGAGGAACGCCAGCAGAGATGTAAGAAGGTTGGCAAGGCCTTTCTGAGCATGTAAGGAAGCAAGTATATATTTAAAAAAAAAAAGGGATAAGAGAAAGAAGAGGAAAAGCAGATGGTAGAATGGAAAAAGAAGAGAAGAGGCATAATCTCTCATGGCTAGGAAATGTTAATGTTTGCACCTTTTGTTGGGAATAGGCTTCACAACTTTTGACGTATTCATATATTTTATTAAAGGAGTAGTTCAACACTTTGGGAATTACACTTATTCAATTCCTTTCCAAGACTTAGCTCGGTATCACTCTTACAATTACACTCTTACAATTACTGTGTTGTGTTGTTGACTTAGCGGTAAACAGAAGTTATGTTATAGGAAATTACTTCCGCTTTAAGAAAGGGAGAGAGTCAGCTGAAGGTGGGAAAAGAAGGGTGGGAGAGGATCAGAACAACAGGTGGACTGGTGGTTCTAAGTAAGAAAAACAGAGGAGGTGAAAGGGTACAGAGAACATCTAGAAGACTGATGGAAGACATGGATGAAAGACGGTTGCACGGAGAAATCCCCCTTTAGCCTGGAGGGCTATATATTTCCAGAAATGCTTTGTCAGCATGGTGTCATACAAGTGCCAGTGATTAATGAGATTGGGAATGACTGCTCCAACGTCATTTAACGAGTAGCTATATTTTTTGACTAAGACCGCTTTGTGGTGCATTCCAGAGGTGGTTAGGCATGGGGACCTTGTACCTCCAGCTGACACAATCACCCCTTCCATTATTGTTATTTATGTACCTCATGGAGGATAAATATGTCATAAAAATCTGTGTCGTAGATCGTAGGGTTGTGGATACAGGCATGCAAATCAGATAGAAGGCTCAAATGCTTACGGCAGGTTCATTTTCCATATATTTAATTGTTTAAAAATGAAGTGCATCTGGATATACCAATAAAAAAAGACAAAACGGCAGTGCAATCATTTTCTATCCTCAGTGCATAGCATCGTTTTATCTTTACTTTAACCTCAGCATATTCGAAAATGCTGGTGTTCTCCATTAGCCGTCTGTGTCTATACCAGCTTCATAAGTGAAACAAAAAGTTGTTAATAATACAGGGTTGCCCAAGCTGAATAAGACCTTTTTGTATGTCTGAGAGTTGCTTGTTGGGGGCTCAGTTTCCTTAGTAGAAGGCCTGGCTTTTTCAAGCTCAATGTGGCATCACATATTCAAATAAAGACATTGTATAAGCCCAGCAGGGATATAGCATTCAGCATTATGGATTTTTAGCTAAGCTGTCATCACCTTTTAAAGGGTTAGGTTTTTTTTAACCTACACCCTATTTTACCATGCATTGATGTCTAAGTGGCTAACGTGAATAAAAATTGTCTGGTCCAGTATGAGGGAGGGAGAATGCTGTAATTGGCAGCCACAAACACGGGCTGCAAGGTAATCATATGGGGCAAATGTGCATCGTCAATTTCCGCCCACTAAAAGTGTTTGTTTTGTCATTGACAGGCTCAGATTATTATTCTAAGTGGCAGACAACATTATGGAAAATATTCATACAAAGATAAACCTTTTTGTAAAAAGAGTAAGATCCTTTTTGTTTAACCAGAAACAGACTTGAGTCATTGACCTCGCCAGACTGTCCGATGGCCGATAATCGGGTTGGTGTGTCAGGGCCTTTACTCTTTAACAAAAGGTCAACCTCTGTAGGGATCCTTTCCATAATGGAACAATATTCTGAGCATGTGATAAAACATGCACTTTAAATAAATTGAAGGTGCCCAAAAACCTACATTGTAGCTTCCTTCGCAGCTGCCTAATGCAACGATCTCGCTTAATGCTGGA
Source organism: Zingel zingel (assembly GCA_023566125.1). Lineage (NCBI taxonomy): Eukaryota > Metazoa > Chordata > Actinopteri > Perciformes > Percidae > Zingel > Zingel zingel. The sequence goes on from CM042332.1 coordinate 9,246,295, forward strand.
CCAATTTCAAAGATTGTTGTTCACATCAGTCACTTAGACAGGAAAACATGGTCCAGGTTGAAAAAAAATCTAAGTTACCCTTTAAGACTACTACTTGTTACCTATTCCTGTATGGTTTCGAAAATGATAAATTGTTGTGCATGATCCATGCCAATTGTTAAGTTCAAGCTAACCTAACATGTATTTCTTTATGTCAATTACTTAATCTCAAAATACTGTTTTCTCTTCATTTATCTATATTAGTATCTCTTGTTTTTGTTTTTTTCTGCAGTATAAATCTATGGCAGTCCATTAAAACATTTAGTATAGAGTATTTGCATATACATGTAAGTCATCCTATGGTCAAGATTAGTTCAGTCAATGGTTAATTTCAGCCAATTTGGCTACCAATTTAGGCATTATCAAAAATACTTTTTTCCATTTCCCATAAGAATGACATAATCTTTACCAAACGTGGAAAGAATATTTTTTTGGGTTCATTATTATCACTTAAACATGATAAACATGATTCTTATTTTTTGGTCAAACTAATATTTCATATTTATTTTTTTGAGGCAAGGGCACCAAGATAGTGTCAAGTTTATAGTCACAGTAAACTTGATGTGAACATTGGCATTAAAAACAGTTGGCACTAAACATGCACTAAATGATATAGTATAATATATATAATGATATAAATGTGTGTATATATGATGTGTAATATTTTTATTTGGTATATAAATTGTGAAAAGTGATTGCTGAAATACAATTCTTTCTTTTTCCCTTTTGACCTCTTGCTGGATCTAGGTAAAGTTTGATGTCATATACGGTACATACAGTATATAGTTTGATGTGATATTTTAGTGTTGTGTTCTCATTGGAAAGGGATGAATCTTGCCTTTCTTAATGTGTAAGATGTCAAAATGTAGAAAGAATATGACACAACCACAAAGATATGATGCACAAAGCTACTAAGGCTACTATATGGTGAAGAACATACATTTATTGCAAATAACTAATAATGTTGTGCAAAGTCTGTGCTCGTACTGGCTGAAGATCCAGCATCTCCTTTACAGAGAAACTTAAGAATAGCACCTGCAAATAAAATATTCCCCACTCGCCCCATACTGGGCGGTCTTTTTCTTCCTCCAAGCTTGGGTCCTTATTTGCATAAGACAAAGTGCCGTTTCTTCATCGCTCCAGAATTGAGACGCTTTCTCTGCCTCCATTTTTTGGCTGAATGGGTGTACCGTGCTGGGAAAAAGCCTTACCCCTTTCTCTATCTCCCCTATGATTTTTGCAAGGGCACTGTCGCTGCATCCGGGGCTTAGCACTGGCCAAGACGAATGTAAATGGTTTAAAGAAATACAAACAACCCAGAGCGTTAAGCCAGACCATACTCCAGCACTAACATGGCGCTGTGGAAAGTCTGGCTGTGCAATACTAGCATTTTTGTTACGTCACTTGGCTGAAGCAGCGCCTGCCAGCCGTCTGGTCAATAACTAGGCTAACCCCCAATTTCCACCAACTGCGGAATGTCTGCGGATCCGGAACGGCGGCGGAGTCAATAGGTTTCCATTAAGAGTTTTGTGTGTATTTTCACTGACTGCGGAACGGCTCCGTTCCGACTCCGTCCCAGCTCCAGCGATCCGCAGCCCTCCAGAGCAGATACGCAGAACTTCTATTTTTGCCGGATGCCGGAAAGCTCCGCAGCAATTCAGCACAGGGCAGATAGTGCGGGACAGGAAGTCGAGCACAGAAGCAAAATAAAACATCCGGTTAATTTTCAAAATAAAATACACCGTGCTCACGGCGGATCATATTTCCTTGCCCTACACCTTGAAAACATCATAATGGGCAGAGATGGATGGAAACAAACTGTTGTTGGTTTTGTGGTTCTGTTTATAGAAACTACATCCTGTTATATCGTGCAATCCGGACCTGGTGGGTATTGAAGGACGGCGGGGCACGGAGCCGACAGATGTTCCGCAGTTGGTGGAAATCAGGTGTATGGTGTGTGCATGTCACAGTATCCCGGTTTCTTTCGGAGTACTCCAGCTAGTATATTTGGATTTCTCACAAACGAGATAAGGGCATATCTGGGTTTCTGAAAAAGGGATATGAAGATAAACAAGAGTTGGCAAAATGTAAGTACATTTCCAGTGAGTTCAGGAAACCTTTTGTAAGGACTATTTAAACATTTTCAAATATGGACATTTTTTTATATTCAGTCCATTTCAGCCAGTGAAACTGACATTTTTTAACTTATTAACAATGTTTTTGTTATGGCTATAGGGGTTTTCATATGGTAAATCTTTTGGACAACACAAGTCAAACTTCAACATTAGTTCTAAAAACAACAATCAGATGACAGCTGGTTGGAAAACAAAGAAACTGAAGTAGCATATTTGATTGAAGTCATAGATTAGAACAACAGAACTTGAGCGGACAAACAGTTCAGCAGGTGGCTGTTAAGCTGTACTGAACGTGTAATATTATTGGCCTCACACATTCAACTCAACAAAAAAATGTTTAGGAGACAAATCGATAGGTGGCACTACTTTACAGTAGTACTTGTGAAAGCAATCAGAACCATGGAACGTGACAAGCCTCTACTGACTTCAGCACCAAACACAGCAACTGCTTAAATTTGACTGACAAGTTGGAGAATAGATGAGAAGCAAAGATAATGGGCCAGTATTAAACCTGCTGCTCTGGGAGCAAACTATATGACCGTACCTGCCCACTCCATTCACTGTAGTACAATTACATCATTCAGAATTCTATAGCACATGTCAACATCACTGAGGCATACTTACATTAACCTACTGTACAACCATTGTATAAGTTACACTGTTCACATTATGTAGGCTATTAGCTTAATCACTGCTGCTTTGACTCTTTATGGGCCAGTGTTTAGCTCCAGATCCTGAAGTAGATCCATTCTGGCAAGTTCAAAGTCTAGTAAAAAAAAAAAAAAAGTGCAGAAGTGATTGGGACTATGCCATCAAGGCTCTTATTTTTTTACTGGATGCCTGAGAAGCTTAGAGCAGCAAAACTGGTGTGATTTGACATAAATTCTCAATAAACATCTCTACAGACTAGCTTTTATATAGATAATTTTGTATTATATGTTGATCGGATGTGCCTGTTTTATATGACATATGTATTTGTACTGCAGCAGGCTCTTCTTCAAAAATGTAAATTGCTCTACAAAGACAGTCTTTGTGCAAAAGAAAATTCTCAGTAGTGTGCCATTGTTACAGAAAGTAGGCAAAAAATGACACTTTCAACCGTGGCTACATATTTATGCTACAGTTTTTATCATGTCTAAAGGCATTTGAAGATACTTTATACACAGTTCCCCATAATAAATAAATAAATAAATGCAATGCAAATGCATACACAAGAGAGTTAAAAACAGGATAAGAGCAGCATCATTTCAGTAAGTATGTGTGAGACTTGTATGTGTTCCTGTTTATGGGTGATATGAGCAGCACACTTCTCTATAAGACCACCACATGTGGCTATCAGAAATGAATGTGGTTGTTTTTTTCTCAGCAGTGGAATAACACCAAGTCCTGATATATAAACGAGAATATGGGTAATTTTCAAAATGACCATATGACCGTACAGAGTCATTCTAGTAAAAAAATAACAAAAACTTGATTAAGCTGACAAAACAATCTGACTTTGATCCATTTAGTAGCTGTTCTGGTGCTTTCAAATGTATTACATCATCTTCTTATTTATCCATTTTGAAAGTATTTAGTATTTAGTTTAGTTTCCTCCTGTAATAAAAATGTTTTCTTCCATTGTTATTAAAGGGTAAATTGTTTTTATTCAACCTCGACTCTGTTGTTCTATATATTTGTGTCTAAGTGACAATCTTTTAAATGGGTCCAGTATTAAGCGAGACTACTGCAGTCAGCAACTGCAAAACAAGCGATAATTTAATTTAATTTAATGGGGAAATGTGCACCTTCAATTTACGTCCACAAAACGTTTTACCACTGACATGCTCAGATTATTGTTCTGTGTCTGACAACATTATGGAAAGGATCCCCACGTTGATGTTTAAGAGTAGGATCCTTTTCTATAGCATGAAACTGTAAAAATACCAAGCCAAACCCACCAGACTCCATTTAAATACACAGTTATTTTATCATCATTAATTACACTTCATTTAAAGTCAACCAAAACAAAATAAAACTATCAAAAGCTGTGTTATTTCTTACCACTGTTCCAACAATCACCACTGTGGTTTGGTTGAAATAAACCCTTAATTTACCCATTTATATGTGGAAATATGCTGGCGCTATACATGCTAAAAGTATCGTTTTTTTAAATGGAGTCTGGTGGGTTTCGCTTTGGCAATTTCGGAGTGGTTTCTGGTTAAACAAAAAGGATCTTACTCTTTAACAAAATGGTAGGGATCCTTTCCATAATGTTTTTTAGACACTTATATTAACATTCTGAACCTGTCAGTGGTAAAAAACTATTCTTTTAGTGAACGAAATTGACGATGCACGTTATCCCTACATGAATAGATCGCACCCTGGTACAGCGTTCTTGCTCGATACTGGACCAGTTTAAAAAGATTTTTCTTCACATTAGTCACATAGACACCAATGCATTGGAAATAGGGTCCAGGTTGAAGAAAAACGAAATTACCCTTTAAGACAGTAAGTTTCAGTCTTAAATGTTCCACTTTCAGAATGTAAGAAATTTTACTTTGACAATATAGCAACTGTAGACACATTTTGAAATGTATAATAATAATGGCTAATGATACAAAAGTAGCATACTAGACACTCTGTGGCGTTGCAGTTACCTGGATGATTAAGAACTAAGCTTATACATATTGCTGCACTCTGCACTGACTGGGGAACTGTGGGTTAATGAGGTATATGAGTATTACTCCCTTTATACCACTTATGAGGCTTTGACAAAGCCCCTGAACCAGTAGGTGCTCCAGAGTGGTGCAGAAGCTAATGATACAGATATGGATGTACTGGGCAGTTTCCAGGTATGAGTGACTCAAGGGGAATACCAGGAAGCCCATGACCATCTCTATTGTAGGATAACACATTAAGATATAAAAAAAAAGTAGATGCTGACCTATTGTGACTTCTCTGGATGGAACAGTCATTGAGCAGGCCCACTGCCATTTAAAAAGGACGGGCTGACAGATTTGAGTGTGGCATAAAATGGATGTACACACTGACAGATGGCTTCTCTGGAGATGATTCATTGTGCATGTGTGTCCTGTATGTGTTTGCGTGTCAAGCAAGTTCAAGGATGAGAGGTGACAAGCCTTCCATCCAGGAACTGCCACTGCAACTGTTCGTAGCCTACAAAGAAAAGATGGAGAGGTCAGTCGGTGCTTGAGGACTATGACACAGAGGTATGTTTTAGCAAGTTGAAAATCCTCCCTGAACAAACTGTATCTGCTATAAGTGTAGATGTGATTGGGACTATACCCAATCACCTTACAGTGGGGCAAAAAAGTATTTAGTCAGCCACCAATTGTGCAGGTTCTCCCACTTAAAAAGATGAGAGAGGCCTGTAATTTTCATCATAGGTACACTTCAACTATGAGAGACTGAATGAGAAAAAAATCCAGAAAATCATATTGTAGTATTTGTAATGAATTTATTGGTAAATTCCTTGGTAAAATAAGTATTTGGTCACCTACAAACAAGCAAGATTTCTGGCTCTCACAGACCTGTAACTTCTTCTTTAAGAGGCTCCTCAGTCCTCCACTTATTACCTGTATTAATGGCACCTGTTTGAACTTGTTATCAGTATAAAAGACACCTGTCGACAACCTCAAACAGTCACACTCCAAACTCCACTATGGCCAAGACCAAAGATCTGTCAAAGGACACCAGAAACAAAATTGTAGACCTGCACCAGGCTGGGAAGACTGAATCTACAATAGGTAAGCAGCTTGGTGTGAAGAAATCAACTGTGGGAGCAATTATAAGAAAATGGAAGACATACAAGACCACTGATAATCTCCCTCGATCCGGGGTTCCACGCAAGAGCTCACCCTGTGGGTTCAAATTGATCACAAGAACGGTGAGCAAAAATCCCAGAACCACACGGGGGGACCTAGTGAATGACCTGCAGAGAGCTGGGACCAAAGTAACAAAGGCTTCCATCAGTAACACACTACGCCGCCAGGGACTCAAATCCTGCAGTGCCAGACGTGTCCCCCTGCTTAAGCCAGTACATGTCCAGGCCTGTCTGAGGTTTGCTAGGGAGCATTTGGATGATCCAGAAGAGGATTGGGAGAATGTCATATGGTTAGATGAAATCAAAATAGAACTTTTTGGTAAAAACTCAACTCGTCGTGTTTGGAGGAGAAAGAATGCTGAGTTGCATCCAAAGAACACCATACCTACTGTGAAGCATGGGGGTGGAAACATCATGCTTTGGGGCTGTTTTTCTGCAAAGGGACCAGGACGACTGATCCGTGTAAAGGAAAGAATGAATGGGGCCATGTATCGTGAGATTTTGAGTGAAAACCTCCTTCCATCAGCAAGGGCATTGAAGATGAAACGTGGCTGGGTCTTTCAATATGACAATGATCTCAAACGCACCGCCCGGGCAACGAAGGAGTGGCTTCGTAAGAAGCATTTCAAGGTCCTGGAGTGGCCTAGCCAGTCTCCAGATCTCAACCCCATAGACAATCTTTGGAGGGAGTTGAAAGTCTGTGTTGCCCAGCAATAGCCCCAAAACATCACTGCTCTAGAGGAGATCTGCATGGAGGAATGGGCCAAAATACCAACAACAGTGTGTGAAAACCTTGTGAAGACTTACAGAAAACATTTGACCTCTGTCATTGCCAACAAAGGGTATATAACAAAGTATTGAGATGAACTTTTGTTATTGACCAAATACTTATTTTCCACCATAATTTACCAATAAATTCATTAAAAATCCTACAATGTGATTTTCTGGATTTTTTTTCTCATTTTGTCTCTCATAGTTGAAGTGTACCTAAGATGAAAATTACAGGCCTCTCTCATCTTTTTAAGTGGGAGAACTTGCACAATTGGTGGCTGACTAAATACTTTTTTGCCCCACTGTATAAGGACATTGCTCGGTGCCTTCTATTCTCCCTGCAGATATAGTGATGTGATGTTAGAACGTCAGTGAAGCTTGTTGGCCAGAAAGATTCTAACTCTGCACAGGGTTTCCTCCATCCCCCACACAGCAGCGGCCGACTTCTATCACCTTCCTCCTACTTTTTCTCTACTCTCTGGCTCTACTGCTGTCTCTATGGAATAAAAGCTCTTTTCATGTGGGTAAGTGGTGAAAGAAACCCAGAAGGATCTCTCTCTCTCTCTCGCTCTCTCTCGCTCTCTCTCTCTCAACTTTAAATCCAGTCCTTCAGGGGGTTGGTATGTACTGCATCTGCAGATTCATAAAACATGCACTGCATCGTCCTGAAGTGTGTTCATATGCTTCCTACATTAAATATTAACACCATGCATTTGTGTTTCCACAGTTATTTCTAAGTAACAACGCAAGGAACAAAGTCAAGCAGGAAAGGACACATACTGCACATTTTAATAGACATATGGTGCATCAGAAAACAACATCAAATCTGTCATTTGCAATTTGTCATTTGGAAATACAGAAGCAGCTGTATATGTATGAGGTACATTAGTTAGAATAAGATCAATTGGAGAAGATTTTTCAAGACATTTTAAGTAAGGTCTAATTTTAGTAGACACCTTGCAGCCAATCATAATTGAGTATTCACCCATACCGTGGTATAACAGCAATTGACTGTTGAAATAAAGGTTCCGGCATTGTTTAGGCACTGGTATTGGAAAAAACCCAAACAATACCCAACCATAGTCTGGTCTGTGGGGAACAGTGGTTTAGAAGCACGATCAGTCAATGACATCCACTACCGAACCTTCCAAATTTAGCTAAAACTGGAGGAAGTCTGTCTCAGAAGATTAATGGTCATTAGAGGAGAAGCTGAAGTGAATAAGAGTATGAATCCATTGACAGTCTGAGTCCATTTGCTTTTTAAGGGGTATTAATGTCATTTAACTCAATGATTACGGTCATTTAACAAATAAATTGACAACACCTCCTATGCACATCATGCAGTGCTGCATTGGGTGGATTCAGCAGGTTTAGGTTGTGCTGTCATGCAGGAAGGAGGGGGCATTCATTAACTGCCACTACTCCTGAAAGTTATCGATAGAGCAAAGACAGAATTAGAATCATAAAACCTCCTTCAGTGCAAGGATAATTCGGATACCAATGACACTTTTCTGATCTTCCGCATGCTGTGAGCTATTTTCAGGGAAGTACATGTGTATCCATTTCATTATCAGAAACAGTTGCTTTTATACATCAAATGAAATGAATCATGTTCGCTGGCATTCAAAATTCAATGAGAGACAAGTCATTGATGTGAATGCTATCTTCTTCAAACATCAAAACGTTCAGCTCGATCAAGACATTCCTTTATTACTTTCATCAATAATACCTGTCATACTATCCAAAATATTCAACATTTTCTGGGAAATTTTCTCCATTCAAATTAATGGAGACGATGTTCAAAACAAACATTTGCACACTTTTTCGAACACTTTCTCCTCGGTCATACTTCCAGCAAGAAACTCCATTCAAACCTTAAAATGTTACAAATCTTTCGTACATTTTGGGTATTATTTAACTTCCAAATCCCATTCATACCTCATGACAGCTGGAGTTATGTCATCATAGCTTTAAGAAATGTTTAAGTTTTATGTCAAAACAAAGGGAAATTCGTGCCAATCACAGCCATGTTACTATGAAAGGATTTACACATTTGGCTCTGTGAGCCTGAAAGTTTCCAACCAACTGCCCAAAAAGAAAGGCAAGCGGACAGTGCCAGTTTTGTAACTTGTTCCCATACTCACATTTCTTACACCCTACACACATTTCACACACTGTGTTCTTTAGAGTGAATAAGAAGCAGGAGTTTGAGCGCTGCACCTTAATTCATTCTCTGTGAGATCTGAGTCACTTAGCAGGACACCCAATTTGTGGTTAACCGCTCTGCGCAGGCTGTGCTATTGTTTTCCTAAGGGAAGTGTGGTACTGACCAACTAGGCAAAGCGTTACCCTTGGGGAGGTGGCGAATGCCGCTGACCTTTCAAAGCCCGTATGAAATCAACCTGGTTTTGAGAAAAACATGGTAACAGCGACGTCTCTCATTGGTGGAACTTGCTGTTACCACTGGTTACTGTGCCCGAAAACCTACGAACGGCTAGAGTTACTATTGAAGTTTATGATAGTTTGTGTCTTGCACCTTTGCCTTTCTTGCATTTTTGAAAATGTTATTTTACGCTGAATCAAATGTTTTATAGTCCCGATTTATTTCGGAGCTGGATGGCTTGGTTGCAGGCTTATAACTATTAAAACTGGAACCAAAATCGTTAAAAAAAGTGGGCGGTCACTATTGAGCTCTATACGTATACCTGGCCTACCTAGCGTTGCGCAGAGACCACATTTTTTATCATGTGTAGGCGGCTTTACCATTGAAACCTTTGACTGCAGCTAGACACACATAGGTGCGTGCATCAGATTAGCTAATCAGTGCATTGTCACCACAGCAATCTTTCACTGCAGCTAGACAGACACAGGTCCTTGAGATAGAGCTAATTAGTACAGTTTGACAGACACCTTAAATGAAAGATGAAAATACAATCTGTGATATGTAACATTATTCCAGCATTTATCTTATGAGAAAACCGCAAATATAATAATGAAATGAGGAATAAAAAATTTAAAATGTTACACCAAACAATAAACATTAAAAAACACACACAGAAAAAACACACACACACACACACACACACACACACACACACACACACACACACACACACACACACACACACACACACACACACACACTCCTCACGTGCAAAAACATTATGTCCTACCTGAACACTAACCAATCACTGCTTTAGTATAGGCCTATACAGAGGTCAAAGGTCAGATTACCTGTTTTGAACAATGGATGCCAACAATAGACAGAGAGCAAGGGGAGGAGGAGGGAAGAAGAGGAAGGAGTGCCATCTCTGATGAGATCAGGGCCACACTTATTCATCACATGATCAACCACAGATTGACCAAGAGAGAAGCCCATCTTGAGTAGATTTACAATGGCGTCCGTACTTCATGCAACTATCTAATGACTATTTCAGCATTACAAATAAATCAGACTTTGTTTGTGCATACAATTCCCTCCCCCCACCCCCCCACCACGACACACAAGCACGCACAAACACACACAACACACACACACATACACACACACATTCTTTATTCTAAAAATGATACCTTTGGTTTCCATATGTTTGTAGTTTTGTTTTCTTGTTTCATGCTACTGTATACAACACTGTGCTACTCTTACAAACGTGATGTTTTGCCCAATAAATATTTTCTGTTTTACTGTAACATTCCATTGTTGTTTACAGTGCACTTTTCAACCACTCTCAGCAGATTGCTTTCACTCTAGAACATTGTAAATGTAGATATAGCCTAAGCCTGTGAAAGACACATGAGCTTTAGATTTAGAACAACAGTGTGTACATGGTATATCCAAAAATGTACTATTATGAAAAAAGTGTTTGCCATTTGATGCAAATGGCACATTTTGAGATGTGTTTATGGTATTTTGAATGCAGTGTTTCATTTTGAAGAAGATGTGCGGCATTTTGCATTTTGTGTGTGCCGTTTTGGGAATTGTGTGTAGAGTTTTGAAAAAAGGAGACATAGTTTTGAAAATGTGTGTAAACACTTGGAAAAAACTGTAAACTGACACACAGAGAGCAAAACCTCTTCTCAAGTCTCCAAAAGTCTAAACACATTTTATGCTTTACACACATTTTTGTTCAAAAAATTCAAAATTACACTTTTTAAATGCACTGAACACAGTTATCTGCATAAGACACAACAGTCTGACATAAAGTCACATGTTTGCCATTTCAAAACACTGCCATTCAAAATGACACTACATGAGCTAATTGGCCAATATACAGTATGTGCCACCTGGCCAAACACCTCAATGGTTACAGTAGTTGTTACCACTTCAATCAGGAAGTAAGCACTATAATGCCTCTTTTTTTCTATAAAATTTTTCTGCACATTTTTTCACGTTTTTTGGGAGCATATTTTTGTTTAGTCCATGTAAATATATTTACTGTGCATATGTTGCACTGACTTGTTTGGTGAAAAATTAAAATAAATAAATGTTTCAACAGCATGTGTGTGTATCTGTAAATATGTCTGTGCATGTAAACAATCTGCAGAATACAATTTGAACTGTTTTAGTATTATGGCAAAGCATTTTAAAGATGAGAGTGCTTTTCATTATGCCCAACAGTGTGTAATTGGTTAGACAAAAAGCTGGTAATATGAATGAAGTATGTGCCATTTGGTGCAAAAGTTTGATTTTGATAATGCTATATGTAGTTTGAGTTGCAGTGCTTCATTTTGCAGGATATATGAGGTATTTAGCAGTTTGGGTGTGTGGTTTTGTGAATTGTGTTAAGTATTTTCATAAAACCAGCCTAGTTTGAAAAATTGTGTTTTAGCAATTGGAAAAAACTGTTATTACAAACTACAACCCCAATAACGTTTTCAATAACAGATATATTACTGTAAGAACAATATAAAAAATGTCTTTTCCCACTTAAATGTATTGTATTGAAAGGTTGTATTTAAATAGTCCATTATAAACTGAAGCTCTACAGTGAAGAAAATGATGCATGCATTTTTGTACATATTCAATTCTTTAGCTTGCAAAAACTGTGAAAAATGAGGCCCATCTTAAAAATAACTGGGGTTCTCCTTTAGAGAAGACATCAAACACCTACAATAATCTAGTGTAAAATAAAAATCTGAATAAGCAGCAGTGCAGTAAATTTCTTAAAATATTAAACGCTGACAACAACATTAACACCTATGTGTTCCAGCCAACATAATGTTCATGTGACCGGACTATCAAGTTTAATACAGAGATACAGACAGCTACTAGACGGCAACACCCACTTCAAAGTCACTTGTTGCCTTTTTTAGTGTGAAGTTGTTAGCTAGCCAGTATGTCAAGATGCCGAAATGGGCAAAATATAAAAAAAACATACAGAAAGGAGTGGGCGAATGATTCGGACCTGAAGCAATGGATAAAGCTGTCTAAAACAGATGATAGCGAAGCTCATTGCAAATTCTGCAACACAGACATACATGCTAGAGCCCTGCACGGGCCAAAAACTCCAGCCCTAACCCGGCCCTGGCCCGTGGTGTTCAAGCCCTACCCAACCCCAGCCCGACAACATCTGCAATTTTTTCAGCCCGAGCCCAACCCGACCCGAGACCAACATCAATCACTTTTAAGCTCTCTCTGATGCGTGCACTCTTTGATGCGCTCCCTCTGACGCGCGCTCTCTGATGCGCGCTGTCTCTGCTACACACGCAAACACACGCACGTCACACACTACTAAGAGGAAAACTTTTATTATAGGCCTGAAACATCATGCCCAAAAATATTGGACAGACTGTCCATTACACAGAAGCATAAACATGAAGGGAGAATATAGTGCTACGGGATCAAACCGCAAAAATAAGTAAATAAACGGCCTACCTTTGCTTTTCAGTAACTGAACTTAAGAACAATGTTCAAAACAATGTCCAAACATAACTTCGCCAACTGGCTAATGTTAAATAAAATTAATAAAATAAATAAAAATCTGTTGAACTGTGTGTGTGTGTGTGTGTGTGTCAGTGTCACCTGTTTAATGCACGTGAGTGACGCGCGTGCGTGTTACTTCTTAGGCGATGTATAATATTTATAATATAATCAATATAACAATATTTCATACACACTTTGTGACGTGTGCTCTGCTGCACGTATATTATGGGCACAATGAGGAGAGAAGCTAAAATAAGCCCGAGTCCGACCCGAGCCCGATCTGTAAAAAGAAAAAACGGCCCGAGCCCGGCACAAATGGGCTTAGCCTGTCGGGCCCCATCGGGCCCCGACGGGCTTGCAGGGCTCTAATACAGGCCCACGTCAAGGATTTGAAGGACCATGCTGAGATGCAAGATGAGTGCCTGCCCATGGTTAAGGCTTTTACGGTACCGGTAGTAAGTAACGCTAACACGGAAATTTGTGATGACCAGAAGTGCCATGAGCTCTGGATAGCAAAATATCTTGCTATGACAGGACATTCACCCTACTCCTTTTCCTTGGATGAAACAACCAGCATTACCGTAAACAAGTTACTTTGCATATGCATAACAAATTGTTCAAAGAAACACAATCTGTTTGTGAGCACTTACCTGGGACTGATCAAACTGTTGGACCTTGATTCTAGTGGTATTGTGGATGCTACATTGGCTTTCCACAAGCTAATGCGCTGGATATAGCAAATATGATAGGCATGGCAACAGATGGAGCGAGCGTCATGGTAGGGAGACATGCTGTGTATACGCTGCTCAAACAGAAGCAGCCTAATTTACAGTTGATTAGATGTGTATGCCATTCCCTGGGCTTAAAAAGCCATGCAGCAGCTCCCTAGCAATATAGAATATATGATCAGGAAGACTTACAACTGGTTTGCCCATAAGGCTAAGCGTCAGAGTGACTACCAAACTCTTTATGGGACAGTTAACAGCGGAGGATGCCCTTTTAAATTGCTTTCTCCAAGTCTCACCTGCTGGTTAGTGACAGCAGATTGCATTGACAGAATCCTTGATCAAGAAGACTCTAACTTTACATTTATGTATGGCAGCAAGCTCTGAACGACTTCTGAGTGAAATAAATAATTAAAAACAACTCAGGGGACTGGATCTACAATCCTCCAGTATATACCTCTCACCTGCTGATGCTGACTTGGGGACGACATTCAGTCAGAAGTTGGAGGCAAGCCCTATGCCACCTGAGAAAAAGCAAGTGGTCCTGACACGCTGCACAGACTCATTAAAATAACTTCTGGTCCAGTACCAAATGTGTTTGCTTGCATCCATGGAGTTTCTGCAGAAGCTGGAGCTCCTGTGCCCCACTACTGTCGTGTCCAACAGATCAACGGTCTAACAGTTGCCTAAGGAGTTCTTTTCAGGCTCACCAGATTCACTTGAGACTTGATGCTTGAGATGCTGGAGGAAGCCACTGCTTTCACGATTTAGCACTCGGTGCAATACGATTGTTCACTCTCCCCATATTCAACGCTCTCGTTGAAAGAGCATTTTCTCAAGTCACACTGCTTAAAGATGACACCAGAAATCGAATGGGGTTGCCACTCCTTTCAAGTTTGATGGATGTGCGCTCAGGACTGACACGGAATGGATGGACACCTGCAGCAATCCATCCTCCCCGACAACTGTTGGCAACAGCTCAGCATACTGTACATAGTTCTACGAAGTTGCGTTCAGATTTGTTCTTCGGCAGCCTGTTCAAGTTGCAACTGGCAGCCAGTATTTAAAGGTAAGCTCTCACACACTTGTCAGTCTAAAAGCTAATACTTATTAAATGAGTATTGTGTATCCGTAAATAATTATCTTAAATATATAAAATAATGTAAATCTACCCTGTAAAAGTTCATTGTGTGTGTGTGTGTGTGTGTGTGTGTGTGTGTGTGTGTGTGTGTGTGTGTGTGTAGAGGATATTCTCATTTCACTGTGTGGTTAACAGTGTCTAAAAAAGGACTACAAAGTCTTTTTGGGCCAGAGGGCATCATGTGATGGGCTGGAAGTTGCAAATCCACCATTTGACTGCTATGTTCAATTTGCTTTAAAGCCAGGTGCACTTCCTTGGGGCCTGCACTAGATCTGCTGAAGTTATTTTGTTGCCACCTATTAGATAAGCTGTGTTCCAAGCAGGAAATTGATTATTTTAGCCTCCAGGACACGTGTGTGGGTGTGAATGCATACATTTGTAGATGTATGCATGTCTTTATATATGCTTGCGATGTCAGTGTGTTTCTGTGCATAAAATTGCATTTGAACATCTTAAGGGCTGTCTTGTGTACAGTATGCGTGTGTGAGAGCCATTGAGGAGGTGTTGATGAATGGCTTTGATTAGTAGTGAGGACGACACTGGAGCCCTTCGAGCGCCCTGCAGGATTACAGGACATCGCCAGCATTTGGGAAACAACCATTCAGGCAGAAAATCACTTTCAGAAAGTGACACACACACACGCACACACACACTCAAAGACACACAAGCCAACACACATTAATTTGTACCTGTGTTTTATTGGTACCAGTCCCCCAAACATCATTGCTTTATTTTTACAGTTGTGACAAGTCTGTAGTTCTGTGGTTGAAAGGCTATAACTCATTTTAATTAGGCCTATCGGTCACATTGTTCATGTAAGTGGATATGGCAAACTTGTTAGCAAACTGTTGCTTATTCACACATCCAGCCAGTTACCGAGCAGCATTATCATTCATTTGGATTTATTATAGTCACCTGATGAGTGGAACTTTAATATTATAATTATTTAATTTGTCCTTAAAATTAAAGGGACACCGTGTCAGTTTTTTTACCACTGGCGCACTGTATAAAAACATTGTGATTAGGGATGTAACTATTACCGGTGTAACGGTAAACCACGGTAAAAATGTTGACGGTATCAATTACCAATTTTAAAATATACTTATAATCGCGGTGGATTACCACGGTGTGGAAACCCTGTGTTTAATCCTTCCCAGCTTTAACCGAGGCTCCTGAAGTTGCCGCGCAGGCGCACTGAGCTCAAACAGGAGAAGGGGACAGAATGTAGCAGCTGTTAACAGACTTTTTTCTTTATCATTCCTTTCCCGTTTTCGGACTTGTTGAAGTGATGTGGGTAGCCCAAAACGTAAGTTAAAACTATTCTGTAGCTTGCTAAACTGTCATGGGTTTACTGCCTTGTTATCTTCAATAAGTGTCCTACAATAAGACTCTCAGCTCCACACAACTCTCTCTGTATTTCTCAGTATGGCTATGTTCAAAAGATTGTGTCATCAGGTGACTTTCCCGCGCAGAAGCTCGAGTGAAGATAATTACCTCTTCTGAAGAGTCCATCATGTTTTTTTAATCCTCTGTGTCCTCCTTGGCTACTAGCAACTGCGTGGATGGGCGGTCACGGAAGGCTGCATCATGTGGGGGCGCCAACACTTTTGTTGTCATTACTTAGAATTCCTCATGGGGGCGACAGAAACTTCGCACTATAACTTTAAAAAGACAACGCCATGTACAATATTAAATTAAGTTAACTGTTCACACAATACAGTAACATTAGCCATTAGCTGGATACATGGTTAAATGTAATTTGCTTATACCAGTGCGTCGCCCATGTGTATTTTCTCTATAGCAAATTCCCGTCAATAGGTCCCAAAACATCCCAATTAGATAGAAAATGCAGCAAACATATTGTTTGTAAATCTTTACAATCATTCCCCAAAAGAACCAAGCTGGCATGTTGCACAGTCTAAATGTTCTTCAAAACTTGCCATTTTCAGCGTGTACATTAGCTTGCTAGCTCGAAGGTTCCGGTTCCTGTTCCTCGTAGCGACCGGAGTTTAGAACATAAACACAAAGAAAGCGAAACGTGAGGGACATCGGGTGGAGCTTCCTGCGCCGGAATTATCCGATAAATGAGCTGTCTTTGATCCAGACTAATTACTGAAGGAAAAGCAGTTATGTATGTAGGTTTACTGCATAACACTTTCATAATACTATTAAGTTACCAGCAGCGACTATCTCTCCTGTGATCAGAGACTTTGGTTTCTAAAGGGGGCACTTGGCATTCAATCAGAGGCTAAATGGAATTTGGTCACTGTGCGACCTTTAATTAAGTTCTTTCAGAAGGGAGGATTTACTGTTCTGGAAGGATAAAAAAATAGTACATAGTATTTTCTCACCCACATAAGGCAGTAATCCATTAAGCATGTATGTTACCGCAAACTGTGCGTACAATGCTTTAGTGATGCATTAACAGATGCTTACAACAGTTATAGCATAACATAGTATATTTGCAGTGGCATGGAAATGAATGGCTGAATTTGAAAAGACCTCTCCGAGAGTAAAGCATTAACATTTGATATACCAGTTTTAGACTACTCTCTATGCACTGCATGGGCTTCTCGAGATGCACTGGATGCCATGCGCTCTTTGATTCCAATGCTTTGTGTCTAGATAAAGGTCTTTTGTCAAGGCTTCTCCAGCCCAGCTGATAGTGGACTACAAAGAAAGGTTGTTTATCTCAAGAAGTCCTCTGCAGTGGAGACGTGTTCTGAAGAATGAGTTTTTAGAACGCTGAACATCTTAAAATTCTAAATAATGATTTATTCAACAAAAGCACACAGACGTGAATTCTGCAGTGTTCTTTGTGCAGGTCTAGTGAGCAGGGCCGGAGCTTTGTCATTTAAATGGAAAATACACCCAAACAGCTCCGGACAATCAAAAGGAAACAAATAAGGACAAATAACGCTTCTGCATCTTTTGCTCAGGAGGCCTGTTTGGCAGACTGGTGAATGAGGCTTTACTCATGCCAAGAAATTATTCAGGAGCAGAGGTAGTACTTCAGAGGTAGGTACTGTACATGCCCTACTTTTTATGCTACATCTCCACTGCTGTTGCTCCAATAAGAGTTGCTGCTTGGAAAATCTAAGGCTCTACTCAAGCGGGATTAAGGTGTTGGTCAACAACAATCACATCAGTCTCCATTACTTATGCAATGAGATCTTGGTTGTGGGGGATTTTTCAGTGGCTTTCTATGTGCACAGACTAGGAATGGGCTTCGATGATGATTACCATTGTAAAGAGTATACAAATGGTATTTACAGTATAACAAGCATGACTTAATCCTAATCCTGAGCTGTAATTGATTTTTCAGTGATGACATGTTTACTGGAAGACATTAGACTAGGACGAGGTTTAATCCTTGTCTGTGAAACTGTTCAACAAGCAGGCAGCTACATGAGTGGGCCAGATACTGTAGTGTCTAATGTTATTAGCGGAAATTATGAAATTGTTTCCTCTTAGTATGTCATTTTTGAGAGAAATTATAAAAAAAAAAAAACATGCAATACCCAAGGTTGGATGACCTAGAAAGTGGGCAATTGCCCCAAACTTCCCAGATCCTCAAGGGGCTCCTTAATATTTACCCAATCTTATGGCTCTGTCTTATAATGGGGCCCTGCGTCAAAATCCAGTTTTAAAGGTGCACTCCACCAATTTTCCTTGTCAAAGTAGAAAGTTTTTTGATGTTCTGGAGGAGAATAAATTGTCTGAGGGTATTTACCATAGACTGTATATAAAGATTGGCGACATGTCTCTACTTCCTCCCACTGTACAAAAGGGAAGCCAAATTATCCTGGATACAGACGATGCCATCTTGTAATTTTCTGCGCAGTAGTGACCGGACCGTATTGAAGTCCCGCCCGTCCACACACCCGCCAGACCAATCACAAGTCAATCACACCTGTCAATCATGACGTTTCAGCCCATTTTTACAGCATCAAATAACT
Source organism: Zingel zingel (assembly GCA_023566125.1). Classification (NCBI taxonomy): domain Eukaryota; kingdom Metazoa; phylum Chordata; class Actinopteri; order Perciformes; family Percidae; genus Zingel; species Zingel zingel. The sequence continues at coordinate 9,264,814 of CM042332.1, forward strand.
AATAAAAACGTAATTTATCAGAAAAATTAACAAACATCAATGTGATAAGAACTACCTAAAGTGACATAAACCTTCTTTGGGAAAATTATTATTTGACATGTACTTTTTATTTTTTTGTTTGGTCTATGTCCCATCCACTAACATGGATGGGACGGGATTTATGACCTGTACTGCAGGCAGCCACCAGTGGGGCGATCGAGATGTTTTGGCTTCACGTATACAGTCTATGCATCAACCCTTGGTATTTACCGTGGAGGGTGAGTCTAACTATAGATGCTTTTGAGTTGCATTATGGGGAATGTAAGATCCGTTAATTTTTGGAGCCGGACCCGTACAAGGGAATACAAGTCAGGATAGCTCTACCTCTGCTTCTTTGAAGTTGGACATTCTTTTTTTTAATCTGTCTCTCACAAGTCCCTTTATTTAATGGCAGTACAATCCAAAATGGTTGGATTGCCCCTTTATTACCTTTTAATATTTCAGTTGTTATTATGCTGACATCGTGCATTTGTAAAAAATAAAAATAAAATTTATCGCAAACTTACTCAGTTACTACTAATGGGGCACTGCACAAAATATGCTTGAAGCGATGCCATATTTAGCCATGCCAATGAAGGTCCCCTTACCTTGACAAATATTTTACCAAAACTGTGATGTTTCTCTAACCCCAACAAGTCTACCTTAAGCAACAATCGAGAAAATATGTGTCATATGAATTTTCTTTGCAATGGTTTTGGATGGCAGTGGCAAACAAAGTGCATTCGATTTAAAAAGACTTTCATGAAGGCATTGGCATATCATTTATTTATTTAGATTGGACATGTTGGTCCTTAATGTGAAAAAAAAAAAACTGGTGTCAAGTAACAAAGCATTATTTATTCCAACAGAGTGTGATGTCTTATATTGAAGTTAATGCTAATCATGTAAAAGTGAAGATGTTGCAGGATCCCCCCCCCCCCCCCTCGACTGAGTAAGCATGTTCCTGCAATACAGTAATCTGCAGTTTCAGGACCGCATTCCTAGGGCCCTAGTTTTTCCAAGGAGGTGCTAGAATGTAGCTACCGTAACCCTAACCTGGACTGCGGCCCTGAAACTGAAATTGACTCAAGGTCATCACTGCTATAAGACCTTGCCCATCAGAATGGCGGTCAAATGGACATAATTCAATTATCATGTCCTACCATATAACATTTTCACACTGGCAATGTAAGTCAGGGAATTCTGTCAAAAATAGACTGGAAGCTGTTATTTGTAATAATCACAAGCCACTTAAACAGGCAGGTTATTTTTGAAAAATAAAAAATCAGGGAGGTCTGCTTGGTGCTGTCACACCACCCTGTCTGGCCTTTATAAAACCTCTTACCACGAAGAACAACACACGGTGGGTTTGCCCCATTCATAAAGCCAACACTGACTCATCCGTGCAAGTGCTTTTGGTCACCAGCAAGAACTCTAATGTTGCCTGTTGCCTCCACTGTTCCTAAAATAACCAGGCATCATCATCATCCAGCACCTCCTCCCCTGCTCTAAACCCCTCCACATTGGTTACAGTTAAATACATAAATCAGGCGCCTACCGCTGCTGTAAGAGCTGTAGAGGCTGACACACATGCACTTATTCACACCGCCGCGGCTTGTCGCTGCTACTGCAGCCGGTGCGGCGAAGGAAACTCGCGGCTTCACCCCCCCCCCCCATCACACAGAGGCGGAATGGCTTGAGATCAGACAACACGGACCCGTCTCGATCGGCTGGTGCACGGTGATTTTCTGACTGACTGTCTGTATGTCTGTCTGTGTGTGTCCGTGTGTCTTGCCGCGAATTGCTGCAGTGCTGTTTTTCCAGGTGTTGTGGTGCGTGTGTGTGTGTGTGTGTGTGTATGTGTGAGTGAGTGAGTGTGTGTCTGAGTGAGTGAGTGAGTGAGAGAGTGTGTAAATGTGTGTGTGAATGTGAGTGCATGGTGCTGTAGCATGGTGCAATTCTCTTACGAATTGGACTAAGCCGGGGAACGGAGTCTGATGTCACATGTGCTTCATCGGAGGAGACGGGGCATCTGGAAGCTGGATTTTGTGGAGGATGCTGCGGCAAGTGATACACAGAGGGCTCAAGGCTTCGTTCTACTGGCTCGGCTTATTCGTTAGCAGGCACCCGGTTTTCTTCCTCACTGTCCCCGCGGTCCTCACCATCATTTTCGGATCTACCGTGCTGAGCCGATTCAAGCCGGAGACGGACCTAGAGGTGCTGGTCGCCCCTACTCACAGCCTCGCTAAGATCGAGCGGAGTCTCGCCAACAGCCTGTTTCCCATCGACCAGTCGAAGCACAAGCTGTACTCGGATTTGCACACCCCGGGCAGATATGGCAGGCTGATCCTGCTGGCCAAGTCCGGGGGGAACATCCTGGAGCTGGCCGACCAGGTCCTGCAGGTCCACAAGCAGGTGTTGGATTTGCGCGTCAATTACAAGGGATTCAATTACACGTTCGCTCACCTCTGCGTGCTGAGCCACAGGGACAAGCGCTGCCTCCTGGATGATATCATCACCATCTTCGAAGATATCAGACTGGCTGTGCTTTCCAACAGCACTTTCCATAAGGTGCCCGTGAGCTATCCAAACACAACATTAAAGGTGAGACTTTATTACACACTGCAGCTCTTCTTTTTTTCTTTTACATAGCCACATGTCAGCCAGGCCTGTAGCCTACACACTACAACAACCCTCCCCCCCAGAAAGAAAAATCCCTCCATGAGAGCGTGGTGACAGTGCAGCAGCAGTAGTCAGCATGGCTGGCCCTCAGAGCTTGCCATAATTTCTGAATGAATGCAGTGGGTTTGTATTCACTCAGGCTGTGATGTCGGGCTGCAGATTGCTGCATATGTGAGGGAACCCTCTCCATAACACAGACAGCCAGCTTTTCAGTTTTCACCCTTCCTTGCAGGTGAATTGATTGGCTGTATGTAGCCCCTCACTGCCTGCTCTCTCTCTCTCTCTTTCTCTCTCTCTCTCTCTCTCTCTCTCTCTTTCTCTCTCTCTCTCTCACACACTCTCACACACACACACACACACACACACACACACACACACACACACACACACACACACACACACACACACAGACACACGCGCACACACACAGGGATATCCTATCTTTTTTGATGCAGCGTCTCCCTCTTGCCTTCCCATGGCTACATTGGCTAAAAGACTCCCAGGTATTCTGCTTGCCTGGATTATTCTTTCTCTCAGTTTCTCAGTGAGATCTGACTGCATATATGCAGCTGTAGCAACCACACACACACACACACACACACACACACACACACACACACACACACACACACACACACACACACACACACACACACACACACACACACACACTTTAAGCAGCACTAACACACACACACACACACACACTTTAAGCAGCACTAACACACAACAAAACCTATCAGGATGCTGCATGTAGTGCAGATAGAGCCTGGTGCTATTTGTCTGATCAGGTGTGAGGCTTTAACAATACAGTGAAAATCTGTTGCACGCTTGCAGCATTTTCAATAAGTAGGCCTACTGTTTGCCTAGGTTTTATTTGTTAATATTCAACCAATTCCATCCCTGTCACACCACAAGGCAAGTGCAATGTAAGGTTATGGTTATATTTTAAATTTGCTGCATGATGTGTGTTTTTAATTAGTTTCTGTTGTGTTGCCTTGAAGCACGTTCACTGTACTGTACAGATTTGATAGAAAATAGACATAATGGACATTGCAACAACCAGCTTATTCAACACTAGGGGACTAGATTGTGGGGTACACGCCACTGTACACTGCTTTTTCCCTATCTGCCATACACATACTGTAGGCTCAAACTGACACAAGCGCATATTTAATGTATCACAAGCCGGGTTGTAACTTGCACTGAGAGCTGCCACAGCAGTGTGAGCTATCCGAGCAGTACCGGTGTCTGAGTGGAGTAGTAAGATCATTCATTGTCGTGTTGCAGACTGTTTGCCTCCTAATATTCAGGTGAAGGGATGCATAGTGTTTTATTGTTTTGGATGACAAGTGGGAGTCAAATATGGGTTGTGCAGTTTTTTTGTCCTAATACATCTGTTATTCCATTTAAAAGCACTATAGCATTCTCTCAAAAGAGTGATAAGAAAGGAAAATATGATTGCCTCTACATATTAGTGTTGGGGGAAAAAAATCGTTACAGCATAGTATCGCAATATTTTCTGTGGCAATACTGTAGCGATACACAGACACTAAGTATTAATCTATTATTATATTGTTGTTGGTCAGTTTGTCTGCTTGACAATCCCAATTTTGCAGCAATAAAATTGAAGTGAGATGAACAAACAGAGAAATGTATCTTTTTAGATAAAACAGATGTTGACAAAGTTTTCCTTTGGGGACATCATTTGAAATTGGGAAAAATGTTATCGCAGAATATCGCAATATGTTTAAAATCGCAATCATATTGTATTGTGATGATATCGTATTGTGAGGCCTCTGGTGAAATCATGAATCTTCAAATTTTCGGATTTAGCTTTTTTCAGATAAACTAAAGTGTTCCATGTTACTCACTGTAATGGGTTGAGAAAATTCAATTTAAAGAAAATCCATTTTAAAACACACATAATTATCTTAATTAGCTTATACACATTTGGTATTTTGGAGATACATGGTTTTCACAAGGCATTCATGGTAATCAAACTTTTTTAATGGAAGACATTTTGACTGGTCACAGCAGGAAACAAGGTGTAATTAATAACATTAACGATGGCTCAGTTCCATTAAGTGTCCCACTGAGCCAGCACACACAATACCAGGACCCCCCCTAAGTGGAATGCAGCCATCATTAGTATCATTAAATACACCTGTGTATTTCTGCTTTGTCAAAATGTCTGTCGTGAAAAAGGTATATTACTGTACTGTATCAGAACTGTGTCTCAGAACTGTGCACCTTACCCCCCTTTTTTTTGCAGTACTTATTTTATTCCATGTTGCTATATTTATTTTATGTACATGTTGGCGCTGGAAAAGGAGTTGCTTTTAATCGCATTGTGTACAATGTGTAATGTGTAAAAGGCATTTTATTCATGATACAAAGTTAGTTACACAACGTATCCTCATATAGAAATGATCGGCATGAAGTTTATTATGAACCAGACACACTTTTTAGTTCTGGATGCAATCTGAACGATGCAATTAGAATGAGTCACTTCCCTGTCTTATCACAGGGAGAATAAACAGCCACTTAGGAGAGTCAGATAGTTTACAATATTCAGTATTAAATAAATTCATACTATAGACATGTATTGCAGCAGTATCTATTTATTGCAAGACAGGAGACAAAACATTAACATAGCAACAACAGAACAAAACAAAACTAGGTCTTAAATCATTTTAAAGAGGTCATAATTTTCCTACGTCCGTGCAATGCTACCTCATTCTGCTATTTTTTTTTGTTCCATGGTGTGTAGTTCTTTCTTTCGCTAATCCAAATATAATTTGCTGTATTACTACAAATGAGACCAACATGCAACTTATATTGCAGCCAATCAGCTTTTGTGTTATTGGTGCGAGTCTCAAGTCTAGTTCCCTTTTGTCAGATTATGATATTATCCTGTAGATTTTGGAGAGGAGTATTTTTGAGGAGGGAATGTTAATCAATTCTGAGGTTGGGTTGAGGAGGATCAAGGTTGGTGGCCCTTATGTGTATTTGTAGTATGTAGTTTGAACAGATGATTTAAGTTATAGATATTCCATAAATAGTTTGCTCCTGATGTACTTCTGGATCAACTGGGGGAATGAAACCAACATGTTGTTATGGAAGATGTGTTTAAGAAGTGTGATGCCTTTTTGGGACCATGTGCGGAAATTAAGTGGTTTGTTATTACTTGAGATAATCTGTGTTGTTCCATATGGGGGGCTCCAAAAGTGGTGTCTGTGATTTTGTGGAATTTCAATAGGCTGTCAGAGTTGATATTTTAAAACATGGATGATGTTTTATGGATTGGCTGAGAAATGGTAAATTTAAATTCTGAATGTCTTTACAAGTGCTTTGCTCTCTATCTAAGCATGTTTATGAGAAACGTCCAGTTTACTCTGTCAAAGGCTTTTCCTGCATCTAAGGTAGCTATGATGCTTCCTTCTTGGTGTTATGATGAAAATTAATAATAAAAATAATAAAATTGAATAGTCTGCATTTGTTGCTGGATCAATGTCTACCTTAGATAAAGCCGTCTTCAAATGGCCTTTTCCCCTCAAGACAGTCCAAAACCCAAAGTTATTGTGTTTACAATGATATAAAACATAGAAAAGCAAGACGTCCTTACAGTTGAAAAGCTAGAACCAATTAACAGTTGGCATTATTTTAGAAAAAAATGACGGTCAATCGATAATCTAAAGTGTATCTACACTATGCATGCATATACTCAGGAACACTCTTTAACTCATTAACTCTTCTCCAACACAAATTCCAGTTTTTGTTTTTTTTAAGGTTGATGTGATCTCCTTCCTCTCCAGCTCTCCTCACTGTGTATGGGGCATTCTGCACTAACCATGTTCCTGAATCCTTCTTCTCTACGTCTGCCTGTTTGACGAGCTGTCTGAGCTAATTCATTTGCCTGACTTCTTGTGCTTTATCCTCCTCTTTGATGTCACAACCAGGGTTTATTTCTGTGCTTGTTATACAGACATAGTCTTTGAAAAAAAGACTTCTACTTTTTGCTGAGCTGAACTTTAGCTCTGTTCCCAGGAGAAAATGCTTAAAATATATATTCTTTGTTTTTCTCTGTCTGCATTATTTTTAAACTGTAAGGTGTTACAAAATGTAAATTACATTAAACAATATGATTTTTTAAAGAAATACAGCAAATTGGGCTTCATTAACAAATACAATTGGACAATTCCAACATATTAAGGTGAACTATATCTAATATAGAAAGAGATACCGATATCAAAGTACAAATAAGCAGCAATCTAAGGAGAAATGTGAAAAATACCTGCCAACTTTTGTACTTTGGTTTAATCCTGCATTCATACCAGCAGCAACCACATCTCCATGCTAATGTCCGATGGTTAATTAGAGCTTGTTGACTGCTAGGTGAAGTGCCAAAGTTGTTACAGCAACAGACTGGACATATGGCAACGCTGGTATGTGATTATCTGATAGCCGATAGGGCCCAAATATTAGTTTTCGCTTAATGACAGTCAAGGCACAGTTTGTCTCAGGTCATACAAGTATTTTCAAGCTGACTCTGATAATGAGTATAAAAACTATAAGCAATTAGCTTCTTTTAAAAATATTTTTCTTTAAGTTGACTTTTTTGCCATGTTGGCTATAGAGATGGCACTGTCAGCTGGTTGGTTGGTCAGTCAGTCAGTCCACCACTTTGATCCAAACTGAAATATCTCCACAATTAAATGATGGATTGCCAAGACATTTTTCAGAAATCCCAATGACTTTGGTGATTCCCTGAAACCACCTTTAGCATCCTGTCCACCATGGTTTTTTATTACCATAACCAGGACATTTTCGTTACCTTAATCAAGTAGTTTTGTTGCCTAAACCAGACCGCAATTCAAAAGGTGGCAGATCAGAAAACACAAAACATATAAATACTTTTTGTAATAATCATTTGTAACAGTTTTGGAAGGCACTGGCAAACGACGGCATCCAGCTCATAGGTGCTGCTTTGTTGCATTTACATGTGGCTCTTTGTAGTTGGCTTATTTGAAGCAAACACTGTTCTCAATGCTTCGGTTAACATTTAGGGACCCTCATTATGCTACTGTTGAAGTTTGAGCCTTTTTAGTGGTATAAATAGTTTAAAAATGTTTGATTTGTTTTTACTTTCCCTGTGTCCCGAATACTAGCGTTGTAAGCTAATCAGTGGTCCGCGTTAGCTTCTTTTAAGCTACAAACACATTCGATTAGCATGAAAACATGTCCCACAGAGCGATCGAGTGGGTGCACATCTGTTAATAACCCCTAGGTTCGTTTTGCGCCGGAATTGTCCTTTAACAGAATACATGTCTGGCTGAGGTAACATTTAGTAATTGGAGAGAATAAATACATCAGATTACCAATCACCTACAGTCTGTTGTATTTTAACATCTGCAACAGATCACCTGTTTAGCATTTTAACAGCCTACTATGTCCTAATGAAAACAATTGAAGACTGCGTTCAAGTAGATATATTGGTCTGATATCATTGTAATGAATCAAAATTGGATCTAACAGGATGTGAGTGTTTCTATCACTTCCTGTACAGACTAAAGGTTGATTAAAACAGTTAAATGACATGTTAACTCGGAACGGTGTGCAGCAGTGTGCAATGGTGTAGGGCTGGATTCAAATTTGAATATTCGCTCGATAGGTAGGTATTCGAGTTTCAATTTTGGGAGTCGAATATTCGTTTTTTTAAACGTGCATGCAGGCTGAAATTTACTGTGGTGTTTTGTCGGTATTAACCTGATAGCTGCTGGCAAATTTATGCAGCGCTATGTCGTCCATCTCAGCCAAGAATGGAGAAATATTGAGTTACAAGCGAGCAATCTGATGTTTGGAGAGGTCTGTATGGTTAATACTGTAGCAGCCTGGTGTAGTTTTCAGGCGATTTGATAAAGGTAAAGATAGTACGACCGTTCACATTTGCTCTAATGAGGTGCTGGCTGAGCATTCATTCACACACACACTGCGTCGGTCGTCACTCGTCAGACAGTCCGGCAAAAACGCAGGTCATTATATTTATTTTAAAAGCCTGCAGCAAAAAGTTAAGACTAATTCAACTTTTGGAGGAAAGCATCCCGACTTCACCCTGTGGTGGAGAATCATGTAACCAGAGATCAGACTCGTCTGTCCATATCGCGGTGTGAGAGTCCTGTTAACGTTACTGTAAACAGGAAACATCACTGCCTCAATCGGTGCAACAAAAAAGAATGGGGGTAAAAAAAATGAAACACAAGCACTGAACTGCCCAGGAGTTTGTGTAACAATAGGTAGTCTATATCCACGACGTTTCACTTCTGAGATTGACACAGGAAATTCTAGCCTGACGTCGTCAGACTCAAATTCTAGTCAGAATATGAGTCTGATAGTGCTCCATTGGGCTGTGATTATAGGGCGTGTTTCAACCAAACCAGGAAAGAAAATGCCTCTGCACTCAATTGGATAGACCTCCAACCAATCAGAGCAACGGAGTATGTGACGTATATTGAGCCGTAGGAAGGATGGCAAAAACGCCTTGAGACCAACATGTCCAAAAAATGCCTTGATCGCGGTTCTCTGTTCCTCTTTTAAAATGAATGCACTAACGATATCTTCTATAACAGACATGATGGCGGAATCTACACATCTCAGTTCTCCAGCGGCAGCTATCTTTGTAGTAAATTAATTCAACCCAAGCGCTCTTTGGTGAAGTGGTTGATTATGGTACTGTTGATCATCTGTTCATCATCGTATAAAGCCCATCCTGACAATTTGATTGGTCCAAACAGCTCTGGTTTGAGCATAGTTGCTCCACAATGGATCAAGTCCAGACCGATCTTCCCGACCTCGTATGTTGTGGGCGGGGCTAAGTTCGGCTGGCACCCAGGCTAAGGACATTCCGCCGGATCAACCTGATCTCAAAGAATTCCGTGAAATGAACACAGCCCCTTAACTCAAAATCTGTGGCAGTATCACGGAATCGCAAAACATTCCGTGATGGGCCCACGGAAGAATTCCCTGAAATGAACACGGATCCACCACCCCAACCTGCCTCCTTACGCGGAATTTCGGCCTTACATACTACTCGCTACTGTAGTCTCTCTTAATGCTACGTCATCTTCTCTTGACTTTACATTGGCATTGTTTTCTGTGGTGGCCACACAGATTTTTCACACATTCCGTGCCACCACCACGTAATGCGCTGTTAACAATTCGTGATCATTTCACGGAATTCTGTGTGACCAGGCTGGCCGGATGCATGTCTTTTCGCCGATGTCCGTTACCTTACTGCTTTCTTTGTGTTGGAATTCTAAACACCGGTGGATGTATGAGGACTATGGTTAACTGCTCCTCAGATCTCTGCAAGGTAAATCCAGACAGCTAGCTAGACTATCTGTCCAATCTGAGTTTTTTGTTGCACGACTATAGCAACTTTTGAACGTACACGTTTCACCAAAACAAGTTCCTTACTGAGGTTATTTTGCAGCGGCACCATGCGGAGCTTAGCGCCGCCCATGATGATTGTGATTGGTTTAAAGAAATACCAAAAAAACAGAGCATATTTTTCTCCCATCCCGGAATGCTGTGTGGACTAGCCAGACCCTCCTTCGCAGTGCTGTGGAGGTAGGTCTGGCAAAGCGAGACTAAGCAATAGCTGACTGTGTCCAGCAACAACAAAGCAAAGTCGCTTCAACTCTCGTTTCATCTTTTTTGATAAGCTTCGAAGTTCAAATTTTTTTAGTTTTTTTGGTACAGCCCTACAATAGTGGTGGGTGGTAAGTGTGTCTCTCGTGTAGCGGCTGGGTCACAGGTGATTCCCAATCAGTAGCGATGTGTATGTAAACTCATGGTAATTAAAAAGGCAGTGAGCTTGCACACACAGCAGTGTTCAACACACGTTTTGACAAGGCTGAATGTGGCCCAGGTGAGCACAACACCAGACCTATTTAAATCACTATAAAATAAAAAAAAGATTATTACATTATAGGCTGATAATTGTTTATCTTCAGATAGTATGATTCACTAAATATATCTCAAGGTAATTGGCTTAAAACATAAATGAATGGTTGTGATCAAGATTGTGATTTGTCTTGATCAGATGCCTATTGCTATTGCCAATTGTTTCAGCCCATTCTCCTGAGATACCAGTTTGATATCTCAAGATCAGAATCAGAATCAGACAAAGATCATCTTGTGATAATAAGATACCTTATAAAAGTGTCTGGCTGCCCTGGGCTTCTGTATATAAAAGCTTTTATGGTTAAAATAGATTATAAAGGGTTAGGGTTATATAAAAAGGCAGAGGTGTGCCTTTTCTGCAGTAAATAAATATTCTATAATAAGATTGTGTTTCACAAGCTCACACTTCTGGTTACAATCATGAGAGGACAGTGAAATTGAGTGCTGGATTGGATGAACCTATCGGGTAGTTTGGGCTGGATGGTGCATGGCAATGTCAAGCTAAGGTCAACCTTTGTTTTACACCCCCCGTTCTCTTTAATAAATCATAAAATTGGAAATGAGCTAGTGGCGAGGCAGTAGGAAAACAGCTGATGGGCAGGATGGGCTCTGTGACAGTTTAAATGCTGCAGTAGATGGGACGTGATTGGAGGATGGGAGAACAGACGAGGCACAGGAATTAGCTGATGGGATTAGCTCTGTGTGTGTTCCAATAATTGGCTCGCCCTGGGGTGCGTTTGGGCAATAAAAAACAGTCAATACAATCCTCCAATGTATCCTGAAGTTGCATTAATTAGGAATTGTCAGCATGACATAGTTTATTTTTATTTGCTTGAGTCATTAAGTAGGGCAATATAATTGTATTAAATAAAAACACACTGATATCATTATGGTACAATACCACTGAAAAGGATTGAATAATTGCCCAACCCTGCCCCAATAGATAGAGTGGTTGCATGGCTGACAATGAATGAAAGGAAGCCAGATAAGTATGTAGCATCATTTCAGGAATATTTCTCACTGAAAATAAAGAAGAAAAAAACCCAATAAAGTTTTGATTCGATGTCATCAAGAAGTGAAATGCTGCACTTTTTATGAAAACACTCACTTTTTATTTTTATTGACAAAATGTAGTTTACAAAAAATCAGGTAAGCAATGATAGCATGTGAACAACAAGTGCACAAACTTATGAAAATAATAAAATAAAAAATATATATTTAAATACATATATAGAAACATACGAAGCAATACAAACGAGAAATAACAAAAAAATATTAAAGAAATAACAGACATTACAAAAAATATAAAAATAAATAAAAAGTACAAGAAGACATACATTTACAGTTAGTCAGAGGTTTCAGGGAAAAAAAGCTCTACAGTTTCCACAATTGTAATACTTTTTTTGTTATCCAACGTTCTAAGTGACTTCAGTAGAGATTTAAATTATATGAGAAAAGGTACAAAATTAGGAGATGAGTTAGAAAACTTCTGCTTGTGAATATAGAATTTTGCATACAGAATAACAAAATATATTAGATACTCAAGAGCACCATTACCTGAATTATCGTAGAAACATATGATATCTTTAAGGTTAAAGGAGTAGATAAAGTTGGTGGGTTCAAAAAAGTAAGACTCCAAATCTGTCCAAAATATTTTGGAGATTTCAAAAAAAAGGTGAGATATTGTTTCAATATTCTGTTTACAAAATGTACAGGAAGAGTCAATGTCGGTAAATCTAGCAACAAGGTGATTAGTAGGGTATATGTTATGTAAAATTTTGAGGTGTACTTCCTTAGCTTTGTTAGAAACACAGTTCTTATACGGTAGAAGCCAAGCCTTTCTCCAATTTATGTTCTCAATTTTAGATCTCCACACAAACTTGCCCCTTGGCACAACTGCATTCTTTCTCTGAATATGGTGAATATGCTTATTGTTAGTAAAGGCTGTGATATAACGTGTACATCATAGGTTAAGTAATTTTTTATAAGTAGAATTAAACCATTTGGGATTGCACGAGTTAAAGAATTAAATTCTCTGAAAGGAATTGGAAAACTGTGTACATTCATAAACTGTTCATAGGATAGCATATCACCAGATTTATCGAAAGATTAAGAATGTGATTTAAATCTCTTTGGAATCAATTCGGAAAAAATAAGGATTTGTTGCTAATGACTATCTTGTGCGGTGAAAAATTGTGGACAAAGGTTAGAAGGGCTTGCTGATGGAATTTTGATAATTTATTTGGCAGAAAATTACATTTTAAAATAAAGGACCTCCAATTTTGTTAAAAATGTAATTTGGGATAAAATACCAAATTGACTCAGGGTTTTTAAGACATCTTTTTAACCAATTAACTTTAAAGGTGTCCCAGTGTCACTGAAATCTAGGACTTCAAGACCTCCTTCTGCTTTACTACTGGAAAGTACATTTTTCTTTAGCTTATGAGACTTATTTTTCCAAATAAAATCCAGAAAAATTCGATTTACATTAGTGGCTGTTGAATCATTTACGAATAAGGATAAAGATGGATACACAAAACGAGATAGGCCCTCTGCTTTAGAGAGGAGAACTCTGCCCAAAATAGACAAATCCCTTTGAAGCCAGATGTTAAAAATATTTTTTGTTTGAAAAATGTAGATAATAACATTTCTAGTTATAAATATCCCCAGATACTTAACAGAATCCTTAAATGGGATATTTCCAATTACACAATCATCACAACCATGTAGAGATAAGATTTCACATTTGGACATATTCAATCTTAAACCTGAAGCCTTGGAAAATTGGTCTATCAAGTGAATAGAGTTACATAACTGGTTCTTGTCCTTTAAAAAAAACGTAGTGTCATCTGCCAATTGGGAAATGTTTAACTCCTCATCAAATATTGTGATTCCTTCATAATTTCTGTCAGATGTAATTTTAAGCGACAATAATTCGGTGACCAAAATAAATAAGAAGGGCGAGATAGGACACCCCCACCTGACCCCTCTATTAATTTGAAATCTTTTAGAGGTATTGAGATTAATTATAACCGAGCTATTAATATCTTTATAAAACATAGTGACAATGTCTACAAACTTGTTACCAAAGCCAAACGCATTAAGGGACTGTAAAAGAAATTTGTGCTCAATTGTATCAAAGGCCTTATAAAAGTCTAGAAACAAAATGAGTGCCTCAGACTTGACTGCATCTGCATAATCCAACAGATCTAATATGAGTCTGATATTACAACTAATATGTCGATTTTTCATAAATCTTGTTTGAGTTTCAGCTATAATAGAGTCTAGCCCTTTCTTCAATCTGTTTGAGTCAGCTAAAGCCAATATCTTATATTCTATTGTTAAAAGAGTGATAGGACGCCAATTATTAATTAATAGATGGTCTTTCTCAGGTTTGGGGATAAGAGATATAATGCCTTGCTTCATTGTAGCTGTCATCTCCCCGTGACTGATGCATTCTTTGTACACACATAATAAAGAGTTATGAAGGTGTTCCCAAAAGTGTATATAAAATTCAACAGATAGGCCGTCGATTCCTGGAGATTTGCCCTTCTTCATTAAAAAAGTGCATCTTTAATTTCATTGACTGACAGATTCACATAATAATTTAAATTCCTCATCAATTGAAGGGATGGTAGCTTGAACATTATTCAAGAAATTTGCACAATCACTTGCATTAAATTGTGATTCATATAAATTCCTATAAAATTTGGTGACAAAATTAGAAAATAGCTTTGGATCTTTAGAAGGAACTCCGTCAATATTAAGCGCAGATAAAGATTTTCTTTTAAAATTTCTTTTCTCAAGAGCAAAAAAGTAACTAGTGTTCTTCTCCCCTTCTTCAAGCCATTTGGCTCTTGACCTAATGAATGCTCCTTTTGCCAAGTCTAAATAAATTTGGTCCAGCTGTAGTTGTATTTTTCGTATTTCGAGTTCTTCCAAATTAATGTTTACTTTTGTCAGTAAAAGGTCAAGTTTGTGCATCAATTCAGCTTCTATCTTACTTTTTTCTTTTTTTAGTTCCTTACTTCTTTTAATCGCAACACATCTGGCTTTGTATTTAAAAAAATCCCATTTTATCCTGTAGTTGTCGTTTAGGTCGTCATTGAGGAGTTCTTCTGCTAGTTTTTTGATAGAGTCATTAAAGGAATCATCCTTCAAAAGAGAGTTATTGAATTTCCAATACCCTCGAAAACCTGAGGTCTCCTGAGTAGCATTTCATTTCAAAATAATTTGTTTATGGTCAGTTAATGGGGAGTAAAGATGATTAACTTATTTCACAAATTGAAGGATAGATGATGAAATCCAAAAAATATCAATTCTAGATTGTAAAGTAAGGTCTGTTGCACCAAGTGAAGTCTTTGGTACTGGGATTGAAACGCCATGCATCAGTCAAGGAAAGGCTGGAGCATAGAAACGACACAAGGTTATTGCTCTGTGAAGATTGACTAAGCCTGGGGGGGGGGGGGGGGGGGGGGGGGTCTCTATCTAACTCGTCTCAGGACATTCATTAAATTCTCCACAAAGAATTATAAAAGAACCCTGGTACTTAATATTCAGATCTTTCAATTTGGATGCTATTTCATTAAATAAGACCTTGTTAGAAGCTTGGGAATTAAACCCATATATATTACAAACAATAAAGATAGCATTGTCTTGTTTAATTATCAGTCTAATCCATCTACCATTTTGAGAAGAGACCATTTCAAGAATGTCCCCTTTACATTTATGTAATAATAATTAAAACCCCTGCTGAATGATTAGTACTATGGCAAAAATGAGCTAAATTACCCCACTGAGTCTTCCAGAATTTGACATCTGATGCACAAGAATGTGTTTCCTGAAGTAAAATAAAATCAGCCTCAGTTCTCTTCCACAAAAGAAAGATTGCTTTCCTCTTAGTAATATCCCTAATACCTCTGACATTTAAAGACATAACATTTAGAGAATTAAACATAAAATAAATACAAAAACTTTTATGGAAAAAAGGAATACCTGTTAATCACTTGAGCACCAAAAAACTTGAAAAGTGCTAATAAAATCCACCAAAAAGGAGGTGGAGATTAACAACCATTTAACTTGGCATAAAAGATAGTGACAGAGAAGGCGATGTTATAGCCATCACAATTTGTTTTTATCATAAAGTATAAGTATTATTGTAGACAGAGCTAATCAAGTAAAGGACCATTTATTTCTAAATATGCTAACAGATTTGGTAGATGTCCACCTAAATTAAACAATTAAAGTAGAAAATAAGGGGTAGCCTAAAAAGCGGTAAAAAAAGAAAAAGGTCTTGGGTCAAACTCATATATCTGTATTATAAAACAACAACAACAACAACCAACTATCCAAAAGTATAACACCTTAGGTTGGACTAATCAAGTGACTGTTTTGAAAAGAATAGGGCTAAAGTTCCTTTTCCTAGTGCCCATGAATGTAGCTTCTATGACAACTACTTCAAATTTCTCTTTTTGATAAACAAAAACAAAAAGAGCACAAAGAAAAGTTTCTGCTTGGCTCCATAATTAACTAAGTCAATAAGGTGTGAATTGGGCTACCTTCACTGAGATGATGAGGTGCAAACTGAAATTTCTTAAATAGCATACTTGCAAGAAAATATATATTTTTAGTAAGAATCAAACAGTTTGAATGACCATTCTCAGTATTAGATGAGACTTAAGTCAGCATAGACATTCTATGTTACCTCTGAACAATCAATCTTCTTTCCGTTTATGAAGACGAAAATGCCGCGAAAAGAGGCTTTCCTCCATTCTTCTCTTGCTTTCTTCACCAAGGGCCACAGCTTCTCTCTGGCTGCTTTCTCCTCAGGGGACAGTGCTTCGGTGAGCCTTAAGTTGTTGTCTAGAAGAAACTTTGAGCCTGTCGCCTCCTTCCAGACAGCATCACGAAGACGTCGCATTGCGAAAAGGATGATGGTTGATCTGCTTGAGCCGTCTTGTCGTCACTGCCCGATGCGATGGACGATGTGGAGCCACTTTACCCAGGATCTCGATGATTCTGCTCCTGATATTTTCTCCATCTTCCTCCTTCACGCAGTGAATCTTCAGGGACCACCTTCGACTGTAACTCTGGCAGTCAGCGATGCTTGCCTTCAGAGTTTTCTGCTTGCAATGCATTGATCTCTTTTTTCATACCTTCCAGTGTGTGTTTCTGTTGTTTAACATCCAAAGTAAGCTGCTGAACGGTCAAGGTTAGCTTTTCCATCCGTTTCGAAGTTGACTCAGTCGTTTTTTCTATAGCAGATATTTTCCGAAAAGTCTCATCATGTTTCCCAGATAACACAAGGATGGCTTCTAAAATATCAGCAGTCTCTCTGTTGTCACGTTTTACCTTTTTTGTTGGAGGTTTTAACGGAGTATCTGTCAGTGGAGTTGCAAGGACCTCAAATTCAACTTGTGCATCTGGACTTGCCTCAAACCAGCCACCATCCTTTTCTTGTCCGCTAGTTTCATCCACGTCCCGCATCTCGATAGGGTTGTTGCTAGCTTCATCCACGTGTAGCATGTTTGGAGTAATGTTAGCGTCTTCAGCTTTCTCCAGTCTCAAAACCTTTTTGCTTTTCCTTTTGGCCATTCATGTCCGACTTGGTTCAATATGTATAAGTTGTCACTTATCTGTGTTGCCTTCTGGTAATATTTAAAGTTTCATCGGTTAGTTAAACTCAAACCCTCCGCATTACCTGACAGAGCGAAAAAACGTACACCCACCTACATCGCCGCCATCTTGGCCATACCATGAGTGTGTCTCTGTTTGAGAAACCTCTGATTTTACATGCTGATGGTTATCAAACTTGTATAAATTACTAAGGCTGTCAAAATAAACGTGATAATAACAAGTAAACGCAAATTCCTTTTTAACTTCTCTTTATCTACTCCCCAGAGACTAATCACAGTTACCTCAGAGTCACACACATTATTTTGACTCACTAGTAGGAACGGGCATGTTTTGACTGTTATGAAGAACACTTTCTGCAAGTAGTCAGACAGTGGGTCATTGAACATAAAGCCAGCACTATGACCACCGGGGCCGGAGTGGGACTCATTTTCAGCCCTGGAGTTACATGCCTTAGACCGGCCCACTTTACTTCACGACTGACTATATTTAAAAAATGTAATCAAAACCTTAGTATATAAGTCTGCAATAGCACCCTGTTCTCTACAGCATTGTAATTCAGTGAATCTTTGTAAAATATCACTAATTCCAAGTGTTGCTTCACAATGTAGATTTATTAGAAAAGTTAACATCTTAACAACCCAATGATGTTCAACAATATCAGAATCTATTTTCTGTGCAAATAAGTAATCACAGATATCCAAAACTTGAAATTAAATAAAGAACAAGATACATTGTATTGCACTTTCTAATGGCACGATAATTTATTTTTTCCTTTGAATAATATTTCATATAACTTTCTATTCCCTTTCAGTCGTGGGCTGTGTATATTTACTATCATAATTTCGAGGATAAAGGCATAATGGGTCACAAGTAATATTTGGGCATAAAAAGTGATTATATTGTAACTAATCTGATCATGTTTGCTTGTTCACACAATGTGGTACAGCAGCTTACAGTAGATGTGCCTTCCACACTGACAGCAGCTATCCCTGATGCACATTACTGGCTCTGCTTCTGACACTAAATCACATTTTATAAATTGTCATAATTCTCAACACAAATCTCTCCTTTTTACAAAGCTTTATGATCAAGTCAAGTCAGTTTCATTAATGTAGTGCCGAATCATCTGGCATCATTATTTATCCCAGGGCATTTTTCATCTAGAGCAGGTCAACACCACACTCTTATTAATTATTATAATATTCAGTCAATGAGCAACCCTACCTGCCAACAACAACAGCAAGCTATATCATTTGTAAAAAGGCTGTAAGATACAGTGATAACACAACAAATGTATACAAGCATATGAAAATTCTGTCCTGGGTTTTTAACTTATTAATGATCCAAAGGTAAAATCATCGTATCGGTATCGTATTGGCGATACTGGCCCTGTATTTACTCAATATTGCAGTATTGCACACCATAGCTTCCACACAGCCATCACAGTTTATATTTGTTTGTTTTAATTTTTTTTCTTTCATCCCACTTAGTAGAAGGGCATGTTTTTGTGAGCCTTTATATTCCCCCATGTGAGGTTAAACACCATTACATTGTTATATTTCGCTGACCAATGTACTTGTACATTGTGTCTGTTGCCGTAATGCACAAGGTCCATTGTTTTGTGTTGGGCTGCTTAAAAAAATTTGATGTTTAGTTAGCCTTTCCAAGTGTAAAGTGGGACAATACATTGTGTTAGTATTGTCAAGTAATATTCCATTCAGGTCAATATGCCAATCATCTGTTGTTGCTTGATGAGCTTGAATTTTTAATATTATGCTTTCAGCATCTTTTTTGAGCATATAATACCTTTGGGGTTATTCTGGATATTCTAGACAGTATTTCTCATTGTTTTGGATTGTTGCAATAATAATAAACATTTGCATAAAGCAAGCATATTAGTCCGTTCCCATGTTGATAAGAGCATTACAAAGTTGAAAAATATCCCTTTTATCAAGTAGATTTAGAACAGATGTAAAAAATGCGTGATTCATTTGCGATTCATCACAAGTTAACTATGGACAATCATGCGATCAATTGCGATTCAATATTTTAATCGTTTGACAGCCCTTAGTTTTTAGATTTCAAGATTTGGCAGTTTATTTATTTATTTATTCATTTTAGAAAGTTAAATTGAAGCAGCAAAGGTCGAGATATTAATATTTGAAACAAAGCATTAACAGGAGTCCCGCAGTAGATGCCTACGGCATGGGTTTTGATTTTTAGTTATGTCAGATAATGATTTGGAGAAAAAGTCACATTGCGATTGCGATTTACAATACTGCAATTATGATTGCAATTGCAATATAATGGTATCATGAGTTTACTTGATTATGAAGGAAAATTCTGAAAATAAGCCACCAACATTTTGAAATGTGTATTTTGAACATACAAAGTTAAATGAGCATAAGAAGAAATACGTGCAATACTTTTTTAAATAACTTGAAAATGAAATACCAAAAATATAAATTATTATATAATTATTATAAGTTATTCAGTTAATACATGTTGTATGCCCTTTTAAACGATGACATATAAGATGGCTAATATAATTAGTGTTTAAAGCTATAGTGCATAGTTTTTGTCGCCCCCATGAGGAAATCTAAGTAATGACAACAAAACTGTTGGCGAGTCCACATGATACAAGCCTTCCGTGATCTCGCACAGCCCCCCCCCCCCCCCCCCCCCTCCTCCCACGCAATTGCTAGTAGCCAAGGAGGACACGGAGGATTAAAAAAACATGATGGACTCTTCAGAAGAGGTAATTATCTTCACTCGAGTTTCTGCGTGGGAAAGTCGGCGGACGACACAATCTTCTGAACATAGTCATACTGAGAAATACAGAGAGAGTTGTGTGGATCTGATAGTCTTAATTAGCTTTGTAGCAACTCATTTGGTAATGGCTTGAATGTAACGGATGTTCATTAATATCAAAACGATACGCACTAAAGCTTTAAGTTACAAAATATACTTTGTACAACCTCTGTTGTCTGCATGCTCTAAACCCCTCTACACTTCTGATAGCCTACTCACGTGACCATATGCGACACGCACTACTGCCTAAAAAGACTGACTTGTCATCTTTTGTGGCTTTCTGACGAGGGGCGCGCTCAATACATCCATGGTTTCCAAGTTTCTTAAGACACGGTGGCTTCATCTATTGTTAATCCTGTTGGTAAAGTGAAGGGTGTTAACAACGTGGAGACTGCAGTGCACAGTTAAGTAATCACACAGAGTGACATCGCTTAGGTGATTAGATTAATCGTGCAGCCCTAGCACCCCTGGAACAGCAGACAGATATGTGAAGAAAAAAACGACTCCATTAGCCATTTGGACAATCAGCAATTACGACCCATATTTACGTTTTATTGTTAGGCGTCAGCTCCCTCCAGTGGTCGTAGTAGTTATAAGTAGATCCTCCAAAATCCCATAATGCAACTCTATAGCATCTTACATCAGAGCTTCCCTGCCTAGTAAACATCCACATGCACCCTGTCTGTAAGAGTTTGTAACTCAATTGTATCTGATTTTTTTTCTTATACTCCTTTATATTTTATTCTACATCACACTTTGACATGTAACATTAGTTGAAGGCCCCGTTAACCAAAGGCTGTTCATACACAAACACTATCAATATTAGGTTGCCTTAGAAAGCAGTAATAGCATATAAATCTATAATTATTTGAATTGAATGGTTTCTCTGTTTAAATGTGTTAATGAAACCTGGAAGCTTCTCTCTCTCCACCTCTCCCACCTGCCACCTCCATCTTTTCCCAGAATGCTCGAGAGGTGTCACTTCCTCCCTTTTCACAAATCACTCAACTGCTCACAGAAATCACACATACTTGCTTTTGTGTGGTGCCCCGTTCCTCACCTACTCTCATTTTATTTCTCACACACACACACACACACACACACACACACACACACACACACACACACACACACACACAGAACTATATTTTGTCTTTGCTAAAGGGTGCCAAAAACAAGAATAGAAAACATAGCTTGAGCATTTTGAAAAGCTCAACTGCACAGGCAGTTTGCAGGAGATATAGAAAGTGTTGCCCTAAATATGTCTCATTATTTATCATGTAACTACAGTATGCATGTGTTCCAGCACTGAACACTGTCTAAGCTTGTATTGGCTCAGTGTGGGCTGTGGGCTGTGTTGTAACTACCGAGATTCATTTGAAATGCTTTAGTGAAGTTGGAAAGTCAGTGTGGATAAATTTGAGCTTCATGCAATTACGCAAGTAAACTTAGAGCTGAAACTTTCAGACTTCCGTTAGCGATGGCTGAGTGATTGCATTACACAAATATACTTGTACACTGTCATGAAATGACAAATTTGAAGCACTAAGAAGGAGTGTTTTGAGAGTAATAATGTAGCACAGAAATAATGTGCAGATCTTGCCTGTTAAATTTGATATATTCAAAGAAGTCAGTTATATAATGTTTGGCTCTCACAGGAAAACTAGCTGTTGACTTATGAATGTTATCAATTATGTGTCTTTGAGATGCAGTGTCCACCATCACTAATTTATCCTGCTCACCACATAATAACTCCACCATTTTCTTTCTCACTGCCATAAATTGTTTACAAGAAATTGAGGCAAACAATCACTGGGATTTATTTATCTCGAAGCGTGAGATTTATATCACGCTCCCCGCTGTGAAACAGCAGACTGCGGCTGTTTGATTGTGCTGGATTATTGTGTTAAAAACAAGATAAATCACAGCTACAATAAGCTGCAAATTAACGTTGACATTGTTCTGGTTGCAACAATAAAGCAGGAGTTCAAATTCACATCACAATATTGTTTGGGTGAGTGACATAGCATAAAGTATAAAGCTTTGATATATCAGCACAATTGCATTAAACATTATACAATTCAGGAAATGCTGCTTTTTTAAATGGGTCATACACCCAGGTGGCCATTATAATCCATGAAAGCTAAAAAGCCAGTGTGAAAGTGCATTAAGATGAAAAACTAATACTGTTCATGTGTTAGTTAGATGTGACATTGAATCCCCAAGCTGAACTGGATGAACTGGATGAACTGGATGAACTGGATACAGCGTTGGAGGTGGAGCCCCGTTCGCATGAAGCCTTCATGGAGCCTATAAATACCCGGATCTTCCGCCTTGCTTCTACATTGTGCGGCCCATAGAGCAGGCACACTAGAGACCTCCGCCGGCCGAGCCGGCTACTTCTGGTTTAGCGCTCCACTAATTTGAATGGAGATTAAATGATTTAATTGTGCGGCTCTTCTACACTTTCCAAATTTTATCTGACCGAATGGATCAAATTCTAATAGTGAAACAACTCATTTTGGGTTGTGATGCTCAAAAAAATGTATCCACTGATTTACAGATGTCTCTTTCACCATTTAAGTCTATGGGAAAAAGTACTTTTGGGCCAGAGGGCATCACGTGACAATTTGCTTCAAAGCCTGGCACACTTCCTGAGGGCCTGATCACTGCCTGAATCAGGATCAAGTGTTTTGCATTGGCGACCCTGAAAAGGTGCCATTTTCAGCTTAGCATTTTCAGCTTAGCTGTGATATACAGTAGCTTCATTACTGGTTAAATGCGCTTCGAATGTATGTTCCATTTTTTATAGCTATTTAGCCATTTACTTAACCCTTGTGTTGACTTCGGGTCACATTGGCCTGTTTTAAATTTTTGTTTTATATCAGAAAATATTGGACTTAGAAATAAGCGCTGAAAATGTGTAGAAGAAAAATGTAAAAATTTAAAACGTTGGAAAAAACGAAAACAAATTGTGAAAAAAGGCATCACAAATGTCAGAAAAAAAAGTGTTTTTTTCAAGGTTGGAACTAAGACAACACAAGGGTTAAAACTAGGGTTGGGTACTGTTTGGATTTTTACGATTCCGATGCCGAACCGGTACTTTTAAAACGATTCCGATTCCTAACTGATTCCTAAACCGATTCTTGAAAAACGGCTCTTTTATGGAGTTTTTTTAAAAATTGAAAATTATTTAAATTTAACAATATATTAACGTTTTGAAGTACTTAGGTTTAAGTCACCTAACACATAACTACATTAATTGAACAAATAACAGTTACACTAATAAGTAACAACAAAATAAATGTTGGTATGCCAACCAGCTTCAAACTTTAGCAGTTCTTTTGCAGAAAAATGACGATATTTGCCTTCTCTGGCAAGATATGACACCTCTCCTGACTCATGGCATGTCCTGCACAGGAGAAAACTCTCTCAGATGGTGTCCAAGAGGCCTGTACACAGGTATGAGTTCAAATTCACAAAAATACATTCAATTGAAATCGGACACAAGCTTTAGCTTTGTAAGACCTTAGAGTAGCTGTTCTATACGTGGCATGACGAAATTCAAACTGTAAATATATTATAGTTATGCCAAAAGTGTAGCTAGCTAGCTAGCCTCGATCTTTAGATTCCCATAGGATTGAATGGACACTAGCAGCTAACGAAACCCCTCCTATTCACAAAAATGCATTAAATTGAAATCGGACACAAGCGTTAGCTTTGTAAGACCTTATGGTAGCTGTTATATAAGTGGCGTGATGAAATTCAAACTGTAAATATACTATAGTTAGCTATGCCGGCAGCTGTAGAGCTCAGCGGAGCCCTGAGCCCAGGTTGTCCAGTAACCCAGAAAAGGTGACATTTATATTAAGGAATAAAACATCAGATCAAAGACATTGGCAAAATGTTTGGTCTGTCAAAATAAAGTATTTGTTATATTTGGAAGAAGCAAAAACCCTTTGATAAACTCTGAAGTAGCATTATAAAATAAATCTGAATGACGTAGCATAGTCCTTGGAAGATGAAGGCGTGGAGGGGTCGGGTCTTCTGCTTTCATCTCAGTTCAGGTCTCTCACTTCCTGGTATGGGCCCGGATTGAAGGCCACCTCCTAAAGAGAAGAGGTTTCATATGAAACTTGGGAATGTAAGTGATCCATTAATGACAGCCACTCTATCTCAGTCGAAAATGGGCAAAATATTGCTCCAAAGTTAAGCAAAATTGTGAGGGGACAACATGGACATTATCATTTTCAAAGGGATCCCATTCCTAATTTCAATGGGCAAAAATTCAAAACAATGCTTTTATTACAATGTACTGTATACATGTAAAAAAAAAAATAGTGTGAAGCACTTAAAATTTCCAGTTTACCTGGAGACGCTGGATAGCACCCTGTTGTTAGCCAAGCTTATCATCAAAACTTTGCACCTAATTCCTTAAGGCCCTGACACACCAACCAGACGGGCCGACCGTCGGCAGAAAAGGCAGTCGGACTGATCAGTCGGGTCCCCGAGGTCCAAAAAATGCCTCAGAACACACTGAGGTAACGCCGACTTGAGCGTATGCTCTGCGCGTAATACATCTCCATAGCAGCAGGCGGCGCTGCTCTGTATTGTTTCCATTAACAGTCTGATTATTTCCCAGAAAATGAAAACCAGCAGCTGATTGGACGAACGCGTCATGTGGTTCTTTTTTCTCCGGAAATTCACAGCCAGACAGTCATGGCAGCTTGTTCAGAATACAATGTCATATAAACGTGTTTCTGAAAACATTTTAAGCGAGAAATAGGCTGTGCCGTTTCTGAATCTGTCTTCATTTCAAATTGACAAAGGTCAGTTTAAAAGATTTTCGTCAGATTTTGAGAGGCTCATCCGCTCCCCATTTCCGGGCGAGTCCCGACTGCCCTGTCTCCGACTGAGCATGTTGGGTCGGCCCAAATTAAAGCCGACGGCTCCTCGGACGGCCGACGGCACGGAACACACTGAACAGACTCGAGTCACCGACCTCGACAGACAGTCCGACGGCCGATTATCGGGCTGGTGTGTCTTCTCTCTTAGGGGAAAATGAAGACAGGTCACTGAAAGGCACATATATCAAAAGGCACATATATCAATTAAAAATCGATACAAGTACAAATAAAAGCAGACCATATTTTAGTTGCATGCATTTATGGTTTGGCAGAGATGTTGTAACACAATTTTGTCTGTTGAATCACAATTTATGTTGTTGTGATATTGATCATATGTTACAGAATTGATTTACATCGTAGCAAAATTTGTGATATCCCCAACTACCAAATCTTTACTTTAATGAGTAATTATTATTTTTTTTCTTTCAACCTGGACCCTATTTCCAATGCATTAGTGTCTACGTGACAAATGTGAATACAAATATTTGAAATTGGTCCAGTATTGAGCGAAAATGCTGTAACAGGCAGCTGTGAACCGGGCTGCAATGTAACCCTATAGAGCAAATGTGCATCATCAATTTCATCCACTGAAAGTAGTGTTTTAGCCACTGACAGGCTGGCTCAGGTTCTGCAGCAGATTGTTATAACATTACATTACAACATTATGAAAAACAACCCTTACAGGTAAAGACCTTTTTGTTAAAGAATAATATTATTTTTGTTTAACCAAAAACCGCTCCAAAATCACTATCACCAACCCACCAGACTCCATTTAAATAAGAATTCTTTTATTGTGTATAGAGCCAGCATATTTTCATATGCAAATGAGTGAAAAAAGGTTTTATTTTAACCTAACAACAGTGGAAAGACAAACCAAGATGGCTTTTGATAGTTTCATCTTGTTTCTGGCAACATTGAATGAAGTGTGTTTTACGATGATAACAATACTGTTTATTTAAATGGAGTCTGGTGGGGATAGCGATTTTGGGGCTGTTTCATGTTAAACAAAAATAATCTTACTCTTTAACAAAAAGGTTGACCTCTGTAGGGATCCTTTCCATAATGTTGTTAGACTTGGAACAATAATCTGAGCATGTCAAAGCACTTTTTGTGGACGTAAATTGAAGTTGCGCAATTGCCCAACAACTTACATTGTAGCTTCTGTCGTGTCCTGCCTAATACTGGACTAATTTCAAAGATTGTTGTTCCCATCAGTCACTTAAGACAGAAAAGCATAGATGAATAGGATCCAGTTTGAAAAAAAAAGTTACCCTTTAAGAATGAATGTCGCACAGTAGTGTTGCCCGAGGTTTACACTACTATTTTTTTTCTAGATCTTTTTCAATTGTTAATTGACTCAGAAATAACAAGTACGAACCTGGCGAATCAGCTCTCATGTCACTACCCAAGGTGATGGGCTTACCCAGCTGCTTTGCCCTCTCAGTGACCTGCTGCTACTCAGTCCGCCGCTGCCAGAGGATGGCTGGCTGGAAGAAAGCTCTCTGGTGACTGACGTAGTTCCAGGAACACATGCACTCCATACGCAGCGATGGCAGTACCTTAAAAACAACACAACACATACCACACTTAGCCACACCATCAAAACATATAGCATGTTACCTAACCATAATCCATTCAGAGTTTACCAAATGTAAATAAAAAAATGTATTTACAAATTTTTAATTTATTTTTTAACATTGTGAGTCTGAATGCAAGAAGCACTGCTGAACTGACAGCTGAAGATTGCCCGCTGTAATGTTCCTGATGTAAAGCTGGCTTTTCCACTGTTTTTTGTGGAAAAACCTACTGTAGGCCTACCTGTGTGTGATGATTCAGCAATATGATGTATGTAAACAACAGCCGGTTTCCAGGTAAAATAATATGTATGCTAATACTGTGTGTTAATACTATTTTGTCTGTAGTAAGATTGTGATTCCTATATGGAGGATACAAGGATCACAAAAACAAATGTTTCAGTTTAGCACGTGCAGGTGCAGGTTGGGCGCGTCCTTAAGAGCTGCATTAGATCTTTCTCATACACCATACTTTCTGGTGTTGTACAGTGGTAGATAAGCACTGCTGGGTCCTGCTTGTCCACATAGGGATTGTAGCCATAGTTCTGGTTGATAGCCATCTTCACCTTTTACTCTGTGTTTACTCTAGGGTCTCATAGCCACATCATCACTGTCCAACGCCATCCACATAAAGCACAACTAAAATTTCTAAAATAGAAAATTCAGCATACATTTTGCAGAGCTGATGGATAGATGACTGGAGGGATCTGCTCCTTCTAGTTTGAACACATTGTTAGAAACATTACCAGTGTTAACTTCTATAACAGCACTACATTATCCAGTTTTGTAGCAAGATAGGCACCCCAAAACGACACAGTGTTGTAGTGCTATTTCTGGAGGGGGGGGGCACTACTGTATGACTATGATTATATTGTGTAGACAGTGCCTACGTTTGGTTTATCATTCCTGCACCCACCCACACAAACCCCGCACACAGTACTGAAGCCTACCTTTCATGGTCTTCTTCTGTCACATCAGGCACATAGGTAGCTCTGACACACCAGGTCGGTCAGCTTATTGAATCAATGCACAACAAGAAAAACGGAAGCGAGGAAAGATAGCAAACAACTAAAGTCTAGAGGGCATCTCATCTCATCAGATTAATCCAATACACGCTAGGGCTGTCAAAATTGAGGCCCCGATGGTGTATACCGGCAGGATGTGTTCATCAGGGAGAGAGAGAGAGAGAGAGAGAGAGAGACAAAGCCCATCGTATACTCCTTGTAGTTTTACAGTCCACTGTAAAATTATGTGTGTATAGTTTGGAGCTGTTACAGATACCACTTTCCTCAGAGTGAACAAATTCTAGCCAGCGGGCCCCTAGTCTCGCATTGCCAGACCTTCCTCCACAGCGCTGCGGTGGAGGGTCTGGCTGGTACACACAGCAAGATGGGAGAACAACGTGCTCTCGTTTATTGGCATTTATTTAAACCAATCACAATCATCAGTGGAGCCACGGTGCCGCTGCAAAATAGCCTCGGGAAGGAACTTGTTTTGGTGGAACGTGTAAGTTCAAAGGTTGTTTGAGTGCAAATTGAGCAACACATACCACCATCCTTGTCTTCCACCACCCAGGGGTACTGTGTTTTCCATGATACTAGGAACACCCTATTTGAATATTAAGTCTTTAAAATGTTCGGTAACACTTTACTTGAAGGTATCTACATAAGAGTGACATGACACTGTCATGAACACATGACACTGTCATGACACATGAACCCTAACCCTAACCCTAACTCTAACCCTAACCCTAACCATAACTTGTCATGACAAAAACCTAATGACACTTACAAAAAGAAGTGTTATGTCATAAACGTTTATGACTTGTTTATGACACGTTCATGACAATGTCATGTCACTCTTGTACTCATGTAGATATCTTCAAGTAAAGTTTACACAACATTACCCAAATGTTCTAACAAGAAAATCAATCAGTTCTTTTTTTTTTAAGATTATTTTTTGGGCATTTTTAGGCCTTTATTGACAGGACAGCTGAATAAATGAAAGGGGAGAGAGGGGGGGGATGACATGCAGCAAGGACCTCTATATATGGGCGCCCGCTCTACCAACTGAGCTATCCGGGCACCCATCAATCAGTTCTTAGTTGTTTGGTTGAATCATTACAATGTATATATGTTGCCAATTGGGGCAAGCTGAGTACAAATTGGATCTATTAGGAAAAATGTTAACTTGGACACTGTATTGTATTTTTTGGCATATATTTTAAAGTAGGTGAACAATATGACTGGGGATGTGATTTATAATAGTTAAAAATGCATTTAAAAATATTTTTTTTACTGCTGTTAACAGGCTACTTCAAAAAACTTTACTTTACTGTTACTATTGTAACTTGTGGCATAGTGTACATATTCAGAGCTACATTGGCAACATTTTCAGCTTAAATATAAGAAAGGTTGTGCCAGCAATACAGTTCTGTCTTTATTCCTAACAGACCCACTGTTATTGCCTCACTGAGCTCTTCACTGCTCTGCACAATTCCTATTGCACAATCACTTTATCTCCAAACTCTTGCACTGTGATGTCTTGCATGCGCTATATGAGTCATTACAATGGAGTAGCACATCAACCTTCATAAGCAGTTCTGTCCACAGCTGTATGGTGAGTTCAAGTTAAACGGTAAATCAACACTGAAGCAAATAGGGCAGATAACTTGTGCTGCACTGCTCTGTGTGGGCTGGAACTTTCCAGTATATTGTACAGCTGGCTGCTCCCCAATCACTGGTGTTTGCTGTCTGCTGCAGGCACATGCACACATAGACATCAAAAGGGGATTGAGCACCTGCCCTTTTTCTTCCTCGAGAGAAAGTGCCCTTTTTTCTGGATGCATGTTTTTTTTTATTAATAAATATAGCCTGTTTGCACACAGTTTCCCTGTCAAACAAATATATTTATTTATATAACTGATATTTAGTTTTCTCTCTCTCTCTCTTTCTCTCTCTCCCCTCAATGCTTCACCTCGCACCGCACACACAGACACAGACACACGCACACACACACACACACACACACACGGTAGTCAGAGTTGTGTTACTATATTTAATGTTTAAGTTATGTTTAAATTTCAAATAAATAATTATTCATTAACTATTAGGCCTTTTTTTGTTTTTTTTCTTGAGCCCCTACCACCAACCAGTTACGTTGTCAAGGCCAACGTAACTGGTTTTAAGTCAAATTGGGTAGCACATTTTAAACAGGTCGAATGATGTATATTTATGAAAACTCTCATCAGAGCTAATGTCAGATATTTGTAAATCCCCAACAGGATGGCCGTGTGTCCTTCATAGGCCACCAGCTGGGCGGTGTGTCCTTCTCGGCCAACAGCCGTGACCAGCAGGTCAAGTTTGCCCGCGCTGTCCAGATCACCTACTACCTCCGCAACCACGGACCGGTGGTGCAGGATGCCATCGCAGAACGCTGGGAGAATGAGTTCTGCACCCTGGTCAGCCGGCTGTCCACGGCAGAGGCGCCCCACGCACCGGACCAGCTCCACATCCAGTCGCTCACTTCCTTCAGCCTGTGGCGGGACTTCCACCAGACGGGCGTGCTGGCCAAGGGGGAGGTGCTGGTCAGCCTGGTGCTGGTGCTCCTGGCCGCCACCATCTCCAGCTCCATGCGAGACTGCCTGAGGGGGAAGCCGTTCCTGGGCCTGCTGGGCGTGCTCACCATCTGCATCGCCAATGTGACGGCCGCAGGAATCTTCTTTATATCGGACGGGAAGTTCAACTCTACACTGCTGGGGATCCCATTCTTTGCCATGGGTGAGTTGAAGCAAGGGTTGTGTGACTGAGACTGCCTGTGTGTGCGTGTGTGTGTGTGTGTGTGTGTGTGTGTGTGTGTGTGTGTGTGTGTGTGTGTGTGTGTGTGTGTGTGTGTGCGTGCGTGCGTGCGTGCGTGCGTGCGTGCGTGCGTGCGTGCGTGTGTGTGTAGTGGTTGGTTAAGGGGCTTATCAGGGATTGACACTCATATCATTGTGATGGGCTTTTTCTCGGAGGGGATGCCGGCAGTTCATTGTAGTTTGTTAGTGTGGACCTTGCAGCTGCATTTGTGTAGCACCGTCTTTCGTCAGGTAACTTTCTGTGATTTTTGCATTAAGGACACATTCAAATGTTGTGCAACGTTTTTCATTATTTCACTGAGCTTCAAGTGATGTTATTCCCAGTGTAGTGGATTTGATAATAAACTCTATTACAGTGTATATCAACCACAAGAGGAGCAACACACACATCAGACTCCCGGGAAATGGAAAAATGCTGAAATTATATTTCAGTGGTCTCACACACAAACACTGGTTGTTGGGTAAGCAAAGAAAGTGCTTTTTGGGTAAACTTGAACTGATAAAACTTCTGTAATCATCAAAATGTATTAATGTGACGCACTGTAGCACGGCCTTTGTGTTTAGGGACAAGGCATTAGGGATTTCAGTGGCGAGCATGACTTGTGAGGCTGAAGGTTACAGTGTGGCATGGGGATGAGGTAGGGGATGTTCAATAACCTTCTGAAGGAATCACAGGCCAGATCTTTTTTCAATGAAGAAATTACAAACACAAAAAGGCCACTTTACTGTTAATGACTGTTTTTAGTGGTGATTAAATAAGGGTTAATGCCCGACGAGGTGTCCATTGTCAGGTATTAATGGACGACAATGAGGCGTGAACCGTCCGACAATGGACGCCTCGAAGGGCATTAACCCGCTTATACCATGGTCACTTGCCAAATTAAAACATTAGTTTATATTTTAATTAGTTTTACAATCGAAATCTAAAGTTTTTACAAACAATAACTCCGTTTCCCTGGTTACGCCTGACGGTTTGACTAAGACCTGGAACAATCATTCCCATCCTATAAGGTTCTTATGCAATGCAAACGTTGTTCACTCCTCCAGGAAATAGGAAGAACCTTAGATACGACTTGCCTCTCTTAGCAACGGGAGATAGTTATAGTCCGCTCAGCTACAAGCCATAAAGCTAACGCTGTGCTAGCAAGATCCAAAGTCAATCACATTGTGTACAGTTGGCAATCAGTTAAAATAACCTGACAGTATGTTGAACAACAAGACAAGCTAGCTATCCATGTCATTATCCCCAAAACAATACAATGACTTTTACAAACTATTTTATCTGCGATGTGTAACGTTACTGTTGGCCGCAGCCTGAAGTGGCGACCTGAACAGCGAACGGGATGTGAGATAACGTTATTCGCTGTGAAACAAAGTCAGTTAAGAGGGGCAGTATAACTTCTTACAGTGTGTGTGTTAGCGCCATCCTGTGTTGTTCAGAGGACGAGGCATGAAGCAGCACACAGTGTTAAAAATAACAGATTCACATTTCCTTTTTGTTTTAATGTAGTGCATTAATTTAGAACAGTAAACAGTCAGTTTCACCAGAACTCCTTTAGTAGGTGTCCTACATCACTTTTTTATGGACACCCTGCAGCCAATCAGAATCGAGTATTCATCCAGACCACGGTATAAGGCATTACATTGGCCTTTGGAAGCACTAATCATTTTTGTGATGACTCATTGCAAACGCTAAAACCTTTTAAGATTTATTTTTTTTGCCTTGATTAGATAGTGAAAGTGTAGATACAGCCGGGGGGGGATTCGGCATCCAGTGGTCTCTAGCTGGAATCATACTGACTTTGCAGTTGTATGGTAATAACTAGGCCACCAGCACTGGGTTGCTCCAACTGTGTGGAGGTTCAACAGCGGAAATAGTTTGAAGGAAAGCATACACTATAACTTAAATCTTAGGGAGGTGTTCCCGGCACGTCCAGCTGGGAGGAGGCCTCGGGGAAGACCCAGGACTAGGTGGAGGGATTATATCTCCAACCTGGCCTGGGAACGCCTCAGGATCCCACAGTCGGAGGTGGTTAATGTGGCTCGGGAATAGGAAGTTTGGGGTCCCCTGCTGGAGCTGCTGCCCCCGCGACCCGACCCCCGGATAAGCGGACGAAGATGGATGGATCTTTAACAGGGGGTCCGGGACCCCTAGGGGGTCCTCAGAGTTACTGCAGGGGGGCCTTCAAATTATTGTTAACTTATTGTTAACTTAACAAGTAGTAAGTGCAAGTACATTAACTTTAAATAGGTAATGCTACAAAGAGCCATATCAAAGTGCAGCATCAAGAAATATATATATTTTTATATATATATTTATTCTTTATCCGAGATGTAGTCGGAAGAGATGTGTTTTTAGCCTTCGGCGGAAGATGCACAGGTTTTCGGCCATCCTGATGTCAATAGGGAGCTCATTCCACCATTTAGGAGCCAGGGCAGCAAACAGTCGGGATTTCGTTGAGTGATTATTATTTATTTTACGCTTCTCAACAACACACTTCCTAGGAGCCCTCCAGAAAGCTTTTCCCATTTTCTAGTGTAGTATCCAATCTGGCAAACTGTTTGTATGACATATTTCCAAATGCTCACAAGCCTCACACATTGTCTTATTTTTGTAAGATTATTTTTGGGCATTTTTTTAGGCCTTTATTTCTGACAGGACAGCTTAGACTTGAAAGGGGAGAGAGAGGGGGAATGCCATGCAGCGAAGTGGCACAGGTTGGAGTTGAACCCGCGTCCGCTGCGTCGAGGACTAAGCGTCTTCATATGGGCGTGTGCTCTACCAGGTGAGCTTCCCGGGCGCACATTGTCTTTTGAAATGTACAGAGGTTAAAGGTGCCACTAGCATATTTATTGACACAATTGTGTGTTTTGAAGACTGCAGATGTAATATCAAGATTTCAGGCAGCATTGTACACGGTGGGCCCAACATTTCTTTCTCCTTCAGTATGGATTAAAGCAGATATTTCTTTAGGGGAACATAAGCAACCAGCAGTAGAGGGGCAATCGCAAACACCGACACAGATCGTTTTTAAAAAAAAAAGAATTTCAGAATTTTAAGGGGAAATATGGGTTTGGATCTGTGGTTCGGATTCTGGTTTTCTAAAAACGTATCGGTTGGTCTCACACCCTTATTTCACAGCCATAGATATTTCTGTACACTCCATACACAGGCTGTTAAACAAGATCTGCAAAAAATGAACATATTTGCAAAAAATATTGTATCTGAATGCCTCTTTAGCATGCATTGCTTAATAAAGCTGCCTCTCTACATCAGTAAGCCAGTGTTTGTAATTATTTGGTCTAGTCAACAAACCAACCTACAGTAAGTACGTTGCCGTGAAAATTATGTCCTTTTCACAATTTAAAATTAATATTTTGCATAACAGACAAATGTTCTGTAGACTCTAACAGTAATATGTCTCACTCACTCTGTTTCTCTACTTTATCCATTTTTCATCCTCTCTTTGCTTCTTAAGATATACTTTGTTCACTTAAACTACAGTATATCTTGAATTTCCTCCCTGTGCGTTCCTAAGGTCATTGGATCCCTTGGGCTTTGGTACAGCTCCGCTGCAGGCTGGCTGACATAACTGAAGTTTAAGTAAGACTCAGGAACAGGAGGCTGGATCAGCTTCTTGTGACCTAGAAGCTGGGGAGGAAGGTGGGATGGGGTGTGGGGTGGTGAGAGAGGCTAAAAAGGAGTCAAGGAGAAAAGAGCGAGGAGAAAAATGCATGTGATGTATAGGCGTGAACAAAAGGAGGGTGTAGAGGAAGAGGGAACAGACAGAGACAGATACAAAGGGGAGAGGTAGAGTAGAGGGGAAGAGAGAGAAAGAAAGTCACATAGAAAGGGAGGAGGTTGAGAAGGGCATAGGAGATGGAGAGGACTTGATTAAGTCTGTAATTTCATGTGACAGGACCTCAAAGGCAGCAGATGTCCACCCTCCTCCTGGGAGGTCCTGCCTGAGACACACCCCTATCACTATATCAAGGCCACATCGGGGCAGACACTAAGAACTGAAAAGGATACTGATACGGATACCCAAGCTGTAATGGCAGTGTGGCGCCCCCTGCTGAGACGTTATCATTAGGGTTGATAAAAAGTAGGCGTTGAATATCTTATGAGTTTAAAATTATGGTTTTGTTTATTGTGGTATTTAAAGCCATCATAGCAAAAAATCAGATAAAAAAAGCAACAATGCCATGAACAAAGGTTTTTATTACTATTTTTGTTTTTTTTTTCTTTATTTTTTACATCACGTTATATGGGGGACTTGCAGTGAAAACACACCGGGCGCGTAACTGTCGCATATAGTCCGCGAAACGTAGATACATGCCTGATCGCGCGCCTGACCATTCATACTGGGCGCGTAGTTCTCCGCGCTGGTCACAAAGCGATACTTCTCTGCTCTCTCTCTCTCTTTAATAGAAATGGACAGGATGAGTGGGGAAAACTGTGGTAATTGTAGCCTAAATGTGGCTGTGTGTGTGTGTGTGTGTGTGTGTGTGTGTGTGTGTGTGTGTGTGTGTGGATGTGGATGCGGATGCAGATGTGGATGTGGGTGTGTGTTTGTGTGTGTGTGTGTGTGTGTCACTCTCTCTGTCCGTCCGTTGGTCTCTCTCTCTGTGTGCCTGATCGCGTGTCTCGCTGTGTAAAGTTAAGCCCAAATCACCATGAACCTAGGTGTTTTATTTTGAAATGTATTTTATTTTTGTAAGTATCCGGCTGCACTGTGGTCTTCCTGTATGTGATTACCTGCCTGGCTTGACACATTCGCTCGCGCCTCGCGCAAGAAATAGAGGTGATGCCGAAACGATTGCTGAAGCGCGCGGGCCGATGATAACATGGGTGCCAAAATGAAAAAAGCTGTGCTTTGCACTACGCGGCTTTGCACTACGTGGCTTTGCGCTACGCTTACGCGGCCGGTGTGTTTTCAGTGTTAGTATCCTTACAGCGCACTCTGTGGTAGTAGGCTGTAGTGAGTGGGTATGAGTAATAG
This sequence comes from Zingel zingel, assembly GCA_023566125.1. NCBI lineage: Eukaryota > Metazoa > Chordata > Actinopteri > Perciformes > Percidae > Zingel > Zingel zingel. Next base: position 9,300,266 of record CM042332.1, read on the forward strand.
ATAAATCAATCAATCAATAATCATACCTGATGGACTTTTTCCCTAGTCGGTATTTTGTCTTTACTATCTACTACTTACTACTATGGGTTGTGTGAATGCACATGCATATGGAAAAGAACAATACAATTCTTTAGCAGACCAGTCCGTATGCCCCATTCTTGTGAGCGCAATATCTCACGATCGCCTTGATGGATTTTCTTAAAATTTGGCACAAATGTCCACTTAAGGCCTTTACACACTGGTTGTGTGACAAATACAAAAAATGAAAAATATAGAAAGTGAGATGAGATGAAATACATTAATACATTAATGTCATGCATTTAGTATGACGTCATTATATGGACTGATTTTCTCACAGCACCCCCTTCTCTGACTGACTTTCAGCATACCTTCAGGTGATTGTCGCTGTACCAGGTGACGAATCTCTCCTCTACTCGTCTGTACATGTAAATATAGTCTTTAAGTGAAGACAGCATGAGGCTCACTGAAAATTATTCACTGGAATCATACATAAAATGATAACTTACTTTTCGTCAAAACATAGCTTACATTTGGGGTTCAAGGTTATTTTATTGTCATGTGCACAACAATAACAGAAGTACTTGATGGAAATGAAAACCCCAGACATCAGGCTTTTAATGGTATTTAATACATTTTATAAAATTCCTTCAACGTCTTTACTACATTGATGGGTGGTGATGGCGCAGTGGATATGACACATGGCTTTGTTGTGAGTTTGATTCCCCCTGCGATACATCAACCAATGTGTCCCTGAGCAAGACACTTAACACCCTAGTTGCTCCAGAGGCGTGTTACCTCTGACATATGTAGCAATTGGAAGTTGTTTTGGATAAAAGCGTCAGCTAAATGACATGTAATTTACATTAATGAGTCTGAACTAACATGGCTGTATTTATTCACAACATATTTTTTTTTCAATGGAAAAAATGTCTCTTATGTGTTGTTGTTGTTGTAGCCTTAATGTTGCTAGTCTAGTGAATGACCTCAAGTCTGTTTAGAGTGTGTTTTATAGTTAGTCAGCCCTAAAAGTGTTTCATTAGCCCAGCCCTTGAGTGCCTATGTCCAGTTTCTCCATTTTGAGGAGGACATTAAAACTGCCTCACAAAAATGTGTCATATCAGATGTAGGGATGTCACGATCGCAAAAATCTAGTAGTCGGTACTGATATAAACATTTGAAAATTATAAAAAACACAACAATAGTGGCAACTATGGATGTCACAAGACCATAAATTTACGGTAAAAAACAAATACTAAATCCCATGTCCTGCTTCATAACGTGTTTTAGGATAACAAGGATAGCACTTGGGGGTGTTGGGACAGTGTCATGTCACTCTTTTTTTAAGTGTCAGTTGTTATTTTTTTCTTCAACTGTTTTTTGGTGTTGAGTGGAAGGGGCAAACAGAATGTGATTTATATGTAATCTGGAGAAAACTTCAGTCTTCTGGACCCAGAGCACGCTGCTTTGAAGCCTGGCATCACAGCTAGCAACAGGTAACGTCTTCCATGGTGGTCTTCCATTCCACCGGTGCCTAAACGGCCTGTATCTACCAGATGGAATAGCAATAGGGATTTCGGTGCCTCATTTTCCTGTGCTGCTCTCTGATGCTCCGAAACGGACGTTACAGACAACAGAAGCATCGCTGTAACACTGTTAGGCCGGTGACAGACTGGTTGCTTGGCCTGAGCGTGACGTTTCTGTTTTGTGTCAGCTGCGTGGCGGCTGCGTGGATTTTTCTATGTCTTTACACACCAGAAACGTGTCTGATGTGGCACTGCTGCTGCTGCTAGCCTTGTCTGTAAACATGTATGTTTCCCATTGATAAAATGAAATACCATGTTAAACATAAATATATACTGATTTGATTACAGCAAAGACAACGTCGGCAGTATTGACGGCAAAATAGGCTACAGAATATTTCGTTCTGTATTGACAGGTGCAATCTTAGAAAATCGATTTTTAAAAAAAATTACATTAATATCTGCATGAAAAATAGGCGTTGGTTCTATTTCTAGCAGGCACGCGTTTTCGGCGAGGCTTGAGCCGCGCGTGAGACGTGCATGTCACGCAGGCAGTTTGCAAGCTCTAACATAGTTAACATGGGAGCTGAAATAAAAACGGACACGCCACGCAGCTGACACGCTCACGCCACGCATCCAGTCTGTCGCCAGCCGTACACATGGCAGCAGGTAATGTTTGCCTACCGTTAGCTAGTAGCTGGATTAAATACGGCTAAAATGCTGACAGCTAAATGGTGTAAAGTTTGATTGTATTTCACTTTAGAGGATTCCAACATCAGGATGTATAACGGCCTGCAGCTTAGACACAACCTAGCACTATAGTCACCGATGTTGTCGGAATAACAACACAGACGAGACTAAATGCTGCGTTTATTTTAAAACTGGTAAACCACGTGGTGCATTCAAAGTTATTGTAAAATATCCTTTTCTGATCTTTTTTTGTTGTTTAACTGCAATTTACAGGTGACATAAGTTACTATTGTTATAAGTTATGGTTATTACATTATTAATAAAACATTTAAATCCCCCCTTTTTTGTGCTGATTTGAAAATTGATCCGATTTGTGACTCAAAACCATGATCCGATCTGAACCGCGAGTTTTGTGATCCGCTGCACCCGACTGTTTATGTAAATGGAGTCTGCTTGGTTTGGCGATTTTGGGGCTGTTAATGTTAAAAAAGGATCTTGCTCTTTAACAAAAAGATTGACCTCTGTAGAGATCCTTTGTCATTACTTAGATTCCTCATTGGGGTGACAGAAACTACACACTTTAGCTTTAAAAGTTGCTCTTTAATTAACTTTTTCCAGTTTATATTCATTGTCAGTTAGTTGGCGTTAAAAGGCTTTTAATCAAAATTTGAACTTCACTGTTATCCTTTGTGCAAGTAAGTTAGCCTGCAGCTTCTGATATGTGTTGGCCACAATCAGGCCTGCCATCAATGGACAGATGACCCATGTGAAAACTATGGTGCTGGAATGGGTTGGATGAAGATTTTGTCTCCGTCCATAATTTCTGACAGTGGGCCTGGCTACAATGCTAACAACCATCTTTGCTAAAGCAGAGGTACACACAGTAATTTTGCAGTTATATGATTCATCCGTGCAGGTTATATACCAGCCTAATTACCAGCCTGTAGACCTACTTATCTTATCTGAATATAGTCCCCCTGGCTTTTTAGCTTGTTCTGGCTCCCTTCATCTCCTCCGTGGAGACTACAATGATACTTGGGATCATAGAGTGCTATTTAAAGCCACTATGTGTAGAATTATTATGTTATCATAGAACCTTTTGTCATAATTGACAAAAGCTTCAAATGTTTCCATACTTTGTCAATATGATAAGCCGAGTACCAGTAACAAAATACCAACCATGGCTAATTGAAATGCAGTTTCAAATGAAAAAAATTATGATTTGAAACGAAAGACTATAAAAATCTGACCAAACATTCGATGCCAACCTCTTTACTTAACAGTTTTCAATACTCCAGGTTCCATATCCAATGCTACAACGCTCACAAACATAGAACTGCACAGAAATAACCAAATAACACGCCGTGTGGAATTTGCTTCCGGGTATACAAAAGAGACGTTTCTCCCTTCTGAAGCTGGAAGTGGCTTGCTAAATGTGCTGCTGTGTTATGGTTTCCCTTTATCTGCTTCATCAAAGCCTCCTTTAACATCGTAGTAAAACTAATCCATTATTCTCTCTAAACAATCGAGCTAATGTCATCTCATGCTTTTTGAATCATGTAGAGTATGGTTATTCAACAGGGGGTCCGGGACCCCTAGGGGGTCCTCAGAGTCAATGCAGGGGGGCCTCCAAATTATTGTTAATTGTTGAAAGTTTTTTGAAAAATTAAAAAGTCGTAATCCAACATATTATTAGCAAATATAAATCCCCACTGTGGATAGGCTTACTATCCTATAGAAAAGATGGTCACTAAGGTAGCCATCCAAAGATACAATAAATCCTTAATGTGCCACATGTATTTTTTAAAATGAAAACATGGTTTATAAAAGCATGCCAACAATTATACGGCTATTTCAAAAGCTTAGTATTCTATGCAAAAAAGGTATGTAAAAAGGCTTTAGGCTGCCCCTACACGTAATTGTAGACCCAGTTTAATATGCATCTTTATTTTTTAAAATATATGTAGTAGGGGGTCCCTGCTCCATCTCTCTTTCAGTTAAGGGGTCTTTGGCTTAAAAAACGTTGAAGACCCCTGAAGTAGAGGAAGAAGAAACTCTACAAAGGGCAGGTGGACGTGCGGGTGGACCTTGGTTTAATATGGAGCAGCTTCTCCTCCTGCTCGTGTCTCCTGTGTCTATCTGCTATTTCTTCTGCTAACTGGCCAATTACTGCTGAGCTGAGCTTGTCACTTTCTTCTCTCTCTGGACAGGCCTAAATCTGCTCATTATATTGATCTTCCCAAACTGTATTTTAGTTACTTGCCACAACATGCAACCACAGTACATCACACAGAGACATGGTAGTACTCTGATGTGCTGAGCTGTAATCCAATCTTTTTCACCTCAGCCACATTTGCCTCACAGTAAATTGTTAATTGTTTCAAATGGCTACCTTACCTAAACTGTGTACAGGTGTTTTTGTTTTAGTTTGCGTGCAGTCAAACAACAAATGTGTTCTACCATAATCAGACACAAACGTTCCTACTTTCATATATAGTATGGAGGTGCACTGGTAAGAGATATCACTACGAAAGAAACTAAGTGGAAAATGCTTAATCTTTCAAGTTTTGAAAGTTATAGGAGCCAAGACGTAGTCAGGGATATAAGGTGTAAATTAGTGTGTTTTAGAGGAGGTAGGGTGATTTTGTTACCAGCCAGGTTAGATGTGTCCCCCTTGTTTCCAGTTTGTGTGCTAAGTTAAGCTAACCAGCTGCTAGTGAGAGCTTCAAATGTTCCACACATGCATGAGATTGGTATCATTCTTCACTACCTCACTGAAGGAAGAGAATAAGCGTTATTCCCAAAATGTCATATTATTCCTTTATCTTTCCATGTTTTACTCTTTAATGCCAGACAATTTGGCTCAAATTCAGTGGTAGTGCGTGGTAAATATTACCAAGGAAGCCAGTGAACTTAGTATGGAGATCACATTGCCTCAAGATTACATAATGACTGTTGAGACGAATTCCGGAAGTCAAATTTAATTTGAATAGTGTAACAATCAATACTAATCAATTGCTGAAATTACTTTTCGAATGTGTATTTTTTACAAATGTGCTGGCCAACGTTAGCAAATCTTGCCCTTCTCACCTTGGCCTACCCGCATGTGAAAACAGCAGCAATCTTGCTTAATACTGGACCAATTTCAAAAAAGGTTGTACCCATCAGTCACTTAGACACAAAATCATGGGAAAATAGGGTTGAAAAATACGAAAGTTACCCTTTAACTAAAATGGAGCAATTGCTTTTCTTGCTTTGACAAGTCAAATGTCTGCTGTGAAAAAAGGTCTGTTCTAGGTTCTATAGGTTGCCAAAATAAAAGTATAGAATAGCTGTTAAGTTGTGGTGATCTGCTCTTCAAACTATATACAGAGCAGTTTGAGCGATTGAAGGGTCATTAAAGATGTTTTCATGTTTCAAGTTCTGTCCATCATGCCTGCTGTCTGTGTTCTGCCACATCGATCTGAGCCTGCGATGTTTCTGCCAGTGTTGCTGCATGATTTATAAGCTGTTTGGAGTATTCTCTTTATGGACCTTGATGTTTTTACAGACTGATGTTTTTTTATTCTCAAGATGAGGGCAAGATAAATAGTGACACTCAACATTCGCAGCCAATCACGTGTGGTGGCCATCTTCACTGACGGTGAAAAGCCCCCTGGGAATTCCTGCCTCTTTCTATTCATAGGGCTGGATGACTGATGATCAATCTATGGATGTTATTGCTGTGAGTGGCTCTGGGATGATGGAAGTGTGACAGCTTTAGGGTCGTTATTAAGGACTGAATCATAAACCAGGTCTATACATCAATTAATATATCTCTATGACTATATGGTCCCAGATGGAAAAATATGCTTCTTTCTGGAAGAGCAAGCCATTTGGAGTCTCTATGATATACTCTTCCCAATGTTTCCACCACAATTGTATGTTGCCATGGGCAATAGGATAAAAAAATATATTCTGGGAACTAGGTTTATTTCTGGTCCCATTCCCATTATCATGTTCTTGTACTGATTTTATTTATCTTTTCCACTTATTTCTTCCCTTCTCGGTTCAGAATTATAAAACCAGTGTTCAGTGTTCTTCCTCACAGCACCTTTAATTGAAGCATGTGGCTGTATTTATAGTATAAAGAGAGTTCTTGCAGGTAAACCTAATTGCAGTGGCAGTAAGAAAAGTGTCACAGTTTAATCAAAGCAGACAACAAGATTAATACAGTTTGTGTCTGCACCATCTCTGCACATTCCCATTGTGATCTGGCCTATAGGTAAACCGAGGGGGTCACTTTATGTTTCCTGGAAAGAGGAAATGTAATTATGTTTACCTCAAAGTACTCTACTGTCCTGTTACACAACTGTGGTCAACACATTCGACCACGGTCACATGACCGTTGAAATTTAGTCGACAAAAGGTTACTGGGAGCCAGCTTCAGAGCATGGTGAACTGTCTGTCGTTTCAGAGGCCGTTAATTGAGTTTCCTGCAGCAAAGAGAATGAAGTTTAGGCACCAAAACGACTAGTTAAGATTAAAACACTCCCGGAACACAAACATGCATTTCCTGGAAGAAATTCTTGTGTATTTGAAAGTCTTTAATGAGAGTTGGAATTTTAAAAGCTAAACTACTATTAAATCCATTTGCTGATTATGGGATCTGTCAAAAAAGCGATCTGCTCCATGTTTATGCAAAGTAAGCATGGTAACATATGTTGCGTCAACATGTGTGTGCAGGGATTTTTCTGATTAATGAGAAAGTAAAAAGGTATTGAAACTGTTTTGCGCTTGTGTCCTCCATTTACATATTTTCTAGGCAGTTTCTCAATAAAAGTGAAACATAGCGACCAGCCTGTAATATTATGTTGCAAAACTCCTATTTTCTGTCTTGTTTCTACCTGTATGTCATTGATTTATGAGAACTATTGTAATGTTGTAGTCTCTTCTAATGCTGCTCTAATAACTTTTTTGCTTGCGTGACCAACAGAGAACATAAATATATGCACATTATGTTTTCTCCTCTTTGTTCGATGCACTGGTAAAAGTTACAAAATTTTGGATTTTCTGAGTTTTTTTCACATCTGTCAAAAGCCTGTGATCACTCAGAGCCACGGTACATGCAAAATGTCATATAAAATGGCATCTGATAAGCTGATTCAAGTCTCCCTACACAAAGCACTTTACAACGAACAAACTAAAGTGCTTTTAAGTAAAGCCCAATCTTCAATTCAATTTAGGATATTGTTTTTTGTTCATATGACAAATTACCTCAACCAAGTCTTTTGGTTCACATTACATTAATGTAAAAAGTCTTCACTTAAGTCTTTACTTACATGTAACAGCACAAGGCATTGAGGAGAGAGAGCTATGACCGAATAATACAAGTTTTTACCTAGTTGTAATGAACTGAAATGTCATTTGGTATTGCTGGCCATCAGTTATGAAGCATTGAATGTTGACCTTACTAGTACACTTTTAATCATACTAGTTGGAAGAGAGGAGGCACCAATTCATTAGAATGTAGCTTCATTTGGCAAACTGCCCAAATGGTAAAATTATCACAAGCCACCCAATCCATTTTCACCCACCCAATCAAATCGAAAATAGCCCAATTTGGCAGAACATATCCCAATCTGGCAAACTGATTTGCCATTTGTGTGAGTGTTTGAATATTGACTGGGATGAGAGCCACTTTTACAGATAACAGTAAATGAGCAGGTGTGTTGGGGGCAAATGCATTTTTTATAGATTCAGCAGGAAGGACTGCTTTTAACAGCACTAAATATAGCATCAAAGGGTGGTGAGCTCTTGCATATTTATTGGATCAACAGAAGATCAAAAAGATCAACAAAAAGGTCTACCTATGTTCACTGTGCATCATACTTCCTGTAACTGTATAATTTGGTCTGTTGTGGTATTTTTGTGCACTGCATGTCACTAATTGCGTGTGAACTCATTTCACATCAAAGGTGAGAGAGAGTCACGTTATGTTATTTCAGACTCATTGATAGATGTGGGTTTTACTTGACAGTTTTGTGAAATATGAATCATTCGGGACAAAAATCTGAAACACACAAAGGCATTTGTGTGGCATTCGATTGGTTGGATGGCTGGGTGTAATTGTGCTTTTCCCAAATGGGAAGTCGTAATTTACAAGTTCCCAGTCAGAAATTTCAAATGGAACACTCAATAAAGTTGGATTTCCAACTTGGAAAGTCAGAGAACTTCATCAACCAAAGAAAGAAATTGAAACATTGTACATCACGGCACAAAGCTTTTTCACAAGGCATTTTTCGATACGCAATACTATAGAGGCAATTCAGTCAGTGCCTAAAAATTATTGAATTTGGTACCCAGCCCTACTGCTCCATGCATCAACAGTAGTGAAAGCTGTAATAATATACTGTTTATTAGCACTTCTGTCTTGTGTCTCATTAAACCAGTTGTACACACAGTACTGTACAACGTCTATCTAGGGACGTTGCAAAAGTGTTTGTATACACAAAATACATGCCTAATGCGTTGTTATCAACTGGTATTGCTAACAATGGCTAACCTGGCTAGAGCTAACGCCACTGTGAACAAATGGTTAATTCCGACTTGTTGTACTGGAACGTGGTCAACTCGGGTGGGTGACGTCTTTCCCAGCTCCGGCTTCCATCTCCTGAGGTAAATGGAACGCAGATCAACTGTAAGTGCTCCCTGCACTCTCTGTTGTCATTTGAAAGAGTGACACTTTAAAGAACAAAGGCATCCAATACATTATTCTTTCATTTAAGCATCCCAAAGCCCTTTTCCTCTCCTTATTTTATTTTTTCCAGATTCAGTCAAAAGCCTAAATGGCTCAGGAAAACTCCAACAAAAAGCTATAAAGCAGACACTTACTGCAATGTATTATTAAAGATCAGCATCTCCAGTGAATTAATCAACTCTCAGGATCTGACGTAATAGACCTTTCTGCCAGACTCAAGGGAAAACACATAAATCTGATTCTGTATAGACCATCAAGCTGGAAACCTGGAACTTTTATGACACAGTTTTTATTGTCTGGGAGTTTGAAAATGTCCACCTATGGAAGTGACATCAGCACTTGGATACAAACAGGCTGTTATTTGCACACTTGTAAATAACATCTTTAGGTGCTCTTTAGGTGCTCATTCACCTAAAGATAAAAAAAAATGTACGTAAGACTAGTCTCAAGACATATTAAACAGACAGAGAAGCTACTTAAATATTCCCATATTATTGATGACTATCCGTGGTTACATCGAGTGCAATTTTACAACAACACCTGCTGCTGGAGAGAGACATGTAGATGTACATGTTTTGCTACAGAAAAGCTGTAGCAACAAACTTTTCTTCCAGAAGGAGCAAACTTTAAAATGCAAATGACCAAATTTACTGTTTCACACCTGGGGCAAACCCAGCCAGACTCCTACTCAAAATCCAGGATAGTTTGCTGCTGAATTGGGGCGTGAAAGTGTATGTGCGTGAGTGTGTCCCATATCATATAGACACATGAGGATAATCTTTGCGACACAGAAAAGCTTGCAGATATTAAAAGCAGAGCAGCGTCAAAATATTTTTTTTTGTGTGCAAAATTGATTTTCTATGGTTTGCATAATTCTATCTGCAATAAAGTGACTCTTATTTAATAGCCATTCATTTAAACCCACATATTGATCATGATGCAGATATTGGATTATTGACATGTTTCATGGTAATTTCATTATGGTCTAAGATAAAGACAGTTAATATCAAGTGCATCTAAACTTGTGCCTACCCCCTCTGCCAGTGAGAGTAATTATACAAATACTGTTGACTTGCTTAAAAAAAAAGCAGTAGATTCTTAGCCGTGTCACTAGGGGTGTCATGATTCTCTGAATCCACAATTCGATTTGACTTTCAAATCAGTGATTTGTGATGGCAATGCCACTTTAAGAGCCACTAGATGGCAGAAGGGTACTTACAAACAACACTACAACAACAATTTGAGTTTGTCAAAATTAAGTAGTGCAATTGAATGCACCATTAGTTTAATGAGGTGCACATGAACGCACCATGAAGTCCCGTTGGAGCCCACATGCTTTACTTTCATTGTTTGTTTCCATAACTTACTTGCGTGGAAGCCAAAATGTTGCCACACCGGTGACTTCAGGGAAGCAGGAGGATTTTCCAGTTCTGTTTCTCTGTTTCTCTGTTTTCTCCGACTCCGGCAGTGGCCATACTTTCTGTAAAATAGCAGCTGCAGGCTACCGTAAGCTAACGTAACCCTGTGTCTATTGCTGCATGTTACCAGTCAGTAAGCTATGCTGAATCTGTTTATTTTCTCTTTGGATGTGCGTAAGTAGTTTGATCGATTTTCGATTTAAAATCTAAATGGTGGCACCCCTTCACATCACTGTAGTCTCTCCCTCCATTCCTGCCTGTAATGGTGTTGGGTATTATATGTAGACTGACATACCGTATAACCAATCAGAGAGCAGGAATAAGCAGCTACGCTGTGAAGAGCTGTGAGTGAAGTGAAGAGAGATATCTCTCGTGTGAAATGACTATAACTGCGTTTAGCTCATAGGAAGAAGCTAAATGAGAAAATAGTTTTTTGGGGCCTTTAAGTATGATTTGAAGCCAAAAAGGAAGGAGTCCCTGAACGTGTTAGTTTTCATTAATTGCAGTCTGATGCTTTGCCTCAAAGCTGTATTTGAATCCCACCCTACATTCTGGTGACTAATGACTTTCATCAGTTATTCCTTCTGTATGTAACCTACTGCAACAGGGTCAAACTCACCTCCAGCTAAATAGAGTATGAACTGCATTTAGCCAAGCCATTAAATGTAGGTAGCACTGCATTTCACATTAATTAAGAGTTAAATTAGAGAAATGTCCTCCTTGATTACAAAAAAGACTGGAGTTTATAAGGAGTGTTATCACCAAAATATTGATTTGGATGGGAAGATTGCTTTTTGCCCTCCCCTGTGTTCATTCTCACTTTCACTCCCATCATCTGTTTTTATTGAGTTTGGATCACTCTTCTGCGGCGGGACGTCTTGTGATATTGGCTCCTCTGTCATCTTCACCTGTGTGACAAGCCGGCATCCTGATTGGATGAGTCATGGTGGGCGGCAACAACTGACACGCTCTGTTGCCACATGAAGCGGGTCTGCCTGCCACAGAGATTTTAGAGCAGTAATGTAATTCCATGATTTGGTGGCTTTTTGGCGTGGTCCAGGAGAGGAGGGGAGGGTGAAGACAGGCCGGGCCTTCATTATAGGAGCAACATGGTCAGGCTGTGGGACTGTAATGCTATTTTTTCTCCCTCCGCCTCTTTTCTCGGCAGAAAAATAGTCTGGCGGACAGCCAGTGACAAACTGCCCTCTTAGAATCCATTCAGGGATGTACCTGCATCTGGGAGAGGCTTGAGATACAACACCTCTTGCTTCTTCATCCTTTCATTCTGAGCTACAGCTTCCCATCTTTCTTTCTCTCTTTATCAATCTCTGCTTCCTGATACACTGCTATAGTGGCTGGCAGACAGCACAGGCTGTCCCCAATTAGAGGGAAGGGGAATAGCTGATTCATTAAAAGGTTGCAAGGGGTGTGAAGTTGTGCTTTGCAAAAGTTCACCAATGTTCCAGGTAACAATTAGCAAAGGCTATCACCAGCTAAATCAGTAATAATGGTCAGAGAATTACTAGAATTAAATGCCCATACTATCGGGGTCATAGCCACGATTTTAAAAATACTGAGTCATGAGTACCTGCTGAGACTCTCATACAGTGCCTAACAATGGTCAGGCCTGGAGGAGATAAAAGCATGCATGACCTTCTCCGGGTCTGCAAATGAGAGGATCATGACCCGATTTTGACAATATGCCTCAATTAAAACAGAACTAGTGACATGTGCATCACATTACGGCTCAGAGTAAAAAAATAACACGGATTACATGTTTCTCATTTAGATAGAGCACTCAGACTAGACATTACACTAGCAATGCAGGTACTAGGACCAGGGGAACTACAGTATAAGGATTTTGATTTTATTCAGCTGGACATCCAGCACTTAACATCAGTATCATCATGTAAAAGATAATGGAGGACAAATCCATAACACCAGGCTTCATTGGGAATTACAATTGACCCACATTAAACCCGACACCTGTTACTTATTATTGCTAAGTCTGTCAAGCTTTTCAGTCGAGCACTGCAAATATGCAGTTTACAATGATAACAAGATTTACCACTCAAAACTTACAGTAATTTTTTTAATGTGCCCTTGATCATAGACCAAGCAGCACCTTCCAGGTCTAAAATGTGAAGCCAATGCAGAAGTGCCTTAAACTTGCATTCTATCTAACTTCCAGCAGAGGGCAACTCCACTGGTTCCAAAAAGAAGTCAGTTTGTATAGAAGTCTATGGGAAAATGACCCTACTTCTCACTTGATTTATTACCTCATTAAAAAATTTCGTAACGATTTTATGGTCTCAATCGCTAGTTCTAAGTTTTCTTCAATACAGTATGATGTTCATTTTGTAAATTATGGTCCTATTTATTTTAAAACAGACGAAAAAGCAGGGGATGGTTTAGGGGCATGGCTACACGTCACCTTGTCAATAATGATAGAGGCTTAGCAATGCTTATCCATGGCACTAGGGTTGGGTACCGAACATCAATGCTAATATGGCACCAGTGCCTAAGCGACTGATATCTACCGGACCGAATAGTAACACGGATTTCGGTGCCTCATTTCAGTGCCACTGAAATGCCTGCGCTTCTCTCTGATGCTCCGAAATGGACATTACAGGCAACAGAAGCATCGCTGCACGTGACGCTAGTTAACACTACACTTGACAGCAGGTAACGTTAGCCTACCGTTAGCTCGTAGCTGGATTAAACACGGTTAAAATGCTGACAGCTAACGTTAAATGATGTAATGTTCACTGTAGAGGATTCCAACACCTGGACGTAACAGTCTGCAGCTGCCGTTGTCAGAAAAACAACACAGATGTTTACTTGAAACTATTGTTATTTCTTTTTACTTTTTTAAAAAAGTACCGGTTCAGGCACCGTTTAGGCACCGGCACCGTTTTAAAAATATCGCTTTAGGTATCAGAAAAACCCCAAACGATACCCAACCCAACATGGCACTGGCCCAATCCCAAAGTCCGGACTCACGGACTTTGGTGCGCGTCCTCGTGAAATTCGTAAGGGCTTAGGGTTGTCCCAATGTCGATTTCAAAGGGCGGGAGGGTTTGAGGACACACTTACCGAGCCCTTTCTGTGAGTCTGCATCGCTGCAGACTTCACCAAAGGGAATTACCCACAGTTCAATGCGTTGTGACGTTTACCGCGGAGACCATAGGGAAATCCGGAAATTACAAAGGTAAACAACGGCACGACCACAGAGCACAGACTAACCTGTTGTCCAGCTTGTAAAATGAGTTTGAAAAAACGTGGATTCAGGCAGCCGTCTCCTGTGCCTTGGCCGTGTGGAAAGCAACAAACTTAAAATGAAAATTCCCAAACCGGCAAGTGTCAGTAACATCTTTGTTATTAAACATCGCCAAGGTAACATGTTATCTCATGAAGTGCTGTCCCAATCCCATTTCTACCTATCTGAGCCCATGTGGCCTCACACACTCACTCACTTAGCACCTGAGTTACCTCAATTAAGTCTGTGAGTCTTTAGTCCTTAGTCCTCAGGGCTCACTTTGGGATTGGGCCAATGTGTACTGTGCTGTGGACTTGTTTTTGGGTGTTGTCCATGGTTTCAGTTAATTAGAATATTTTGGTCACCTAAAAATGAAAATCGGTGACTCGTCCCTCTTTAGCGTTTAGCTTAGCGCAGCGCCTTTGCAACCTTAAACAACACTGGCTTAGATGCGTCATCATCCCCAGCTGCGCCCCGTTGTTCAAATATGATCACTTCTGGCTACAAAATACTGCTAAATGAAAATGCAAACCATGCAAAAGGGTCTTAAATATCAATTTGATGGTAACATACATGACATGATTATGTAATAATGCAAAAAAGACTGAGGCTTAAGCTGCATGTCCAAGGCAAAACATCAGCATCTTAATAACTGTAATTTCCCATTTTTGGGCTCAATACAAATCAATCTATCTATCTAATCCATGTCGAATACATGGAAATTAACTAGGTACAGTGTCCTTGTATTGCAGGATAACTAGTATTATATTTTAGTATACAGAAATATTTATTGTTATTTTCTTTATAAAATTTTATACACACTTTACACCGCCATGCATGCCTACTATAGAAATACATAGGATACATTTATGCCTTATTGTCAGTATTTCCAGGCAATATGTTTCCATTTCAGAGAGGGCGTTGAGGATAAAGACCAAATGATGAGTTTGGCCCACTTATTTCTGGTAAACTTTCCCAAATCCAATAAAGAATAGATAATACTGTCTAGTCTGGTGTTACAAGACTGGTATTGCAATGAATGTGTCAATTCTGGGGATTTTATTAATTTACCTTGTAACGCCACACAATAACACAGTTATTTCTCGACTGTCTGTTGCAGGACCATGTCTTTGCATAGGTGGATTGTAACTGTGTTCGTAATGAAGCTCCACCGCTTCTTTGAGGTTAGATTAAGTTGCTAGTGTTAATAAGCATGATCGGCAACAAAAATGGTTAAATTGTCAGATTTTTTTAAAACAAAAAACTTCTGAACAGCAGACAGCTCCTCTCTTAGGAAAAGGTTATTTTGGTGCATCTCTGGTCTCTCTTTCTTCATCCTCCATTTATCTTTTCTGGTCTTGAATGTGCAGTAGCAACAGAGCCTCTCCCGGATGTTAACATACTGTTATGCTACCTGGCAAGCTAGCAGCTATAACATTACCCTGCATGCCATTGATAATGTACATTTTTAAATGTACAAATACAAATGATGTTACAAATTATTTTTGTTTTACCCTTTTAAAGAGCAAAATAACTAAATTGTTGTGTTATATAGTAGCTCTCTTAGCAACTATGCACTGGTGTTGCGGTATATGAGATATTCCCTGTGGCTCAGTTGGTAGAGTGGTCGTTTACAAATCAGAAGATGCTCTGCATTTACATATTGTACAGGAATTAAAAAATATACCGAATTAAACTTTATACCGCCCAGTACTAGTTGACGGTTGCCAAGCTATGATTGGACAGTTGCTGTTTAAGGGAGGGTTTAGGGAACAGTCAGTTGTGTAGCATCTACATTACAATGACAGTCTACATTGTGTTCGCAGAGAAGCAGCATGTAGATAAAGAATAACAGAGGACCCAGGATTGACCCCTGAAGGACCCCACAAGAGAGAGGAATAGTTGAGGAGGCGCAGCTCCAAACAAAACAGATGCCCTGTTGGACAAGAAACAATCATATGTAGAGCAACATCACTTATGCCAACATAGCTTTTGAGAGGGTTGATTGAAACAACAATTGTCCACTTGAAGAGCTGAGCTGAAGGAGAATTAAAATTATATAAGCAGGCCTTTATTCAAATTAAGAGGGTGAATGTTAGGTTTTAGTTCTAAAATGTAAACTTGATTGATATGAGCATAGCCCTTTGTTATCGGCCAAACAGCCAACTGCTTATTTAAATCCAGCCGGCTACTTTATGATATTCATTTTTGATTTTAATAAAATTGTTTTGATTAAAGCGCGTACATTTTACGACCACTGGCCTCTGCTTAAAAACAATCAGGCATGATGATAGAAATAAGCCTTTCTGTCTGTATCGGTCCCACCCCCACATGCTCTAGGCTATATTCATACATATACATGTGTGTATGTGTGTGTCTGTGCGCGCGCATAGCTGAGAGGCTGTGTCCTGCCGAGTAGAGAGTGGAGACTCGTCTTCATTGTTTGACAAATATTAGCAAAATAATTGATGACAAAACACATTAAGAATTACATTGATAACAAACTCAGGGAACATCCTTATTAGACGGGCTACTTCGGGAAACACCAGAAAACACCACTGGCAGCAACTTGACGAATGGCGAAAATGCCCCCCCCCCCCCCCACACACACACATCCCAACGTCCTTGTCCCCACAGATACCAAAACCCCAACATTTCCAGAAAAAACCCCACAAAGGACATGATCTCATTGTCCTCAACAGCAGCTACACTCAGGATACAGCTAAACCATGCAGCTTGAAAATCTCATTTGGAATGTTTTTGCAGGTTGCTGATATCAGGATGTTATTATCTAAACACAATTCCCAGTCAGTGCACTCAGCTGTTCACATATATTGAGGACCAAGTGCTGTGTGCCTTCACTGCAGCTGCCAGAAAGTGTGTTACACCACCTGCAGTCTCATATATAGAAAAAGGGAGGTGAAAAGGAGGCAAACTAGTTCATTTGCTGTCTGTATGTGGGTGTTTGTTCCAGAGCATCTGTGTGTGGGTGAAAATGGCCAGAGCAACAGCAAATGAGAGTGTGGGCTTCCCTGCAGACTCATAGTCGTGGCTATAAAGTTCTCAGAGGGTGGTCATGCTGTGTGTGTGTGTGTGTGTGTGTGTGTGTGTGTGTGTGTGTGTGTGTGTGTGTGTGTGTGTGTGTGTGTGTACCATATTGTTTAGAGGACATGACGGTGACAACTGTTAAGTTTTACCACTGCAATAATCGGGAATGCAATCTCTATCTTTGTCTCTGTTGCCGTGTTACCTCACCCGCAGTCTTCTTTCGTCATCCATTCGTATTGCCCAAGTAAAAATGTGGCCATTCAGTTTTGCATCTATCAGCATTCAGACATTGAGGGAATTGTCAGTTTCCTCCCAATCTGATTAACATTGAGTGGCAGTCATGCTTCCAGCCATGTGCTCCACTCCCTGCTGCTTCTTTCACGTTTTCATTGATTAAAGCCCCTGCAAAATCCACACTGACCAGGCCTTTTTGTTTTTCCTTTATTTATACCACTGAAGGAAAGTTTTCACCACTGGCCCATTTTGTGATGTGTTTATTTTGTGTGATGTGTTTGTGTGTTGATGTGTTTATTTTCACTTAGTGAACACTTACATTATAACTAGGCTAGGTTTGAACATACAAACAGCTGGTGCAACCAGCCCCTGCAATCCAATTCTCCATTATCAAGAAAAGGATTGAGCTGTCAGCCAAAGGATAAACAATTCACAAGAAGGCAACATTTGATCTCATGAAGCTTAGTGTAAGGTCATTCAGGACGACTTCTACGCTTCACATCTCTCTTTCTCTCCCAACATAATCAGCCGCATTGTCATCCGCAAAATGTGGCCATTTACTCTCTGTTTTGTCTCTGTGAGCTATCGTGTTGTTACATTCAAACTTTAAACCGGTTCTACTCTTTGCTGCTGTAAGATGTCATTTCAGGCAAAAAAACAATGTGACCCTCCTCCACCTCGTTCATCTCCAGTTCTCATCATTCCCAACACCCAGGGTTCCTCCATCATCAGAAGCCCCACTCCACATCACATCCATCCAGATCTTCCTTTATCCCTTCATCACCACCACCAGTGTCTAGACTCCATCGGGGGATATTACTATATCCATGGCCTCTATACTTTTTATAATTTAACATTGCAATGGAGTCAAATTGCCAAAGACTCTAACACATCAACCTATTATGCACCATGTTAATTAAACTATATTCACTATAGTCTCTCCTGACTTAGTCCCTCCTCCAAAGCGCGCTGGAGGAGAGTCTGGCTACTCCACATAGCATTCGGGGATGGGAGGAAAATGTACTCTGGTTTGTTGGCATTTCTTTAAACTAATCACAATCGTCTTGGGCGGTGCTAAGCACTGGAGAAGAGCCGCGGTGCTGCTCCAAGATAGGCTCGGAAGGAACTTGTTTTGGTGTACGTTTAAAAGTTGTTTTGGTCGTGCAACAGAAAACTCAGTCCTTATGTTTTTTTTTTCGCCCAGCATATTTCCTTGGATTAGGATGGCACCGAGGTCTTGGTTGCAGCTGTCGCCATGGTCCTGCTGCACTCCCTGCTACACCCTGCTATGCTCTGCGGTGCCCTGCAGTGTCCTGCTGAACCCTGCTGCGTCCTGCTACGTCCAGCTATGCTCTGCTGTGCCACGCTACATCCTGTAACACCCTGCAGTACCCTGCTATGACATGAACTATTATGACTACCATTTGTAGTCACTGTTCTATTCTCTTTATTGTGACTATTATTGCCACTGTTCATCACATCCTCAACCGAGGTTTCTTCCTAAAAGGGAGTTTTTCCTCGCCACTGTCGCACTAAATGCTTGCTCTTGGGGGAATTACTAGAATTATTGGGGCTTTGCATGGTGATATTTTTGCAACGTAGTCTAACATTAGACTGAGATTACCTCACTATAGACGATGCAGCTCTTCTGTCTCTCCTCTCCCGTGCTGCTGCTTCGGCATTTGGGTTAAGTGGCATCGGCATATGCAGTTCAACATCACATCTCCTTAAGTCCTCTAATATTCCCTCATTTATGTCATCAACACATCCATGATTCATAGAAATGTTGTGTAAAACAAGGTCATATTTTTCCTTGTATTTATGTATGGTTTGCAAAAATGGGAACTGCTGGATCCGTGAGATGAGAGAAGCAAAGTGTATGTGCGATGTGCACACTCTACATTACGGCCAAGCATGCGCCCTTAAAATAGCATCTGAATAACGTGTCACTGACTATAAACTAGGTTTTTCCTGGTCTGTGGCGGAATTGTTTTCCGAAACTGCAAAATAGCACTAGGGAACGTTTGTGCTGGAACACTGATAGATGTAGGGAAATATGTGAGAAGGTAACACTAAATATTCGATTCACTAAACATGTAAAGATGCAGGGTGCTATCTTTGCTGTTCTAGTTGCTGAGTTTAAACATGTTGCCCACCTTAGTGGGTCTTACATGGGTGTGAATACCTGTCAGCCCAGTGAACGCGTTGCTGTTTTTATTCTTTCTTTGCACTGTGGTGACTTTCAATCCTCAGTACAAATGTATACAAAGTCATGACCTGTTCAGATACCACAGCACTCTTTCAGTTCTCTCTCAGTATCATCCCTTCTAATTGGGATTCTTCTAACTTTTGAGCATGGAGCTATCAAAGACAAAAGGTAGTTTCACAGAGAGCCAAGACAGATGTGAAATCTCCCAAGAAATCACAGGATAAAAGGAGTGCTGCCCTTACTAGAAAGCAGACTTGATCAAAACACAGTACCACTATAGTCTCAGTGCTTCTTAAATCCAGTCTATTTGAAGGATCTGACCACTGTTTTTGAATGTTTTATCCTATATACTACACATTTTACATTAGTATAACATGCTTTTAGATGTTGATGTAGACATACTGGCTAGCAGGAAGGACTGCCTGTATCAAGCACATTTTGCATTTTGTTTCATGCTATACTGAAATGATCTGTGAGCAATAAAACGTCATCATTTATGTCACTTCCTGTGGGAATTAGAGGTGGGAAACTAATGTAGGCGACTTTGGTTCACTGAACATATTTCAATGACAATAAACTGTTTATTGTGGACAAATGCCTCTGCCAAGAAACATACACAGACATAACATGTTTCAAATTATTCATAAATAGGCCCATGTATAAAAAAACAACACCTTATCTGTGTCCTTTCCCGTTCATTGTCTGCAAATAACACAAACAAACACCTGTCCATGGACATGTGCTGTTTGTATGCTCGCATAAGAAAACAGCAGCAAATCTTTTGTTATTGTGGCCTCCATGTTTTCACACACCTGATGCTCTAGGCTACGGCCAACAGTTGGTGGCAGTCATGCACAAGTTGTTATGCCAAACGCCAATATAACAGAAGAAGAAGAACAAGCATCCCGACCATGTGAACGCTGGCAGTCGGAAAAACAACGTAATCATGGGGGCGATCCCTGTTATTCCCAGGTGGAATGAACGCAGCTTATCCCTCCTTTCCACATCACCTGACTGCCACACCCATCCACACACCTGTTCCCACTTCACTAGTCAGCTCTGCCTGGCCTTCCCCGCCAACCTATTCACCGGCATGTCATTCCCTCGTCAGTAGGAATGGGTAACGTTAGGATTTTATCAATACCGATACTGCTTATTAATACCAATTAACCAACTATTCGGTGTTCAAATTGTCTGAAAGCCTTTTCTTCATAATTTTATCGATACTACTCTATAATTTGGTGCAAAAAATAAAGACATGAAAAGATTCAACCGCTATCTTACTTTTACTTGCAAAAATAAGTTAAATTGTTACTGTATATATAATGAGGAAGGAGCAATTGCTACAAATTCAATTAAATTGTATTGTCATTGACACAGTGTGCTGGCACATACTGTATGTAACGAAATGTAGGTTGGTTGCTTCCAACAAACAGTGCAGGCGGGGGGCAAATGTCTGTTCTAACAACTATAAGCAATACAAAAATTGTTTTACCTGGTTGTCGGAACAGCTCACACTCAGTTCAGTTGAGCAGCTTTTCACTAAAATGAGAGTAGCTGGTCCACCTTAAGGTCAGCCTGCATTAGTGAGCCTGGACTGCAATAGCTTGACGATACTGTCGAGGCTAACCCGTTACTTACAGTAAGTCAGCTATAACTGCTCAATATTCACCACTGTCTCTCTCACTCACACACACACACACACACAAACACACACACACACACACACACACACACACACACATGCACACACACTCTGCACTGCTACGTTCACAGCTAACTGCTAACTTCATACTAACCGTCTCACACACACGTTCTTTGTCCTTTTTTTTTTCTCTCTCTCTCTCTCTCTCTCTCTCTCTCTACCACTTACATTATACTTACATATGCTCTGAGTTATTCCTCAAAGGAGTTAGCTACTTGTTGTGTTGTGTAGCCTAACACATTTTAGTTTAGAAAACATTCTTAGATGCTTAGCCTCAGCGGGCGCCCAGCAGCGCTACACAAAAACCAGTAGCGTGTTCGTTTGTCCAGGAGGTTATCGATATTTTGCTACTGTCCAGTCTAGAACCGGTACCAGGTTAGTACGAGTTCTCGATACCCATCCCTACTCGTCAGCTACTCCCCACATATACTGGTTCACTTCTTTTGTCCCCTTGTTGGTTTATCATTGTTGCAATGTGGTTTCTTGCTGCGATCTGTTACCTGTCTGCCTCTTAGCTGCCTGTCAGATTTACTGCCTCACTTGGACTTTTGATGCCTGAAAGACTATCCATACTTGTTTCTTCAATAATTCATTATGCTGCCTCCTCTACTATCTGCATTTGGTTCCAACCCCATGACAGATGTAATGTTGGAAAAACCCTGGGCATAAATTTCCTTTCTCTCCACACCCTCTAAACCAACTGACACTAACTAATTGACTCGCAGGGCAGCTTAATAAAACTAAAAGCAGGAAAAGCCATCTAGCCAACTCATTACAAATGCCTAATCCTTTATAGTTAATTTACTTCTTGTCTATGTATCAGACAAGGGGACATTTACAATGCTGTCAAGGGTAGCAATCCCTCTCACTGCCTTGTCCACCCGCTAGATTTGAAAAGAATATGTTAAAGCTGTTTTTGGCCAAGAAACATATGCATGGACTAAATCCAGCGTTCACTTGTACTGAAATATTTACATGGTAGAGGACCATTAAACTGATTCTAGTGTTCAGAAATTTATAGCACATTCCCTCGCAGCAGTTTTCCCCTCATCAGAAATGCAGCTCCGGCATTTTACAAACAAATGAATAGTGTGCGTGGGTGGTCGGGTGTTTCTGTGTGGGAGATTTTGCACTATTGAGCATATGCCTTTGAACGTTGTGTGTTCATGTCTATATTTTCAACTGGTGAAAATCCTACAGATTTGACTCATGAATGGGCCTGCTGCAGACAGATTTGGAAGCTGCTTACTGATGCATGGTGGAGAGGACTCAGATATGAAGAGAAAAGTAAAAGCCCATGTCTATATTAGAGGAATCAAACCAAATTTGTATTTGTTTATTTTTTTTATTTAATTGTATGTCATGATGCTGAAAAGACTGTGATTGCATGCTTTTCATGGTCAGCTTTTGAAGCTTGCTTTGGCTTATGTATCAAGTAGTGCTTCTTGCAGAGGATAATTTAAGGAATTGTTGACATATACAGTAAAAGGAGATTTTTTTTGGGGGGGGGGGATTTTTGCCTCTATTGAATAGATGATAGTAGTTAGGCAAACAGAAAACTTGCAGAGAGAGAGGGGTATGACATGCAATAAAGGTCCCCAGCTGAAATCAAACTGGGGACATTATGGGTATGCGCCTGAACCAACCACCACCAGCCAGACCAACCCAGCTAGCGGAGGCCCAAAATTATATTCGTTTTAAAGCAGTGTGATTTCCCTTTAGTGCTTGTTTGCACAATAATATTTTGTGTATCCTCTGTTGATGCTGCTTGATACAATTATGTTTTTGTAATTCAAATATAGTGTGGCAGTTCAGTTCAATCTGCATCTACATACATTTAGTTTTAGGAATCTAGAGTATTCTAAAATTGATATTACTCAGTGGTACAAAAAATGTTGCTTCTGAAATCCTTTTGCGCCATGGACCATTTCACTTCCTAGGAATGATTATATCATGCAACTAGAACCATTTTCCAGCCAATGTCATTTTTTGATGTATACAGTGCTAATACATCAGTGCAAACATAATTCTTACTGAGTTCTCTCTCTTTTCCACTAGGCCATGGAACCAAAGGAGTGTTCGAGCTGCTGGCAGGCTGGAGGAGAACAAGGGAAAATCTCCCCTTCAAGGAGCGCGTGGCGGACGCTTTTGCTGATGTGATGGTGTGCTACACCATGACCAGCTCACTCTATATCATCACCTTTGGCATGGGAGCTAGCCCTTTTACCAACATCGAGTCAGTGAAAATTTTCTGTCAGAGCATGTGCGTTGCCATCCTGGTCAACTACTTCTACGTTTTCTCTTTCTACGGCTCGTGCCTGGTCTTTGCCGGACAGCTGGAGCAGAACCGCTACCACAGTGTTTTCTGTTGTAAAATCCCCTCAGTGGAGTACCTGGACCGCCAGCCCACATGGTTTAAAACCATGATGAGTGACGGCCATGACTTGTCCACGCACCACGACAGTGTCCCCTACCAGAATCACTTCATCCAGCACTTCCTGCGTGAGCACTACACAGAATGGATTACCAACACCTATGTCAAACCCTTTGTGGTCATTCTATATCTCATCTACGCCTCTTTCTCATTCATGGGATGTTTACAAATCAGTGATGGATCAAACATCGTGAACCTGCTGGCTAGTAACTCTCCCAGTGTTTCGTATGCACTGACCCAGCAGAAATACTTCAGTAACTACAGTCCCGTGATTGGGTTTTACATTTACGAGCCCATCGAGTACTGGAACTCCACGGTGCAGGAGCACCTGAAGACTCTAAGTCATGGCTTCAACAAGATCTCTTGGATGGACAACTTTTTCCACTACCTGCGGGTGGTGAATGTGAGTGCTTCAACCAAGAACGACTTCATCACCATCCTGAAGGGCTCCTTCCTTCGCAGCCCGGAATACCAGCACTTCACTGAGGACATCATATTCTCCAAGAACCGTGAGACCGATGAGTACGACATTATCGCCTCACGGATGTACTTGGTGGCACGGACGACAGAGAAGAAGCGGGAAGAGGTGGTGGAGCTTCTGGAAAAGCTTCGTCCGTTGATGCTGATCAACAGCATCAAGTTCATTGCCTTCAATCCTACGTTTGTGTTCATGGACCGCTACAGCTCCTCCGTCATCTCACCCATCCTGACCTCAGGCTTCAGCGTACTCACAATCCTCATCCTCACTTTCTTCCTGGTCATCAACCCCTTGGGGAACTTCTGGCTCATCCTCACGGTAACGTCTGTGGAGCTGGGCGTCTTGGGTTTGATGACCCTCTGGAACGTTGGCATGGACAGCATCTCAATCCTGTGCCTTATTTATACCCTCAACTTTGCCATGGATCACTGTGCACCACACCTGTACACTTTTGTGCTAGCCACCGAGCACACTAGGACGCAGTGCATCAAGTTGGCACTGGAGGAGCACGGGGCAGCCATCCTGCAGAACGCATCCTGCTTTGTGATTGGGATCATGCCCCTGGTGTTTGTGCCTTCCAATCTGACCTATACACTGTTCAAGTGCTCCCTCCTCACCGCGGGCTGCACCGTGCTGCACTGCTTTGTCATCCTGCCTGTCTTCCTGACCTTCTTCCCGCCATCCAAAAAGAGACACAAGAAAAAGAAACGGGCCAAGCGCAAAGAGCGGGAGAGGGAGAGGGAGCGGGAGAGGGAAAGAGAAAGGGAGGAGATAGAGTGCATCGAAGTCAGGGAGAATCCTGATCATGTGACAAATGTCTGAGTAGTTTGTAATTTTAGCAATGAGTATCAGTGGTTATCCGTCAGTTATTGGTGGATTAGAGGTATTCTCCAATGGTGAGTTGCCTCTTGAGGTGCAGGGGAGTCCGAAATGTCCCCTGAGGAGTGGGAACTGGTCATTCCCAACCAATAGCAGCTAGGCCGGCCAGAGTAGAGCGCAGCCCCACTGGTCAGTCATTCAGTCCTTCAGTCTGGGCAGTGTATCTCATTTGCACAAACTGCAATAAGCTCACGGTTCTAAAACTCTTTCCCAACTATTTGGTTTATGAAAACAAGTTAGTTCCCAGAACTTATGCTTGCCAAATCTGTAAGTAAATTCTAAACAAACACTATGTTAGTCCATTTAAATATTAGCAATTTTATGTTCATCTCCCTAAGCCCTTATCTCAAAAGAGGTGTGTGAGGATCAAAGCAGTCTGTTAAGCCAAGGACATTCAAGTTGGTGAAAGTAGTTAGTGTGATCATACAAAAGTGTACAAATTAAACTGTGCAGGAGACAACTGTGCACACATCTTACTCACACCTGCATAGCAGCAACTTACCAATACCAAATTCTGTGGAAAGAGAGAAACTGTGGAAAGCACACCACAAGCTTTTCTGTGACATTAAAAATAGCTGAACAGCTGAACTTGGCAGATGGCATACACTGTGTCCATTATGAAGAATTATCTTGCACATTGCATTGTGAGAATAGAACTGTTGAGGTTTATATTAGCAGGAGACTCATATTTCTGCTTTATTCCAGAGATCATATAAGGTTGTACGCAATGGCAAAAGGAACTGCAGTGGGCTGCAGCTATGAAGAGGAAGTGATAAGTGACTGTTGTGCAGCAGTATTCGAAAATGCACTAAGCCTGAGTATGACTTAAGTAACTGCTTTTGCACCAGACCAGTAAAACCCAAAGTCAAGAGTGTTTCAAAGGCTTGAAATATTTAATTTTCTAGCAGGTTGATAACAATGGACAGTTTCTGTGAGAGTATGAATGTCTCTGTGATCCACTTACAAAAGCTTACCGGCATGGCACTGGTAATTGGAAGGTCTGAATGTGATTCAAGCTAGCAGTGGTGCCAAATAGTGTACATATGTTATTTTTTTTTTTGACAGAGTTCTAGAACAACAACAAATGGCTCAGTAAGTTTGAACTTTCATATAAAGCAACCATTAATCATGAATAATTCAAGCTAATTTAAATGATTGCTATTTAATGTTGTTGAGGTTTGTTGAGCAGTATGTGAAGCAGGCTTTAAATGAAGCAGTGAGCCACCTTTTATTAAGTACACTGTGTCTGAATAGTTTTAAGAGCCGAAGTGAAACTAGAACCTCCGCGTTTTGTTCCAGAAGTAAGAAAACAGCATTCAAAATTATTGCCATTTGTAATAAAACAAATGACTATGAATCCAGCCCTACAAGATAACCTGTTGTATGTCGTTCACTCCATTTGTTTAGACATGGTTAGTACGTTTTAAAAGAAAAATGCATAATCATTGTTTATTTAATATTTGTGTTTTTACCAGCCTTTAAAGCTGCACTTATCAATATTTTTATGTTGACAATAGATCAAAAGACAAAGTGTAGATAAAGGTGTCGATCATATTGACCAGGTCACAGAGAATTATCACCCAACTGCAGAGCATTTTAGCATCTTTTAGCTCATTATTTTGTGGCCAGCAACCTAACTGTATGTTTCAGTCTCCCTACTCTCATCAACCGTGTTTCCATCAGCAGGCAGCTTTTTCCTGGGAAAAAGCTTTGATATGCCCTCTCTTCGCTATCTTCCCAGCAACAAACAGCAGACAGACAAAGTTGGTGGACACAGTGGAGCATTTAGAGGCTAAATAGCCACATCCCTCAGGAGTCGGTGGAGACCAAAACAGAGCTTCAAGAAGTGTATATTGGACTTACATTGGCCAGGCTTTCAGAAACACAATGCCAAGTGATTGCTAATGTTGCTCTGTATCTGCTGGATGTGTAAATAAGCAATTGCTTGCTAATACATGCTAACTTTTTGAGGTGATCATTTGTCAAGATGTGTTTTTCAGCATGTTCCAAGGCCCCCACTTAACCAAAAAAATGCTGCTTTATATTACCCCAAGCCTATGGACATCCAAGGTTAAATTCAACAGCTTGAAAGATATGACAGATACTAGAGAAGGAAGAAACAGTTATTATTATGTATAATGTGTGCAAGGCCATGATAGAAAAACTTCATAGTTTTGAAAGTTTTTCAAAGATTATTTTTTTGTGCAATTTTCGCCTTTAATGGATAGGACAGCTATGAAAGGGGGGAGAGATAGGGGGAAGACCAACAGTTAATCCCATGAAGCAAATATGAATTTCCTAAGATGGCGAAGACATGGCCTGTCCTACTCTGCCTCTGATTGGTTGGTACTCATTGCCTTCGTTGGTTAGATTGGTTAGGTTTAGGCATGAGGAGTGAGAATGGTTAGGGTAAGAATACCAGGGTAAGCCAATCAGGGAAAGGCCAATTAAAGAGAGAGATTTTATTGAGTTATGAATGTGAGTGCCTAGTCTAGCCTGGAAGTGGCTCTCTATTGGGAAGATTGCAAAAGTGAAGGTGCTGACCACTACTGCCACCAATAGGCCCCAAGCTGGTTTTGTCCATGTAGTAAATTAGTCTATTTTTGCCCTAATACTTCAAATAACATCTCATCAAAAAATACTCCACATACCACAATACCCTTCTTCAAAATTCAGTCTTAGAAGTCAAAAATGGCTGCTGTCTCCCCAGAGAGTAAACAGTATTATCTATGTGTGCCAAGACCTGATAAGAATCTCTGTTGCAGTCCCAAAACAAACACGGTCAAGGTCAGCAGCTCTGACAGATACCAATCTCACGCTGACCTCTTGCAGGCAGATCTTAGCTGGTTGCATGTGATAGAGAGGCCCCATATGAGAGAGCAGATGTGGCTGATTGCAGACCAGTCAATACCTTGTTATGGGAATGTCATTGAGGGGACACTGCTGTTTTGCTTCTTTGTGGTGCCACTGAGAAAGTGAATGGCTCTCACAGAGGACAGCTAAACAGGCAGCTTGGGGTAGATTAGAATGTTCATATTGGACCAAATGTCAGTTAGAAATATGTTTTTGACAAAGAAGTGCGTGAGGGAAGAAGATTGTCATTCAGTATCAAGTGGCAAATCACTAATTATCAAAAAGGCTAATAAACCCACTTCATTTCTAAACTCATATCAGTAAACATATAAGATGCAAATGTGTAAAAGAATCATTGTTTACCTGTCATACTTTACCACAAACACATTCCCTGCTTTCGTGGAGTTGTGGAGAAAGTAATGTCATATGATAAGAACCTTATAGATTTGGTCAACCAAACATTGCCCTACTTAGAAGGGAGGAGTTTTTGGCTACTTTCCTGTAGCAGCTGCAGTGAACGTCACATTATGTATAAGCCATGTCATGTATGTATAGCAGGAAGGCATGAAATGTTTGAAACACGGGAAAGAAATCTTAAATAATTTACTTCCCAAAATGAACTGTGTTTGCATGGCACTGTACTGTATGTATGCATGTATATCATTTTTCTGTATGAAGTCTACGTATTTTTTTATTTTTGCTACGTTGTAGTGACCTATGTTTGTTGTTTCGATGCATATTCTGTAACACCATGCTGCAAAAGAACAAATTTAGTCATATCTGTTCCAAAACAAAAGCCAGAGGATATTTCATGTGTAAAATAACTGTAAATTACTTTTTATATATTTTCTAAGAAAAAATATACTATAGAAAGATTTTTAATGACAGAATTTTCTTAAAAAAAGAATAAAAAGGGAAAAAAGTTAAACACAGTAGGCCAGTAATAAACAGTGGAATGTTACCAGTATACTAGATCTTATTCCTTGCACACTGCAGTGTCAATGTTTGTTGATGATTCACGTTTTTATATGGGAAACTGTGGCCACCATTTTATTGTTTGTTCATGTGCTTTGACTCCTTTTATATTCTCTACTTGGCCTTCACATAAGAAAAACATTAATTCATTTCATCATTCCTAAATATACTGTCATTGCTGCCTAGAAAGCTATTGCTGTTACCTAGCTACACCACTTTTCAGTTTTAGCATCATTCCCAATGCTGAGTGCCATCTAATTAGGCTCCTGTGTATTGAAATAGCACAATTAGATATTATTAGAACATATTCTTCTAAGGCAACACACTGAAGCTTACCAATGGGTTACTGAAACAGCATGAGATATTGATATTTATAACACTTTATAGTGTCTTCGGTCGTCTTTTGAGAAAAGCTCAGCTTAAAGTATGAGCTTGGCATTATTCAAATTGTTTTCCTTTTACCAACAAATCTCCTGAAAAGACCAAAACCAACAATGTGTTAGTCCGTCTCCCAATACTTTCCAACTTACCTATCATATTACTTACTCGATCTGTAGAATCCCAAGCTCACTAAAGCTTGGTTACCATTGGTTACACTGTCATAGTTAACACATGCTACTCAAATAGGACTAGGAAATGTAGGACTATTTTCAGCTTCATATTAATATGCATTTGGTTTGCTACTCGGCAATGGAGCTCTATGGCACATTGGTGGTTTTGGTCTTTTCATTGGATTTGTTGACAGATACAAAACATTGCCAGCCTTATTCTTTAAAAGGTAAACTGGCCTGGTATGCTTTAAAACTAAATTTGATGAAGGTACTAGATGCTCTGGAAGTTGACATGCTTTCTGCTCTTAAAAGCTAAGCTTTTATGTTTTTTTGATGTTGCATATTTTCATCTGAGTACATCACTATATACAAATATAGTTTGATGCCTATACATTTGTAGTACAATTTGGTTGTTTGAGTCACATTTATTCACTTGCTTTATAATCATGTAAAAACTAACCATCCATAAATGCAGCATTTATTTTCAAAAAACAGATAATGGTGACCATACCTCTTCAGTTTCATTGGATCCATTTTGTAAGTTTCTGCTAAATGGTGTGTTTGTGTGTAGCCCCTCTTTATCTTCTATGGCGATACCATAACTAAAATGTACTATATGTGATACATTACAGCTAAATATCCATATGACAAATGGGCATCAATTGGGATGTTAGGTGAAGTTGCCTCCTAATAAGTACAATCCATGATCATCAAAAAGCAAAACCCGAATTCAAATAGAAAAAAGTCTGCCAAAATCTTTGGTGGTATTTTAAAAGTCAATGTTTGGGCAGGTAGATGGGTGTACTATCCTTTGTCCATGAACCAGCACATTTTCAGTTTGTAGAACCAGGAACAGCACAATATTTCCACAATACCGGGCAATAAAATTATGCAATCACCACTTCGCTTGTTGAATAATCTACACTGCATCTTCAGCCTCAGAGGACAAATTACATTTTTATTGCAACTCATCTAACTTGTATGTCAACAAACTAAGCCAAACAAATAGGCTCATGTTGCCCCCATTTATCAGACCTGTTATTAATGGTTTCTACTTCAGCATTTTTCATAAAGTTTCACAATTGTGCAGAAGGTAACAAGCTCAAAACGAAGTAAGGTTATTTTAGTAACCTCAGTCCCATTTGAGTTCAAATCCTTCTATCTATCTATCTATCTATCTATCTATCCATCCATCCATCCATCCATCCATCCATCCATCCATCCATATAAAATCCATATAATTATTTGTTCACTTCACATCTGAAATAAGGATAAAATACACAAGTATAATGTGTCCATGTAACTCTGGGAAGAGAATGCATGGTTGTTTGCTATTTATTTTGAGGAATCTGGTGTATTTGACTATGCCAAAGTCTAAGCCTTATACTGTGTCTTAAAGGTGCTGTAGGTAGACTTAGCTAAAAAATTTTAACATCAGCAACTTCTCAGTCCCTCCACCTTTCTGCTAAAGCCCAACTCGGTCTCCTAAGCCCCTCCCCCCACAAAGGAGAATGAATGTGTGAGCAGTGATTGACACGCAGTTGGACACCCGCCCCCGGCCCTGATTGGTGCATCTGAACAGGGAGCTGTGGATTTTTGCAAATCGCACTACAGGCTGTAGGTGGTGCCAGAGGAGCCAGATTTTTTTTAATTACCTGCTTCATATAGTTCTACTGGAACATAGGGTCAGTTTCAGCAAATATGACAGAAAGTTAGTTTTATAAGTCTTACCTACTGCACCTTTAAAAGGGTATACTGTACCACTCAGTTTATAAAGGTACATATGCTATGTGGGCCGATGGAAAATTCAATCCAGTTCTTATTAGCATGGTCAGCTTAACCTCAAACCACAAAATACCCATAAATGACAGTTGCTTACAGAAATGTTCTTGGAACACATTTTGAGGTAAGAAGAATGCTCACATATGGTTACAAAGTAATGACAGTTATTAACAGGTGTAACTTTTAGAGTCCTAGCCTAACTTTTTAAGTTAACTTTGTAGGCTTAAAATGAGTAATGCAGTACAACTACATAACATTACACCAATCTAAGGGCAAATTTAGGACGGGTTTAACCTTACAGACTAGTCTTAAACCAGCTACTGAATGTGATAATAGATGTATTTCCTAGAACATTCTTTAAAGCGAGACTATGTGACTTGGAATAAAGGTAAATGCTAAAAGCAGCAACAGTATAAAAGAGTGATCAAGTCAGTGAACTGGCTTAGTAATGCCAGTTATACAACAAGAAACATTTGAAGCTACTATATAAGAAGTTACAGGCAGGGTTGGTAACTATTTACAATTTAGACTTTTTTATACATTGTTTAAAATGGTACTTACACCCCAACAGCAATAAATAACTTAGGGGCTCTGAAAAAGGAGAGAATAAGATCTGTCTTCTGTAGCTAAGTAATCCTGTAAAAACTCCCACCAATCCATGCCTCCTGGTCTGCTTGGGATGAACCAATAAAATGCTTCCTTGCCCCGCTGCACATACTCTACCCCCCCTGTACATTGGGCTGAGTACCATGACATTACATGTCATTTAGCTGACACTTTTATCCAAAGCAACATACAATTGCTATATACAGTGAGGAAAATAAGTATTTGAACACCCTGCTATTTTGCAGGTTCTCCCACTTGGAAATCATGGAGGGGTCTGAAATTGTCATCGTAGGTGCATGTCCACTGTGAGAGACATAATCTAAAAACAAAAATCCAGAAATCACAATGTATGATTTTTTAACTATTTATTTGTATGATACAGCTGCAAATAAGTATTTGAACACCTGAGAAAATCAATGTTAATATTTGGTACAGTAGCCTTTGTTTGCAATTACAGAGGTCAAACGTTTCCTGTAGTTTTTCACCAGGTTTGCACACACTGCAGGAGGGAGTTTGGCCCACTCCTCCACACAGATCTTCTCTAGATCAGTCAGGTTTCTGGGCTGTCGCTGAGAAACACGGAGTTTGAGCTCCCTCCAAAGATTCTCTATTGGGTTTAGGTCTGGAGACTGGCTAGGCCACGCCAGAACCTTGATATGCTTCTTACAGAGCCACTCCTTGGTTATCCTGGCTGTGTGCTTTGGGTCATTGTCATGTTGGAAGACCCAGCCTCGACCCATCTTCAATGCTCTAACTGAGGGAAGGAGGTTGTTCCCCAAAATCTCACAATACATGGCCCCGGTCATCCTCTCCTTAATACAGTGCAGTTGCCCTGTCCCATGTGCAGAAACACACCCCCAAAGCATGATGCTACCACCCCCATGCTTCACAGTAGGGATGGTGTTCTTGGGATGGTACTCATCATTCTTCTTCCTCCAAACACGGTTAGTGGAATTATGACCAAAAAGTTCTATTTTGGTCTCATCTGACCACATGACTTTCTCCCATGACTCCTCTGGATCATCCAAATGGTCATTGGCAAACTTAAGACGGGCCTTGACATGTGCTGGTTTAAGCAGGGGAACCTTCCGTGCCATGCATGATTTCAAACCATGACGTCTTAGTGTATTACCAACAGTAACCTTGGAAACGGTGGTCCCAGCTCTTTTCAGGTCATTGACCAGCTCCTCCCGTGTAGTCCTGGGCTGATTTCTCACCTTTCTTAGGATCATTGAGACCCCACGAGGTGAGATCTTGCATGGAGCCCCAGTCCGAGGGAGATTGACAGTCATGTTTAGCTTCTTCCATTTTCTAATGATTGCTCCAACAGTGGACCTTTTTTCACCAAGCTGCTTGGCAATTTCCCCGTAGCCCTTTCCAGCCTTGTGGAGGTGTACAATTTTGTCTCTAGTGTCTTTGGACAGCTCTTTGGTCTTGACCATGTTAGTAGTTGGATTCTTACTGATTGTATGGGGTGGACAGGTGTCTTTATGCAGCTAACGACCTCAAACAGATACATCTAATTTAGGATAATAAATGGAGTGGAGGTGGACATTTTAAAGGCAGACTAACAGGTCTTTGAGGGTCAGAATTCTAGCTGATAGACAGGTGTTCAAATACTTATTTGCAGCTGTATCATACAAATAAATAGTTAAAAAATCATACATTGTGATTTCTGGATTTTTGTTTTTAGATTATGTCTCTCACAGTGGACATGCACCTACGATGACAATTTCAGACCCCTCCATGATTTCCAAGTGGGAGAACCTGCAAAATAGCAGGGTGTTCAAATACTTATTTTCCTCACTGTATGTCAGAGTTTGCCTCTGGAGCAACTAGGGGTTTGGTGTCTTGCTAAGGGACACATTGGCTGATGTATTGCAGTGGGAATTGAACCCAGGGCTCCCACACCATAGGCATGTGTCATCTCCATTTTCACACCCCCATTCAGAAATTTGATACTTTTTAGGCACCGAACGAATCGCCTCTAAAGTATTGAGTATCGAAAAATGCCTCGTCATTCAATACCCAATTTCGATACCTTAGGAGTAAATCTCATCAGCGTCAGTGAGCCAATAAGCATGCAGCCTGCTTCTACCGAGATCTAATAATGCTGGTGGTTTGCTGTCTAATGTTACACGTCGTAGAGACACTACGAAAAACTCTGTTATGCATAGAGACAACGCTCATGTAGTAGGAGCTGAAAAAATAAAAATAAAGTTGTGCCATAATTAGGGCTGGGCGATATATCGATATCATGATATGAGACTAGATATCGTCTTAGATTTTGGATATCGTAATATCGTGATATGACATAAGTGTTGTCGTTTCCTGGTTTTAAAGGCTGCATTACAGTAGAGTGATGTACTTTTCTGAATTTACCAGACTGTTCTAGTTGTTCTATTATTTGCATTTTCCCCACCTAGACATTATGTCCACATTACTGATGATTATTTATCTAAAAACTAAGTGTGAAGATATTTTGTTAAAGCACCAATTGTCAACCCTAGAATATCGCCGCAGTATCGATATCGAGATATTTGGTCAAGAATATCGTGATATCTGATTTTCTCCATATCGCCCAGCCCTGGCCATAATGTGTAATGATGTAATTTCTTTTTGTTTTATAAATTGGTATTGAAAAAAAGTATCGTTTAGGAACCGGTATAGAATATTTTTTAACAATACCCGTACAAGCCTGAACTCAATGTGCGTCGTGGCCGCATCGCTAACAGTAGTTATGTTTGTTTTCAACATTCGGTATGATATTAGGTGTTTGCTTACATGAGACATGGAGTAAAATTGCGTTCTTTCTCTGCTCTGCTTTGAAGCAGCGGTTCTCATGCACGTCTGTGTATGGGGCGGAGCCCAGAGGGCAGGGGGAGGGGTTAGACGGAGCCCTGAGGAGATGCTACTTTCAAATCTTGCTAGCTTTTAAACCTTACCAACCCTGCCTTTAATACAAGAGTGCATTTTGTGCAGTATTAACCTCAGTGTAGAGCCATCAGATAAAACTACAATTTCATTCTACAGTTCATCTTAAAATGTAGTTCAGATTGGGCAACTCAGAGTCACGTTCTGGTTCTACTTAACATTTGCGTCACTGCTGTTTCTGTCATATCTGGTTCTCTGTAGCCTACCTGACTTGAATGGTCTCTTAAAGTGAGTGGTAATTCTCTTGTAAGGGTTGTAACCGCCTGGTAGCTTAATAAATCTGTGCTCTTTATCTTACCGGTGGCATTACCTTGCATATGTTTTCCAATATTTAAATACAGATATTGATATATTTAAGGTGGAGTATTGTTCTTACATTGTGACTGAGAACCAGGTGCAGTAAAAATACACTGTGATGAGATGACAATTGTTCCATATGTTGGTTATTTGTGTGTTGTTTCAATAGGTGAGTGGAAGTGTATTAAAGGTCCAATATGAGTTCCTGCATGGCCACTTTTGTTGACGTTCCAAGTAAATTCCAAACAAAACAGAGCAAGCTCGCCCCTCCCCCCATGTTTCCGTAACTGTCATGACTAACTGTCACTAACCCACACCCCCTCCCCCAACCATCTTGTCGGTGATTGGCTGGAGTGGTTTGTTGTATTTTGGTGCACAGCCTATGCCCCTAGTGTTTGTTTGACGTTTACAACCCCTGTGTTGTCTCCCGAGACCGGGCGTTTTCACAGTGTATTCAGGGGGCAGGCAGCTAGCGGATCAAGGAGAGATGCCTACGATTTGCGACAAAAATGAAATTGTGCTGAAACCATGCAGGAACTCATAGTGCACCTTTAAATTGGAGGGTAACTTGATATTTGATATTGTTACAATACTGTGAAATATAGGTTACTAAATGCTGTTAAGTATTAATGCCTTTCTCATAATTGTACATCTTACAACAATCACTCACAATCATATGAATGTGTACATTGCTATGTTATTGCTATGAAACAGAGAAGAGCATGCATGTTTGTGCCCAGAAATGATGGTTCACATGTCGGGATTTTCCTAAAGAATACATTTTAATCCTCTTTTCACCACCTTGAGTCACTGTTAAAATTCCCTATGCTGTGTAAATGCGATTATCGATCAGCTGTTAGACCAGTGTGCCAACAAGTTCTCCAAACCATACAATAGTTTGTTTATTCCTACCCTCTAATACAACCACAATAGAATTAGCAACCCTAGCGGTGGCAGGAAATATAGTCTAAATCCAAAGTAAAGTAAAAAACCTAGCAGTTTACGTTTATTTTCAAACGGGACACAGACCCTGTTCTCGTGGGTGAAAGTCCTGTTTGTTTGACTGATCCACCACCCCAACCTGCATCCTTATGCGGAATTTGGCGCCATTATACCTTACTTCCTGCTTTGCTCACGTAATAATTTCCTGGAGGCCACTAGAGGGCGCCCCCTCTATAAACGCAAATATGAGTCATAATTTCTGCTTGAACAAAGGACTTGTGGGAGCGTTTTTCTGGAGGAGGACAGTAGTCTCCGGTGTACAGCTCTGCATGGCTTTGTATCGTACCCAAACAAACCCATGTGCACACATTTTGCTGAGGTATACTCTTCAAAACAGAATTAATTACCAATTTCGGTCTCTGGGTTGCTTGTTTCTCTGGTCGCCTTCCTAGGTGTTGGCAGAGCTTGAACTCTGTTTTGCTAATCTATGCCTCTTACCAAGCAGCAGGAAGATTTAACCTCATTTGACTGAAGTGACACAGGGAGAAATACAGAGGGAGAAAAGAATGACAGGAAATGTAGGCAAGGGCGAGAGACGTGTTAGAGGGAGGAAGAGATAAAGATGAAAACATGCCAGAAAAACAGGAGGTAAGCCCTTATTTGAATTTGAGAAGATTCCAGCAGTTGGGACGATTGGAAGTTTTCTTGTGACGGGAGATGGTGTATGCATGAAGGGTGAGAAATGCACATGTGGAGTCCTTTGCTGATGTACAGTAATGGGTCTAAGAGGCTTATGTTATTTAAAGCACGTCACAAGTTGCTGTCTGTTGTCACAGATGCATTTTTGCTCGTTTCAGAGGAAAGTAGTGTATATTCACGATCTTTCACCTCCAGGGATGCTCGGATGTCCATTACCTTCCGCTTTCTTTGTGTTGGCATTTTAAAATCCGTTGGATTTAGGAGGACTATGGTTAACTGCTCCTCAGATCTCTGCAGGGTAAATCCAGAAAGCTAGCTAGACTATCTGTCCAATCTGTGTTTTCTGTTGCACGACTGAAACAACTTTTGAACGTACACGTTCCACCAAAACAAATTACTTGCCGAGGCTATTTTGCAGAGGCACCGGGGTTCTGTGACGATTGTGATTTTGAATGCTGTGTGGACTAACCAGATCCTCTTCCGTGGCGCTGTGGAGGAAGGTCTGGCAGTGTGAGACTAGAGGAAAGTGACTATCTTAAAAAGAGCTGATTTATCCCCTACTCAGCCTCTCTGTTTTTTAATAATTTTAAAATCAAGTTCAGTTGAAGAAAATGGAATTACCTCAGAATTATCAGATTTTATAGTATGTTTAAAGGAAAGGGATATCCAGCATGTTAGTATTGCACTTACAATAAGGTGGAGGACTTGTGAGAGACAGATTTAAAAAACATAAAAGAATATAGCCAAGGACAAGATAGCCTGACTTCACGTCCCTACTATGCAGAACAAATAAACCACTATTTTTACTATTACCCTGCCCATGTTTTGCTGTATGTCACTTAGGTTGTGTGTCACATTTAATCATAATATGATTTCAGTTGTGGCGATGTGTTTTTTGATGTTGCCAGACCACCGAGTCCTGATTAAGCCGATTAGCTCAGTTTGTGATTGTAAAATAAACTATTTCTAAACATAAACTAAAAATGTTTTCTACCCAACATTATCTTTGATTGTTGCTTATGTGGTCATGAATTTTAAATGTCATCGTATAGACAAAATTAAGATTAAAGAGTTTAAGTTTTAAGTTTTTGGGGGCCTTTAAAGGTACATGGGCCCTCCATAAGATCAGGGCATACTATAAGTGCACTACTTTAGGGTATTTACCATTGCAGTTTTCAATAAAGAAAAAAAAGCAACCAAAGAAGTAATGAATCAAATCATCACAAAGTAACTGCCACGCAGACAACCTGGTACTTTTAGTGGCTGGCTTTCCACAGTTGGTAAACCAGCCTTGCCAGTATGGGTCAAGCACTGAAAACACTGGATGCTATACTTCCCATAATGCAACTTTGCATTGTTCATTCAACCCTCAATGTCTAAATGGCCACATCTTTCACACTCTCCTGGCTGTTTTCACATAGTGAGTAGTACTCCCCATGACAAGTAAACGGAACATAAACTGAAGGTGTAAAATTGCTGGAGTGCCCCTGCCCCTTTAATGATCGTTTTTTTTTAAATGGATTTTTCTTTGTGCTATAGGGTGTCAGAATTCAGCAGGAAGGAACGAGCATTCATTTCAAAGTTTGGATTCATCTGTATAATGGAGGGAAGTGCTAGTCTAGTTTGTGTCCCATTTGATGTTATATTAACAACATATTCTATGTTTTACAGGCAGTAGAGGAAGCAAATAGTGTAGTGTGAGTCTAGGCTTCATACTGGTAGTTTTACTGTAAACAGCAACATCAGAGTGGCTTTTTATAATGCCCCTAACGTTTTACTTCCTGAGCCGATGGAGACTGGCAGCAGGAGTGGCTGCTGTCGTGTTGTGCTCCGTTGCAGCGTTATTGCGCCAAGCTGCCTTGGCCGCGGATATTTTTGGCTTCCAGCGTCTTAATCCTGTCGTGATTCTCTGATGATTATTCATGCTTCCTCTTTCCTCTCTTTCCATCCTGCTTATCCCACCTTCTTCCCCTCTCACCCCACCTCCTCCTCTTTGTCACCTTCTCTCTCCTTTCCAATCATCTTCTCCTGAGCGCCTTCCTTTAACACCACCACCAGTCTTCCCCTTTATATATTTGTGTCATCATTATTGTGCATGCATGGGTGTCAGCTCCCATGATATGCAACAATCAGTTGTGTATAATGTATTCATTTATCAGGTTACATAATATATCTGCAGTTCTCTCCTTCCAAATACATACATAAATATGTCAATAAATGAATGATCTTGTTAGCACCACTCACTACCTTACCTTAATCCCTCCACTCTATCCCCTTCATTTAGATCACTTTTATTCACAACCTATTAAAGAAGTCTGAATTCCCTGCCGAGGACTGCTGTGATAATTACTTCCATAGAATTCTGTCTTTTGCTTCTTTACTCTCCACTTTTAAAGACATCCTAAAGACTTTTTGTGAGGAATAGAGATGAAGACTATACAAATATGTATTTCACTAGAGACTGAACAACCATCAGCCTTTGCTGAATGCCAGAGTGAGTGAGCGTGCTCTGTGAAATCTGTATAAGTTATTTGATTTACAGTTTGTGACTATCACTGCGCAATGTTGCTAACATATGATGGACTGGTGAAAGGAAGTTTTTTGTATACTGTGTTGAGAAAATGTAAATGTATCATTTATATAATGTGTATAATGGTGTTCAGGCTCAGTTGGTTATTATAGGCAACTCTAATTCTAAATCTAGTTCATGAGTATGGACAAGTATTGCAGCGTCATGATCATAGCATTCATCCAATCCACTTAATTCAGACAATGTCCACACTGAGCCAGCTTTGCTCGTTCACTGTCTGCTTCCAAATTTCAGACTAGACCAACACGGCGGCTCGTTTGGAAACTTTCGCACATTTTACAAAAATAGTTCACCTAAATGTTTTATCTGAAAACATTTTATGTGATAATATGTTGAATCTGTCTTCATTTTAGATTGACAACGGTCTGTTTAAAAGATTTTCGTGAGTTTTTGAGAGGCGGCCAGTCAAGCTGGACACACCTGATTTGCATGATGCAGCCTCAATTCAACTCTATGCAAATGAGGAGTGGGAAACTGGACGTCCCCTCTCTTGAAGGTCGCCGCAACTCTACCAGAATGCATTGCCCGGCTGCTTACATGTACAATGAATGGGATGCGTGGAAAAGACGCTCCCAGTTAGGCAAGTTATTCAACTACACAATAGCACACAGAACAACAGGCTGAATAGTATGTTTCTGTAACACATTAACAGTTATTCAGCTACACAATAGCATAAAGAACATACCTGGGAGGCTGAATAGGCTAAATTAACATAACAAGCCAGCGAGTCCAACAAGCAAGTTACCGGTAAGCAAGTTCACCAAGCTCCCAATCTCATTCCACATCACTGAATCCATTGAATTCTTCATCCTCGGTGTCGCTTCTGAACAACTCTACCAACCGGAGGAAGATGAAGCGCCGTCTCCTCTTCTGCGGGGCTGTCATCAGACTATCAGGGTGTGGAGACATAACTGCACCATTGACAAGCCTCTCCCGGCAGCACGTTGTTCAAGCACCCATCTTGTGGACTCGTTCCTCCAGCTCTGGCCATCTTGCTTTCAGCCCGCGATTAGCTTTCTTTGTTTTCTTCATTGCAGTAAGAGTAACCTCTGCTTTTCACCAGTCCCTAACAAGTTTCTCACTCACTCCAAACTTTCTTTCTGCTGCTTGATTACCATTTTCAGCTGCATATTTTACTATCTGCAGTTTGTAATCTGCAGAGTAGGAATTTCTTTTTAGGGGCATTTTGTTTGTGTTCAGTCTTTCTCAGTTGTCTTTAAGTTAATGTTTAGTTAATTATGAATCAGTCAGTATGAACTAACATTTAAAAACATGTGAAATTATATATATTTTGATATATAAGTCGCACCTGACTATAAGTCGCAGGACCAGCCACACTGTGAAAAAAAGTGTGACTTATAGTCCGGAAAATTGCATCCTGTGTAGACA
Source organism: Zingel zingel (assembly GCA_023566125.1). Classification (NCBI taxonomy): domain Eukaryota; kingdom Metazoa; phylum Chordata; class Actinopteri; order Perciformes; family Percidae; genus Zingel; species Zingel zingel. The sequence continues at coordinate 9,340,518 of CM042332.1, forward strand.
CAGACGACGCACGGATGCTGCAGCTTTGCTAATGTGCTGCTTTCGCTACGCAGTCTATAGAGACACTGTGTAGGCCAGTGTTTTCCCCTCATCCAAAAAACTGAGTTTTAAAAAAACTGATTGGGCACACCTGACACCGAAAGTGTGTTTTGCTGTGGATGGGGTAAGCAGAGCTTTCGGTTGGCAGGTGCGTGGCGGTAAAGTCAAGGCTTTGCGTTGCCTCTAACCCTCTTTGTGATCACAAATCATGTATTTTATGTAAGCATAGCCTTTCATCTACAAAATAATGTAGAGAGATTAGATTACACTGTGCAGGTCCTATTGAATCATACATTCAGTGCATGCCAGGGGGTGTGTTTTGAGATATACACTGCCATCCAGAAGTTTGGAATCACCTGTTATATTGATATTTTCTTCAATTATGGCTTTTTTAACATTGATAAAAAATGTATAATTCAGGCATCAAACATATTATTCACCTTTGAAATAGTTTGGGCCCCAAAAGAGGAAGAATGAAATTACTAAAACTTCAAACTTAGTCAATGTCCCTATAGTGTTGCATGATAGGGCAAAATACTGTCGGAACCATTTTTTCTCCAAATGACTCTTCGATTTTGAATTTGTTTTCTATACCCTAGATCATTATTAAACCACCACTGTGCAATTGGGCTTTAAATATTTTTGGAACCGTTTTTTTCTTTTGGGCCCAAACTGTGATTTGTCAGTCCATAGTAATAGTTTAGCTGATATTCCTTCATCCAGATCCAATAGTGCTAACCCTAGACTAGACTAACCTTCTAAATATAGCTGTGCAAAAGCATTACGCATTTTAATTCCGGCTTGGTTTAGGCTGCATTATTGTTCACTTGACACTAAAACAGGAACCTGTTTCAGTTTAAATCAGTACAAAACATGATTTTTTTTTCAAACCCTTCATACAAAATATCCTAAAAGCATAAAAGACCATTCAAAAAGATAAGTAGTCCTCTCAACCATCTGACTGTGGCCAATCAAGTTTTTGTGACAGGCGCTATCCATCACAGAGGAATTGTACAATGGTGACGTGATTGTTTTCAGTCTATTAAGTACAGCATATGGGACATTGTAGTATTTTCAGTATTAGTGCAATCCCGACAGATGTCAAGCAAATGTTCTTTTTCTACCATGTGAACCCGAAGTGGCTCCATTCTTCTATAACCAGATTTAGTGGTTTTCCTACTGTTCAGGGTTTTTTACGTTTGATGGAAAACGCTACTGCGAACACCTGTTGTGCGAAACAGCATTTTAAGAATTAGCCGGCCTAGTATGGACGTAGTGTCTAATGGCTCAGCCTGGTCTCACAGAATTCTGTGAAATGATCACAAACTGTTAACAGCGCATTACGTGGTGGTAGGACGGAATGTGTGAAAATTCTGTGTGGCCACCATGGAAAACAATGCCAAAGTAAAGTCAATGAGAAGATGACGTAGCATTAAGAGCGACAACAGTAGCGAGTAGTATGAAAGCCCGAAAATCCGCGTAAGGAGGTTGGTTGGGGTAGTGGATGTGTCAAACAACACAGGACTTTCACCCAGGAGACCGGCGATCGTGTCCCTTGTGTCAGGATTCCTAAACTCAACTGTCCCGTTGTTCTTTTCCTAAACCCAACCCCTTGTTCTTTTCCTAAACTCAATCTGTCCGCTGTATACGGCCGTCTTGTTCTTCTTTTCCTAAACGCAAATCGTTGTTGTCCCGCCCACCCACAACCTTATCCTTAACTTAAGGGGCCGTGTTCATTTCACGGAATTCTGTGAGATCAGGTTGAATGGCTACAAAACTGGTATAGCTGCAATGTTGCTGGTCTGTAGTCTGGAAAGATTACTTTCTAATCTTTAAAACAGGAGTCTTCAATGTTTTTCAGGCCAAGGAGCCTTAACCTGAGAGAGAGAAAAGCAGGGACCCCCTACTACATACATTGTATAAAATTGAGCTAAGTTGAATACTTATTATACTTATTATTATTTTTATTTACATATTCAAATATCATCATGTTTTACTGTCAAACATACATGTGGAAGGCATAGTGGCTATCTTACCTATAGGCCACTAAGCTTATCATCAATGTCGTTGGCGGTCGTTGTTTTCTACGAATAGGCCGATTTATCTTTGCGAATAATATGTTGGATTCATGTTCATGTATATTTTCCTAAATATTTTAATTGTTGGCCCCTATGCAGTGACTCTGAGGACCCCCAAGGGGTCGAGGACCCCCTGTTGAAGATCTCTGCTCAAAAATAAAGAAATAGCACAACAGAGTCTGTCAGAAAATGTAAATAGAACTAACTGCGCCCACCTTATTTAAATTCACCCAAATCTTGCAGTTAAGAAATTACAGTTCTGATTAAACTGTGAGCCAGCATTATCCCACTGCAACTGCTCATATAATACAAGCATTAGCAACATACTGTATGCTGTGATATAGCTGCAACACCAACAGTATGTCAATACGCTGCTATGTATTGGCCCTGGAATAGAAGTTGAACAAAGTAGAACACACATGATATCCAGTGAGGATTAGATGAAATGATGTAAGCTTGTGTATATTTTTGTGATGTGTGTGTCCTGTTCTGTCTCAGATGTCTCATCAGCGAAAATGCAAAGAAACACAAATGGCAAATCAGCAGCAAATGAATAAGCAGTCTTCCATAAAATGCACACGTCTAGGTGATTAATTACCAGCAGAAAAGACATCCTAGCTTAGACATCTCAGCTGACAAAAAGAAGAAGAAAAGAAACAAAAATATATCAGAATAATTAAATAAATCTGAAACTTAAATCACATTGTGTCAAAATATTATCCTGCATCCTTTTTCTACAGCTTTTCACAGTAAGTGATTGAGCTCACCCAGAACATTACTTCATCTTCCTAACAGCCCAGCTCTGGCACTGCTCTGGACCAATTTGAGCCCAGGCTTGCACACTGTATACACTGTATCTTGTAGCGAGGAGCTAACCAACCACCGATCAGACCAGCCAAAAGTAGAACCATAGTGAGTTGATGATGTAAGGGAATGTCTCAGTGTCAAGTTATTAGAAGACGTATGCCTTTGAATGCTCTGGATATTTTAAATGTAAACTCTTTTTCTACTGCCTGCTATGTCAAAGCTATAAATAGTATGCATATGATCAATCTTTTTTACTGGACAGAAAAGTACATGATTTTCATTAAAAGAGCTTTTGTCTATGAAACATGTGAGTGACTTTTTTGTTCGATTTCATTGTAATTGTACGAGCACATTTCCATCAGCAATCTAAAAGGTACAAGGTCTTCTTCAAAAGCTAAAAGCCCGTCGTTATCTTGAGATCACAACTTAATTTTATCATTATCTTAAGATGTCAATGTAATTATGCAATTGTAACAAATGCAGACTTTGTTTTTTTAACCCTTGTGTCATCTTTACGTCGACCATGCAACTTTTAGTTTTTTTTGTTGATCTTTTTTCCAAAATTTTGTTGTTCTTTTTCAACATTTTTGTCGACATTTTCCACGTTTTTTTTGTCACTTTTTCTGACATTTTTGCTATTTTTTTAACTTTCTTTTGTCATTTTTTTCTTCAAATGCTATATAATTTAATGAAACACCCACATTCAATGAAAATAGTGAACTGATCATTTGTGGCATGCAACCAAAGTCTGGATCTGGATCCAAGATGGCGCCGCACTATGGCGACTCGCACAATGTGATATCACCAAGTAATTAACAGGCCAGGATTAATGACGAAGTTGTTTGCCCTGGAATAACACACTGGTCTGCGATGGCTTGGCGGACGTTTTTTTAATTAATTTTAATTTAATTAATTAAAAGTTTTCAATGCTTCGGTTAACATGTTGGGACCCTCATTATGCTACCGTTGAAGTTTGGTGATATTTTGAGCCTTTTTAGTGGTATAAATAGCGATTTGTTTTTACGTTCCCTGTGCCCCGAATACTAGCATTGTAAGCTAATCAGCGGTCCGGACTAGCGTCTTTCAAGCTCCAAACTCATTCGATTAGCATGAAAACATGTCCCAGAGAGCGACAGAGTGGGTACACATCTGTTAATAACCCCTAGGTTTGTTTTGCGCCGGAATTGTCCTTTAAGCAGCGCGGGCACCAAAACTCTGTCGCACAACTGCTCGCCGGACCTGGAGTATCTCACAGTTAAGTGCATCCCCTTTTACCTACCAAGAGAAATCTCCTCTGTTATCATGTGTAGTCTACATTCCACCGAGCGCTGCGACTGCGACAGTGACACACCAACTGGCTGACCACATCTCCGCCATAGAAAACTCCAACCTTGAATCTGCAGTCCTGGTGCTGGGAGACTTCAACCACGTCTCCATGAAGAAAGCTCTTCCCAGATACAAGCCTCAGATTCATATTCCCACCAGGCTGGATAAAACACTGGACCAGCGTTACTCCTCCATCCCGGAGGCGTATCAAGCTCTAAACAGAGCTTCGAACGGTGAGTTCGAAGCTCTGACGGTATTTAGTCATTCCTAAATACCGTCAGAAACTCAAAACATCTAAACCAACGATAAAGAGGGTCAAGAGGAGCTCTCCCCTGGCCATAGACATGCTACAAGACTACAAGCTACAAGTTTCGATATTACTGATTGGAGTGTTTTTGAACATGATGATATCGACATTTTCACTGACACATGTACTACATACATTTCTGTGAGTCTGTGTGTATCCCCACCAAAACTGTCACCAGCTACAGTAACAACAAGCCTTGGTTCAACAAGGAAGTAAGGCACCTATGCAGGGAGAAAAATCCTGCATTTAAATGTGGTGACAAAGTACAATACAGACTCCTTAAGTACCAACTTCAAACGGCAGTTAAAACAGCTAAAGCCACTTATAGAGTAAAACTTGAAAACAAGTTCCAAGTCCATGACATTAAGGGCATTTGGCAGGGCCTGCAGATAATCACTACAAGACCAAGCATCATGTTCTAGACTGACCCCTCCCTTTCTGAGAGGCTTAATGATTTTGACTGTAGATTTGAGTCCGGTGAAGCTCAGACGAGCTCTCTCAGTCTCTCTCACGCAGGGTTGTTTGGTCACCCCCATTTTTCAATCTCAGAGCATGATATCAGAATGCTGCTCTACCGTCAAAATATCAACAATGCGGCAGGGCATGACGGCGTGATACCATCCACATTGAGGAGCTGTGCAGACCAGTTTACTCCCATACTCACTTACAGTGCCTTGCAAAAGTATTCGGCCCCCTTGAACTTTTCGACCTTTTGCCACATTTCAGGCTTCAAACATAAAGATATAAAACTGTAATTTTTTGTGAAGAATCAACAACAAGTGGGACACAATAAACGGAATTTATTGGATGTTTCAAACTGTTTTAAAATTGGGTGTGCAAAATTATTCAGCCCCCTTAAGTTAATACTTTGTAGCGCCACCTTTTGCTGCAATTACAGCTGTAAGTCGCTTGGGGTATGTCTCTATCAGTTTTGCACATCGAGAGACTGACATTTTTGCCCATTCCTCCTTGCAAAACAGCTGGAGCTCAGTGAGGTTGGATGGAGAGCGTTTGTGAACAGCAGTTTTCAGTTCTTTCCACAGATTCTCGATTGGATTCAGGTCTGGACTTTGACTTGGCCATTCTAACACCTGGATATGTTTATTTGTGAACATTCCATTGTAGATTTTGCTTTATGTTTTGGATCATTGTCTTGTTGGAAGACAAATCTCCGTCCCAGTCTCAGGTCTTTTGCAGACTCCATCAGGTTTTCTTCCAGAATGGTCCTGTATTTGGCTCCATCCATCTTCCCATCAATTTTAACCATCTTCCCTGTCCCTGCTGAAGAAAAGCAGGCCCAAACCATGATGCTGCCACCACCATGTTTGACAGTGGGGATGGTGTGTTCAGGGTGATGAGCTGTGTTGCTTTTACGCCAAACATAACGTTTTGCATTGTTGCCAAAAAGTTAGATTTTGGTTTCATCTGACCAGAGCACCTTCTTCCACATGTTTGGTGTGTCTCCCAGGTGGCTTGTGGCAAACTTTAAACGACACTTTTTATGGATATCTTTAAGAAATGGCTTTCTTCTTGCCACTCTTCCATAAAGGCCAGATTTGTGCAGTATACGACTGATTGTTGTCCTATGGACAGAGTCTCCCACCTCAGCTGTAGATCTCTACAGTTCATCCAGAGTGATCATTGGCCTCTTGGCTGCATCTCTGATCAGTCTTCTCCTTGTATGAGCTGAAAGTTTAGAGGGACGGCCGGGTCTTCGTAGATTTGCAGTGGTCTGATACTCCTTCCATTTCAATATTATCGCTTGCACAGTGCTCCTTGGGATGTTTAAAGCTTGGGAAATCATTTTGTATCCAAATCCGGCTTTAAACTTCTCCACAACAGTATCTCGGACCTGCCTGGTGTGTTCCTTGTTCTTCATGATGCTCTCTGCTCTTTAAACGGACCTCTGAGACTATCACAGAGCAGGTGCATTTATACGGAGACTTGATTACACACAGGTGGATTCTATTTTTCATCATTAGTCATTTAGGTCAACATTGGATCATTCAGAGATCCTCACTGAACTTCTGGAGAGAGTTTGCTGCACTGAAAGTAAAGGGGCTGAATAATTTTGCCAGCCCAATTTTTCAGTTTTTTATCTGTTAAAAAAGTTTGAAATATCCAATAAATTTCATTCTACTTTATGATTGTGTCCCACTTGTTGTTGATTTTTCACAAACAATTACAGTTTTATATCTTTATGTTTGAAGCCTGAAATGTGGCAAAAGGTCGAAAAGTTCAAGGGGGCCGAATACTTTCGCAAGGCACTGTACATGTTAAATTGGTCTTTCACCACATCAATAGTACCTGCTTGTTTTAAATCAGCCATGATCATCCCAGTGCCTAAGAAAAATAACATCACCTGCCTCAACAACTACAGGCCTGTTGCACTCACATCTGTTGTCATGAAGGTGCTCGAATGCCTAGTCTGTAGGAACTTAGAGCATATTACACTAGACCCTCATCAGTTTTCCTACAGGGCAAATAGGGGAGTGGATGATGCAGTGTCACTATGCACACATTTCATTCTCCAACACCTTGAGGCCAAATCCACACATGTGTTCTGTTCCTTGATTTTAGCTCAGCTTTTAACACCATTATCCCTGTTAGGCTGTACAACTCTCTCATAGCCATACATGTTAATGCTGTACTGTGTCAATGGATCTTGAAGTCTTGACCTGTAGGAAACAATATATCAAAATTCATAATCATGTGTCATCAACCAGGGTTCTTGACACCGGCGCCCCAGAAGGGTGTGTCCTATCTCCTCTTTTATATTCTCTTTATACCAACAACTGTATATACCACTCAACATTAGTTAAATCGTTTAAATTTGCAGATGATACCACTGTAGTAGGTCTTATGTCTGATGGTGATGAATCTGTTTACCGGGGTGAAGTAGCACAGCTGGTGAGGTGTTGTGAGGACAATAACCTAATCCTCAATACATCTAAAACCAAAGAGCTGATAGTTGACTTTAGAAAGAAGGCAGCCCAGTACCTTACCCTCTCCATCAATGGCCAGGTTGTTGAGAGGGTCCCCTCCTTCCACTTCTTAGGCACCACCATACACCAGTCTCTCTCATGGGACCTGAACGTCTCATTGTAAGCAAAGCCCATCAGAGGCTCTACTTCCTCCATCAGCTGAGGAAATTTGGGGTTAGCCAGAAAGGCATGACTCATTTCTACCGAGCTGTCTTGGAAAGCACTCTGACCTTCTCTATTCTGTCCTGGTACGGTAACACGACCAGCCAGGATAAGCAACCACCCCGCACTATGATATGCCCCACTGCACTAGGGACATTCCCATTCTCCATTGCACTATGAGCTCTGGCTTGTGCCTCCTGCACCAAGCACTTTATTGACTGGTCCACAACCCAGTTACACACTTTAAAGTGCAATGTTTATGTCTGTGCGTTTGATGTCAATATGTGAGGTATATGTGTGCAATGTGTTATGTCGGTGCACTATTGTCAATTAGGTGGTATATGTGGGCAGACCAAGACAAATTCCTATCAACTGCACTGTTGAAACGGCTAATAAACTTAAACTTGAAACTTGATTCATTTTACTTGTGAAGAGCGTTGAATGGAACCATCCACTTTATTTTCTTTGACAATTTAGTTGAAAGAAACCCAAATTTCTGATATCGATTTCTTTTTTTTTTAAATGGGTCAAATTTGACCCGAGGACAACAGGAGGGTTCACATTGTACTTAAAGCTGCAATGGGCAATATGTTGTGGCTTACCCTATACAAGTAATAGAAAGGAATCCAATGTTTTTAGATCTGAATACAGTATGAGCCGCAGAGTAGGCAGTGAAATGCTATTACTCAGCTACTCTTGAATCTGAGCAATAAGGAGATGTCTAAGCCAGAGGACATTGCTCTGTTGTGTGTGTCAATCAATCCTAGCCAACTAAAGCTAGAGCAAGGCATGTCACTTTTACAGGGTGTTCAAACCAAAAACAGCACTCAGTTTAGGAACCAGCGAGAAACCTTGATAGATGACAAGGTCCCTGTTCCCTTTCTGCAGTAAAAAGTGAAATGACATAATTTATTGTACGTTACAAAGTAATCTACCAGGAAGGTGTTCGCTTTCGCATATTTGATTGGCCAATAAATTGTATTGCCGGGTTATGTCACATTGCGTTACGGCAAGCGTTCAGCCAGGTTTCGACATATGTGTCATTACAGGCACTGTTTATTTATATGTGTGTTTTGACATTTTTGACCTGTAACGAGTCAGAAAAAAATGAATGACGTTCCCACATCTGCTTCTTAACTTATTACATTACAGGGAAGCTCATCAGTACTAATTACAAAAGCCAATCACATGATGAAAACAGTCCATCTGGCACGGCGGGAGGAAGGAGAAAAAAAAAGGCAGTCCCAGGCAGACGAGTGGAGTGAGAAAGAGAGGAGACAGAGATAGCAGCGGAATTCTTTTCCTCAATCTGCCACTTTCTATAACTCCTTCTCCCCCTCTCCTGCCAGAAATGAAATATTCATGTAAGCTGAGGCCTGGGATTTTATCTGCTGCTTATCTTGCTGCTGGCCTCCTGCTCTGCTACGACTGCTGTGATCGCTACTACGGCAGCAGCAAGGCCACCCACCGCTGCTGCCTGCATCCCCAACCATCGCCTACTGCGAGTATTACACCGCTTCTTTGGAAAGATCCTGCATGTGTGCTAAGGCCATCTCCAGTTGTAGTTAACCCTCATTTCTTCTTCCCACTCACACAGGGAGAGAAAGAAGAAGAGCAAAATGGTGAAATCTAAAATGTGGGAGAGAGGGTGGTTTTTGGGTGCAGATATCACAGAACAGGCTGTTCTCATGAACCATTCCTACGTATGGCGACGAGTAATGCACTGTAATTTATGCGTATTCTACGCATTGTGTATGCAGCACAGTAATTGCTGCTGTATAAGAGCGCTCTGGTCCACATAGGGAGGAGGTTAGGGTGGATGGGTGGGGCATAAAAAATAACGCTTTCAAGAGAGTTTGTGACCTGGAGAAAACACAAGACTTTCACCCAGGAAACGTGTATAGTGTTCCAAGAGTATTTAAAAGGACCGTTGTTTTAATTCAAACCACAATCTTTTTTCTAATCTTAGCTAGTCGTATTATTGCCTAAACTAAAATGTCTTCACCGCATGACGGTCACCTTTTGTCAGCTAAATTCAACTGCAGCGGCCCCTGAAAGGACCGTCAGCTCACGGTGCCCTGTATCCGGCTCAACGTCACCTTTTGTCAGCTTAACGCAACTGTCTCTGAAACGACCAAAACCTCATGGTGATTAGCACCCGACTCTCAGTCGCCTTTTTTCTTGGCTAAATTTAACTGTAAAGAGCGCAAAACTTAACTTGACCGGCCGTTATGTGACACATAGTCTCGCATTGCCAGACGTTCCTCCACAGGAGGGGGTCTGGCTAATCCACACAGCATTTTGGGATGGGAGAAAAACGTGCTCTGGTTTAATGGCATTTCTTTAAACCACTCACAATTGTCAAGGGACTGCAGATGTAAATTAGCCAAAGGCTAACTCTGGTGTAATGCATCAAATGGTCACATTTATGCTTTAATTGCACATTGTCCCTTTTATAAAAAATAACAGAGCTGCTGCAAAATAGCCTCGGGAAGGAACTTGTTTTGGTGGAACATGTATACGTTTAAAAGTTGTTTTAGTTGTGCAACAGAAAACTCAGATTGGACAGATAGTTTAGCTAGCTGTCTGGATTTACCCTGCAGAGATCTGATCTAGCAGTTAACCATAGTCCACCATAAATCCACCAGAGTTTAAACTTCCAACACAAAGAAAGCAGAAGGTAACGGAAATCCGGTCAAAAAGAGTGACATAATGTGGAATTCTGGCAGCATCTGAGCAATCCCGTGAATGGAACATCGTGGATTATGTGACACATGACCAGCTAGCGGTGACTTAATTTCGTAGGGTATCGTACGAATTGGTGTGCACAATATTATTTGTACGATATCATACGAAAAAGTTCATGAGAATGCATTGCAAAAAAATGGAATGGAGGGAGGAGATGAGTAAGAAATAAGTGTGAAAAGGAAGGAATAAATGAATTAAGATGGGACAATACAGTGCAGCTTGGTTCACTCGGAAGAGCACTATGCCTGGGATATTTCCTAATGGCCCAAAATCTCCTGAAATCCCAGTAGCTCGTGACTTTTTCCCCTAGAGAGTAAAATATGGAAAAATATTCTATGTCAGTGGAAGGGAATAAACAAGAACTGACTCCATTTTCAGAGCGTAGAAAATAAATTTAGAAAGTTCCTATCCATCATCATGCTTGTGGTGCTGAAGCTGCAGCCTGTGAGCCTCAGCTTTGGAACTTCACAGAAAGAGCAACTGCTCCCCCTAGAGGCTGTTTGATTGTTCTTTTTTTGTTTAGTACTCAAACTGTGCACTTCATTTGGCTTGTTGTGGTGGGGAAAGAAAGAAAGAAAGAAAGAAAGAAAGAAAGGTGTTTACAGTTTAGGATGACACAATTTGGAGTATGATTAATCTGTTAATGATATAAATGTTTTATTTTCAATATTTTATATGTTTATATTAATTTATATTTTGTATTATTCATATTTTCTTTCTTAATTTTTTTAAGTTTTAGTTTTCATTTCTCATACGTTTATTTTTATATTTTACATTTATGATATTTTGCAGTTCATAGTTTATATATGTAGTTCATAGCTTTGGCAGAGGGTCTGGCAAAGTGAGACTATGCAGTTTATTACTTTGTATTTGGCGCTGCCCAGATGCAAACAAATGCGGGGGGGTCAAAGGTCAGGATTACTAAAGAGCAACGGCCAGTACCACGAAGCGAGTTCAACACATGCTGGATATCTTTTGGTCATCTGGCTTCACTAACCCTAAGATCCTGCAGTCACGCTGAGCGGTCACATGACGTCGGTCATCAACTCTATAAGTCAACCCAGGGTTTCCCCATGACTCATCGGCAAGATGCGTTACTACTTTGTAGTACAGGCCCCAGGTCAGCTCTACCCTGAAATTAAAAATGTAATGGCACAATAAGATCACATTAACTTAACATCAGCTGGCTGATGCTGCATGCCACTGCCTCTGCATTTATGAAGAATGGTTTGTTATTCATATAATTGGCCACTAGAGGGCAATGTACATTGTTGTTAATTGGAGTCTCAGTCACCAAAGACCATGCATGATTACGTCACCCAGTGATGTGAGGTCTAGTTGCCTTCCAACCATTTTGAGTCCCTGAGGGTTCCAGACCTAATTGATGTCTTGTCTATAATTTTCTATGTAGCCTCATTTTGTGTACTAACACAGAGAACAGTAGCAACTAATGTTGGAGCCATAATAAGTCTATTGGTATTTCTTCATTTCATTGTAAAAACAAACAATATGATTTGTATTTACTTTATTTTTCTATTTTATCTCTAAATTGTTAGATACAATTTTGGACTTTGCATCTGGAGAAATAACTTAAAATAATTACTAGAATACAGCAACCTCCGCTCCTCCTTCTAATTAGGTCACCTTCGCAGGTATAAGGTGCTGGGTGACAGCTTGAGGAGTTATTTTGTTTGAGTAAGAGAGGTGGACAAAAACAGTTTAGTGACCGTAGCGTACACAGTGTGATCATTTATTAGTAAAAGTTAAAGTTTCTGTTGAAAGTCAACCACGGAGAATTTCTTATTTTAATTTTTTTGACGTAATAAATCTTTCATTATTTGAACGAAATGTAGGGATCTCCGCGAGTGCTTATTAAGCATACGAGTCACAATCCTCCTCAAAAAGGCGACTGAGGAAAATAAGATGAGTGAGAGTCGGCACAACAACGAGCATTCTATTCTTTTTGATTGTTACTGTATTTTTTTCATATGAGACTTGTGTATCTGATATTGACTGTAATTGTATTTTTTTGTTGACCTTTGCTTATTTTCTATTCATATATATGTACCAAAATTGATTTCTTTATTGTTGTTTTTCCTCTTTCTAAGCTGACCTTGAAATGTTGAATCTAATTAGTGTATGTGTAGCTCAGATGTAGATTGATATTTTGTTGATTCCTTCCCTAATTTGTATGTAGTTTGTTGCAGGCTTTTCTTGGTTATGAATGGCCTTTGTTGAGACTCCTTTAAGTTGACGAGCTCTGACTTTCTAAACACCAGCTACTATAGATGTCAGACAGGTGACTGCTGGATTTGATCCTAAGGAAGGCCACTGCCTGAAAAAGTGTGCAAAATAACCATGGCCTGCCGTGCTGGAACATTGATCTAGAGAATGTGTAATATAAGATTGATTTGGAGTTATGAGTGCAAGATGCAATTTTCACCTTCTTTCCTTGATAGTTGCATTTCATTACCTGACGCTGATCATTTTTGTAGACAAAGCTAAAGCAATGTTTATCTCAGAAGCTACTGTATGGTATGGAAACATCAGACAGTTTTGAAAGGCAAGGCAGCTTTATTTGTATAGCGCATTTCAGCAACAGGGCAATTCAAAGTGCTTTACATGAAAACAGATTAAAAAAATGAAATAAAAAAACAATTTAAAAGTTACCTTGCAGTATAAGAAATTAAACATTGAAGAGCAGTTAAAACAGTTAAATATATTAAAGCAAATAAAATAGGAATTTCTCTTTATATGCTGATATAGATTATCACACAGTGTCAACAATGCAACTTTAGTATAAGAAATAAACAGTTATTTAAAGAACGGCAACATCAAAAAGATAGGTCTTCAGCCTTGATTTAAAAGAACTGAGAGTTGCAGCAGACCTGCAGTTTTCTGGGAGTTTGTTCCAGATATGTGGAGCATAAAAACTAAACGCTGCTTCCCCCTGTTTAGTTCTGACTCTGGGGACAACAAGCAGACCTGTCCCAGACGACCTGAGAGGTCTGGGTGGTTCATAGTGTAGTAGCAGATCAGAAATGTATTTTGGCCCTAAACTGTTTAATGATTTATAAACCAACAAAAGTATTTTGAAATCAATTCTTTGAGGCACTGGAAGCCAGTGATGCGAGCCACTTTCTTGGTCTTAGTGAGAGCTCGAGCAGCAGCATTCTGAATCAGCTGCAGCTGTCTGATTGATTTTTTAGGGAGACCTGTAAAGCCACCGTTACAGTAGGTAAGTATACTGAAAATAAAAGCATGGACAAGTTTTTCCAAATCCTTCTGAGACATAAGTCCTTTAACCCTTGATATATTTTTAAGGTGGTAATAGGCTGACTTTGTAATTGTCTTAATGTGGCTGTTAAAATTCAGGTCTGAGTCCATGACTACACCAAGATTTCTGGCTTTGTCTGTTGTTTTTAACTGCATTATCGTTTGAAGCTGAGTGCTGACTTTTAATTGTTCCTCTTTTGCTCCAAAAACAACCACCTCAGTTTTTTCATCATTTAATTTAAGAAAGTTCTGGCACATTCAGTCGTTAATTTGTTCAATGCACTTAGTCAGCTGTTGTATTGGACTATAGTCCCCTGGCAATAAGGTTATATAAATCTGCATAACTATGGTAACTTATTTTATTGTTTTCCATAATCTGAGCCAGTGGTAGCATGTCGATGTTAAACAGTAGAAGCCCCAGAACGGAGCCTTGGGGAACTCCGCACGTCATATTTGTATGCTCATATATATAATTCCCTATAGATACAAAGTAGTCCCTATTGACGTGACGTGTCTAGATTGTTATTTTTTAAGAGTGGCTTAATGACTGCAGTTTTCAGGGCTTGCGGGAAGATACCTTAGAGAAGAGGCGTGTTTACAATCTGTAGAAGATTTGTAGCCAAACAATTCGAAACATTTTTGAAAAGGCCCGTTGGTAAAATATCAAGGCAGCAGCAGGAGGTTTTCAGATGTTGTATAATGTCCTCCAGGTTTTTATGGTTAATCATATGAAATTTGGTCATATTGGAATTTGTTTTGCCTGGACATTGTGACAACACATACCCTGTACTCTCTATGGAAGCACTGATTGTTTGTCTAATTTTCTGAATTTTGTCTTTGAAGAAGGTGGCAAAATCATTGCAGGCCTTGGTGGATAAAAGTTCAGATGCTACTGGTACTGGAGAGTTTGTTAACCTATCGATAGTAGCAAACAAAGCATGTGAGTTATTACTGTTTTTGGCAATAATGTCCAAGAAAAAGGACTGCCTTGCATTCCCCAGTTCCAAATTATGATGTAGTGGACCTGGAGATTAGTTTTTCGCCACCTGCGTTCTGCTTTTCGACACTCTCTTTTTTCTGTTCTTACCAGTATGGCATTTCTCCATGGATATCTTTTCTTATCAGAGACAGTTTTTACCTTAATGGGAGCAATGGCATCAATAACATTTGTAATTTTACAATTGAAATTGTCTACAAGCTCAGTGACTGAGACCCCTGAGAGGGTGGGTGTGGACGAGAAAATCTGAATGAATGTTTCACTGGTGTTGTTAGTGATACCATTTTCTTATTAACTTTGTTTGGACACTTTTGTGCACAGAGATAGTGCCATTAAAGAAAACACAGGAATAATCAGAGAGAGCAGCATCAGTCACCACAACCTTGGAAATGTTCCATAGTAAAGGTTCGCTGTTATGCCAGCTTTTTTTTATTATTAAATGTTAAACAGAACCACGGAAAGGTGGCGTTTTTTCGTGTGTCATTTCAGCATGCCTTCATTCTGGAAGCAACAGCATTGCTGGTAAATATTACCAGCCTTATCCTCCAAGTCTTTAGCTCAGCACTGACCCATTGTTGTTTTTTTTTGTTTTTGTTTTTTAAATCTGACTTTAATGTCATACTTTTACACAGCTGTATATAACTCCTGCTAATGGCTTTTGGGGATTTAATCCATTACCTTTTTGAACTAATCTATCATTAGCTTACTATATCTGCCTATCTGATGGAATGTGATGAAACAGAATGAGCAGAGGAACTTGTAACATTTGTAATTAGCTTGTTTAGGAGATCCCTGGTGGCTGTGAGACCCTAACTTTGTCAAAGACAGGCTGCATTTGACTCAGATACAGGGTAATTATGGTCATGTTGTATTATGGACAACAATCTTACTCTTGTCACTTCAAAAAAAAGAGAAATCTTGTATTATAATGTTGTTATTGATACTTATTGATGATACAATAAGTAATCCAGCCCTCTATGTGGTAATTGTATTGACCTGGAGATCATTAAGTGGATTATTGAGGGAAAGAAAACATGGAACAAGCTATTAAATCACATTCAAGCACAATCTGCGCTATGTGTGGTTGCAGGGAAATTAAAGCCTAAAAAAAGCTCCTTCTGGGCGCCTGGGTAGCTCACCTTATAAAGAGCGCGCCCATACACAGAGGTTTACTCCTCAATGCAGCGGCCGCGGCGGGTTCGACTCCAACCTGTGGCCCTTTGCTGCATGTCATTCCCCCTCTCTCCCCTTTCATGTCTTCAGCTGTCCTATAAATAAAGGCCTAAAATGCCCCCCCCCCAAAAAAAAGAAATCTTAAAAAGATCCTTCCAGTTTTTTTTTTTAACGGTACACATCAAAGACTGTACCGTCTCTGTTCAGATACATGTATTCCTCATGTTTATCTTTCCTCGATCCAAACTTTGATATTTTACATTTCATGCTTGAAACAAACCTACTTGATAATGTTTACTGCGCAACTCTAATTTTTCATGCGGAACTTTCAAGGAAAACTACCATTCTTTCTCCCAGGTAATGACGCATGCTATTGTGATTTAATTAAATGGTTAAAATGATCATTTGATCAAAATGGCAATTACAATTACATAATATATAAAGTGCAGACAGGTCAACCAAACGCCTGTCTTTATCAGATTTTTTCAGATTTTTTCAGTCCACAGAAACGTGGCCAGTATGCAGAGGTTTGTTCCTCGACGCAGAAGGTCCAGGGTTCGAGTCCGACCTGTGACCTGCTTTCGTGCATGACTTCCCCCCTCTCTCTCCCCTTTCATATCTCAGCATTCCTCTCTAATAAAGGCAGAAATGCCCCCCCCCCCAAAAAAAAAGTCCACAGAAACAGAAGACAGTAAGCAGAGACGGTTTAGAACCGAGTCGCCCCAACTTAGAGTATTTTCCTGTATCCGTGTCACGTGGGCTCCGTCACTGCCACGCCTCTTTAGGAAACTAGCGGCAAGTCCTGAGTGTATTCATTCCAACGGGAGAAGTGAACATGAACACAGATTATGAGCGATTCTTTTGCCCCATAGTCACCAAAGTAGATATTGTACCCATTTTTCCCAAGCTCCAAAACATTCGGACACTAAATGTTTTTTCAGACGGACACATTAGGACAAAATGATTTGTTTGAGACCTGTTTCTGTCTCAGGACCAAACCTTGTGATATCTGGCAACACAAATAAGCTAACGTCAGCTAACGTTTGTGAACGGCCTAACAAAACTAATCTCTGTGATGCTAAATATGTCTTATTAAGCTAGTATCTACCTTCCACTCTAAGTACTCCTGCAATTAAACTCCATGCCTTCTCTTTTCTAGCATGATGTCTATTATGTTTTTCCACCTCTGAGATGAATCTCTCGCCATCCACGGTGTTGTAGAGGAGACGTATACGATATTGGTGGTTGTCTTTTGGTAAATTGACTGGATACTCTAACTGTTTCACTTCCTGCCTGGCTGCGAGGCTCAAGATATTGGTAGTGCTTCCGTGGGTGCTGTGCTGTGGCTTATCACGGTTGACTGTGCCGGTGATCATCAGACAAACATGAAACTCCACCTGTTTTTGTTTTTTAAATCTGACTTTAATGTCATACTTTTACACAGCTGTATATAACTCCTGCTAATGGCTTTTGGGGATTTAATCCATTACCTTTTTGAACTAATCTATCATTAGCTTACTATATCTGCCTATCTGATGGAATGTGATGAAACAGAATGAGCAGAGGAACTTGTAACATTTGAAATTAGCTTGTTTAGGAGATCCCTGGTGGCTGTGAGACCCTAACTTTGTCAAAGACAGGCTGCAATTGACTCAGATACAGGGTAATTATGGTCATGTTGTATTATGGACAACAATCTTACTCTTGTCACTTCAAAAAAAAGAGAAATCTTGTATTATAATGTTGTTATTGATACTTATTGATGATACAATAAGTAATCCAGCCCTCTATGTGGTAATTGTATTGACCTGGAGATCATTAAGTGGATTATTGAGGGAAAGAAAACATGGAACAAGCTATTAAATCACATTCAAGCACAATCTGCGCTATGTGTGGTTGCAGGGAAATTAAAGCCTAAAAAAAGCTCCTTCTGGGCGCCTGGGTAGCTCACCTTGTAAAGAGCGCGCCCATACACAGAGGTTTACTCCTCAATGCAGCGGCCGCGGCGGGTTCGATTCCAACCTGTGGCCCTTTGCTGCATGTCATTCCCCCTCTCTCCCCTTTCATGTCTTCAGCTGTCCTATAAATAAAGGCCTAAAATGCCCTCCCCCCCCCAAAAAAAAAGAAATCTTAAAAAGATCCTTCCAGTTTTTTTTTAACGGTACACATCAAAGACTGTACCATCTCTGTTCAGATACATGTATTCCTCATGTTTATCTTTCCTCGATCCAAACTTTGATATTTTACATTTCATGCTTGAAACAAACCTACTTGATAATGTTTACTGCGCAACTCTAATTTTTCATGCGGAACTTTCAAGGAAAACTACCATTCTTTCTCCCAGGTAATGACGCATGCTATTGTGATTTAATTAAATGGTTAAAATGATCTCTGATGATACTCTTTAGGAATTTTCCAAAAGCAAATCTGAAGCAGACATTGTCATTGTGTCTTCAGAGTGAAAAAAAAACCCTCTAGCCTTGCTTTGGTCATCAAGTTTAACAACATAAGGCTCATGTGGTTGCTTTAATGTGTACTTTTACTTTTGATACATTTTACTGACAATACTTATAAATACTGACAAATTAAATCATCTGTAGTATGGAAGAGGAGGCCTGAATGTCTGCATTAATGCACAAACTACTACTACTACCGTATTTTCCGGACTATGAGTCACACTTTTTTTCCTAGTTTGGCTGGTCCTGCGACTTATAGTCAGGTGCGACTTATATATCAAAATATATATATAATTTAACATGTTTTTAAATGTTAATTCATACTGAAAACATTACCGTCTAAAGCCGAGAGAGGGCGCTCTAGGCTCGTGACAACTATATGCTGCTCCTAAAGACAACTGAGAAAGAAATGAAAATCCTATTCTGCAGATTTCAAACTGCAAGTAGTAAAATATGCAGCCGAAAACGGTAATCGAGCAGCAGAAAGAAAGTTTGGAGTGAGAGAGAAACTTGTGAGGGACTGGCGAAAAGGTGACTCTCACTGCAACGAAGAAAACAAAGAAAGCTAATCGGCTAATCGCGGGCTGAAAGCAAGATGGCCAGAGCTGGAGGAACGAGTCCACAGACAACGTGCTGCCGGGAGAGGCTTGTTAACGGTGCAGTGTAGTGTGCTATTGTGTAGTTGAATAACTTGCCTTTCCAGATTAAATGTCTGTTCATAGTCTTGGATTTTGTGAAATAAATTACTAAATAAATGCGACTTATACTCCAGTGCGACTTATATATGTTTTTTTCCTCTTCATAACGCATTTTTTGACTGATGCGACTTATACTCCGGAGCGACTTATAGTCCGGAAAATACGGTACAAAAAAGTATCAATGGAGACTGAGATAAGGTTGTATTTAAGTATTATCTATTTATAAAGTCCTTTTAGCAGATACAATCCCAAAGTGCTTTACAACGACTTAAAATACATACAAGAGAACATAATTCAAATTATGAACACAATTCACAATTACAATTACATAATATATAAAGTGCAGACAGGTCAACCAAACGCCTGTCTTTATCAGATTTTTTCAGATTTTTTCAGTCCACAGAAACGTGGCCAGTATGCAGAGGTTTGTTCCTCGACGCAGAAGGTCCAGGGTTCGAGTCCGACCTGTGACCTGCTTTCGTGCATGACTTCCCCCCTCTCTCTCCCCTTTCATATCTCAGCATTCCTCTCTAATAAAGGCAGAAATGCCCCCCCCCCCCAAAAAAAGTCCACAGAAACAGAAGACAGTAAGCAGAGACGGTTTAGAACCGAGTCGCCCCAACTTAGAGTATTTTCCTGTATCCGTGTCACGTGGGCTCCGTCACTGCCACGCCTCTTTAGGAAACTAGTGGCAAGTCCTGAGTGTATTCATTCCAACGGGACAAGTGAACATGAACACAGATTATGAGCGATTCTTTTGCCCCATAGTCACCAAAGTAGATATTGTACCCATTTTTCCCAAGCTCCAAAACATTCGGACACTAAATGTTTTTTCAGACGGACACATTAGGACAAAATGATTTGTTTGAGACCTGTTTCTGTCTCAGGACCAAACCTTGTGATATCTGGCAACACAAATAAGCTAACGTCAGCTAACGTTTGTGAACGGCCTAACAAAACTAATCTCTGTGATGCTAAATATGTCTTATTAAGCTAGTATCTACCTTCCACTCTAAGTACTCCTGCAATTAAACTCCATGCCTTCTCTTTTCTAGCATGATGTCTATTATGTTTTTCCACCTCTGAGATGAATCTCTCGCCATCCACGGTGTTGTAGAGGAGACGTATACGATATTGGTGGTTGTCTTTTGGTAAATTGACTGGATACTCTAACTGTTTCACTTCCTGCCTGGCTGCGAGGCTCAAGATATTGGTAGTGCTTCCGTGGGTGCTGTGCTGTGGCTTATCACGGTTGACTGTGCCGGTGATCATCAGACAAACATGAAACTCCACCTCCTCGTCTTTCCAGACAAGCTTTTGTTGTTCGCTTCGACATGTTTTGGTTTCGCGCTACTAAGGAGAGAAGTAGAAGGAAGGTTCTACGTAGGCGCCTGGCCTTGGTGGTGTTGTGTGGCAGTGCCAACTAGCCGCCTGGCATGCATACCACATAGAATTTCACACACTTTTGCGTCACCATATGCACGCAAATTTCCCCCCCCCCAAAACTCTTGTCTAAACGTGGAATAAAAAGTGAGAATGCAACGCCACTTTTGCGTTTTCTCTTCAGATCGTTTCCGTCTAAACATAGCCTAAGTAATGACAACGACAATGACAATGTTGGCGCGTCCACATGATACAAGCCTCACGTGATCGCGCACCACCCCCACCCCTCGCCCACATAGGTCTAGTAGCCACGGAGGACACGGAGGGTAAAAAAACACAATGGACTCTTCAGAAGAGGTCATTATCTTCACTCGGGTTTCTGCGAGCAAAAGTCACCGGACGACACAATCTTCTGAACACAGCGATACTGAGAAATAAAGGGAGAGTTTTGTGGAGCTGATAGTCTTAATTAGCTTTGTAGCAATTAATATGACAATGGCTTGAATGTAACATTTATTAATATCAAAAAGTTACACGTAAGTAAAAGCTTTAAGGGAAATAAATGAAAGGAATCAAAGAGAAAACAGTGACTAATGTTAAGTTTTTTGTTGCAAAATCCTCACTTTGCTGATTTCTGTCAAAATAGTGATTCTGCCTTAGAGGCTTTTAGTTGTTGTTGCATGGTGTTTATCCCATTATGTGTTACAACTTTAAACTGTCCATGGATATATGTCAATGAACCATCTGACTGTCACATTAAAAAAACATATTTCAGAAAGGAAAAACACACTGAAATTAAATATACAAAACAAACAAAACAAAAAATCCAGTTGGCATTGGCATATATTTATTTCCACTTAAAAAAATCTTTTCCACAATGTAATGTAAAAGTAAGACAAACATAAACATACTACACTAAATTTGTGGAGCCTTTAGTGGCAAAACAATTCTAAATGTATGTTGTTTTTTATTTGTCAAAGCACATAATGCTGTTTTATCTTTATTTTTACTTGTTATGGTATATTGACTTGACTCAAGTGAACTCAAACACTTTCACGTGATAGCGATGTACAAACAACCTAAACAAGGTAAAAATTATTTATAATATATAAAACAACAAATCCAGCAGCACATTATATTTACTTACGTCAGGGTGTTCATGTATTTTGGTAATGTGTAGTGATTGACAACATCAAAAAGAAGTAATGTACAAAGACAAAACAATGGGTATTTATATGTTTAAAGGCGAAAAACAGCAGTAATTTACATTATAAATTCTGAAAACAGTATTCATGTGCAACATATTTTTGCCACAAATATAACTCCATACACCCTCATTGACCAACAGACTACAGACAGACCAGAACAACTAACAACCAATACCTGAGATTCAGTTTGTCAATTAATAATGGAACTTAAAAAAAGGACAAAAAAAAATTTGACATATGAACTGAGAGAAAACGCACCCCAACCTGTGTTATAATGCTTTCTATATGCATAAACATTGTATTAGTTCTCATTCAATGTACAAAGTACGGTGTGCTTACTGGAAAACTTCTACGCTGATATCAACCTCAAATTCCATTTGAGCCCCCAAAATAGGAAACAAGGAACAAAACAATACTCTTACAAAAATATTCTATCAATTAGCACATCGCTAATTATTGACAACGCATTTAGATGCAAGCAGCAAGTCATGAGGGTCCAAGTAGACCATAAATATTGGGACAATGCAGACAGTACAGAACTAAAGCAAAATTAGTTGGTGTTAAATGTTTGGTGCAGCAGTGTTTTACATTTATTGGATTTTGTGCAAAGAACACGGAGACTAAGGACTGGATCTACAAGGAGACATGCTAACTAGCTTGACTTAGCAGACATTTTTTAGTGGCTAAAATTTTGTAAGATAACATATTGTTAAATGCTGCTTTTATGTAATATCATGTAAAAGGGTTAGCCTAACCCTAACCATTAATACAATGCAAACCACTAATTTAAATGTACAAACTGTGGCGTCATTTTAACCATCATCTCTATTTCGTGGGATTGCATCAGATTGTACAAGTGGACGTAATATTCTCCTGACAGTCATACTTCATATAAATACATACAATTATCCAAAATTGACAGAACATACTGTATTTTCTTTGATTGCAATTGACCAATCTGTGTAGTTACTCTTTATATTGTGGCATTCCCTATGATATTCTTTTGAAATAATTTTGATTATCCATCTGATGATGTACTGTAGGTCAAGTTCTTTTGGGTATTTAACTTTGCATTTATGAAATATGGCTTATTTTATATGTGCAACTCCCTAGAAATGACTGACCCTTAGCTTTATATGGGGTGCCAAGTGTGCCACATTTGAAGAAGAATTGATTGACAGTCTAAAAGTAGTCAGCAAAGTCAGGTCTTTCCTGTTATGGCATGTTCACAATATATTAACCTCTTAGCAATCTGCCCCCATTTTAAGACTGGGGTGTTCAGGAGTGGCTAAAAGTCAACAGTATATGCCACATAGAAATGGTGTACATCATCTGAAAGAGTAATGTGACATGCAGCTCAGCACTGTGTCCATTTGTTGTAGTCATAAATTAAAAATACAAAATAAATTATTAATAATAATTGATAATAGAACAGTGTGAAGGTGGCCAATCCAAATCTCACCTTTGTCTTTTAAGTGGTGGCAGCGATCATTCTGTTGCAAAAGTACAGTTTGCAAAAGCAGGTTTCCCATATTTTGTAAAATTGCTGTAAATCAAAGTGAAAATGGAGTATTTAAAAAAATTAAAGCAACACCATCTGAACAGATCTTTATTGAATTTGGGAATATATTTCCAAGTCCCAAAATGTAATGAACATGTGTATTTGTGGACCGTAGGTTTACAAATTGCACAATCAAAAACATGAGTTACTTCGAAGACACAGTGTGTATGCCTAATGGATAAATTTGGACCTGCCGGATAAGTGGCACTAAAGGGTTGCTGGAGAATCCACAAAGTGTCTGACTTACTCTGGTTGCAGTCATTTAGGAGTCTGCATGGTGGTGAGTGCTGACACATGGATAAAAACAGAGGTTCAATGTCGCAGGTCTACAAAAGGCTTAGCAAGACAGTTGCATACAAGTTTCAGTAATAAAGGGAGTGTCGCCACATTAGAGAAAGTGTCATATATTACCAGAAAATGCAACAAATTATTTGGTCTTTTTTTCTGTAAAGATGTTGGTTGTCATGCATGTTTCTTTCAAACACAGCTGGGAGAGAAGTGTCATAATGCAGGGGTCATTGGCAACATGTTCAACTGAAGTATCCTAGAGTAACCTGCACACTTTCTGTAACTTGCGTTGCCTATGAGAATAATAACTCAGACATCATTTGGAACTGGGTAAGATCTGCACTTTGCTACCATATACTGTTTCACTGTAACTACGAATGATTGCTTTGACATGGTCTAATACTGTATTTGAAGTAGGTTCAAATGTTTGATGAAAATAGAGTAGATTCTGTGTTGTCTGGTAATAGATTTCACTACAACCACATCTTTCCATGCTGTCCCATATTCATATACAATTCTATTTGACTGTTGCAGGACACTTCTATTTGATAACACACACCATATAATTTTAGGAAAAGACGTCAGGCTGCATGCTAGCAGCAAACTACATATAACTAACAGCACAACTGTACAGACCAGTGTTTGTTTTATTTGTTTCCTAATGACACTTGAGTTCATGATTTTAATGATTTTTTTATTTGTATTTTCAGGTTTACATGACAGACAGTTGAATTCCAGAATAAAAATAAGAAATCTTTTTGGTGAGGAGTTTTGAAATTCATGTTTACTCCCCCCCCCCCCTACTAGCGTATGTGTCAAGCCAGGCAGGTAATCATGTGCAGGAAGACCACAGTGTAGCTGGATTGCTTTACAAAAATCCAACATTTCAAAATAAAACACCTAGGTTCGTGGTGATTTTGGCTGTCTTGACGTCTCACAGCGAGACAATTGATCAGGCACACGGAGAGAGACACCGACGGAATGACAGAGTGAGTGACACACACACACACACAGCCACACACACACACACACACACTCACACAAACAGTAGTAACATGTTAGTTCACTGACATAAGCTTTGCAAATAAATAAATAAACGTTTGTAAAGTGTCTATATGTCAGTAACGTTTTGAAATTAGCACTTCGCCAGCAAGCAGTACTTTGTGGGCAGTTGTGCTAAAGTTTGCTTGCTAAAGGTATGCGTCGCCTCGACGCGAAGTTACAAATTTTTGGAGGTGCACGTCGAGTTACGGCGGAAGGCTCGGAGAGGGTTTTGCGGCGATGCAGAGGGGTCTGCGGGGGTACGCCGTCGATTTGACGCAGGAGCATAAATCAGCCTTTACGCGCCTGGTGTGTTTTCGCTGTTAGTCTGGATCAACGAAAATACATTGCCAGGCGTGCACGAGCCATGAAATGAGTGTGGTCATGCACCTCTGAATTTTTGTAACTCAACGTGAGTTGTGCTTTCAGTTCAACATGGTCGGCTGGGCGGCTTCGCCTCTACAAACATCTGTTTAATTCTTCATGTACAGACCACAGAGAGTAAACAGCCTTAAATGGGTGGTCAAAGAGGGACACCACACTGGGAAAAGAAAAAACATTTTGCTGGAAAGCGTGAAAAAAACATGAGAGATCATTTTATCAAACCTATATATATAAAAACAAAAAACAAAAAAAAAAAACGGCTTCATGGAAAGAGTGTATGTTAAGGGTGTTACAGCCAGACAGTAGTTTTAATTTGGAGACAAATGACAGTCACATTAATAATAAGAGTAGATAAATGTAATCTGTTGCAGTACATGGGTGTTTACCATGAATGGGTTTACTACTGGTGCCTGGCTTTCCTTTACTTCCGCTCTCTTCTTCTTTTCAACTACTTCTTGCTTATTTGCTTTGCCCCTTCACAACAAGAACAACCTACGAGCTAACAAGCTAACGTTACATGCTGAAAATGGCAACTTTTGACTAAATTTTAATTGTGCAACAAGGCAGGCTTGCTTGGTTCTTAAGGTGAATGATTCTAAAAATTTACAAAGAATATGTTACAGCATTTAGGCCTACCATCTAACTAGGACATTTGGGGACCGATTGGTGGGGATTGCTACAGAAGAAGTACACACGGCGATACGGGATGTTTAAATTACGTTTAACCATGTATCCAGCTAATGTAAATAGCTCATGTTACTGTATTGGGTGAACAGTTAACTTTAAATGTAATATGTTATATGGGGTTTCTTCTGCGGGGTGCAAATGTTCCACCAAAGACGACTCTGATTGGTTCAAAGAAATGAACAACCCAGAGTGTTTTTTTCCTCCTTTCCCAGAATATGTCTGTGGCGTAGCCAAACGGTACTCCACAGCGCTGTGGAGAAACAGCAGGTCTGGTAATGCAAACTCATGGGTATCTGAACCATTGTATGGGACAGGACCCACCCACTTTTTCAAGACCAATAATATCGGACCTGCTCTGTTATGGTTTTGGTGTTTTGTCTTTTTGTAGCCTGTTTTCTGTCTTGTCTTGTTTCCTTGTGATTTTGTGATTTTTGGTCTTGTCTTGTTTTATGTTCTGTTTCCTGTTTTATTTTGATAGTCTGGTTTTCTGTCTTGTCTAGTTGTGTTTCCCCGCTCATGTGATTGCCTGATGTTTTCCACCTGTTTCCCAGCCCTTGTGTCACCTGCCTCTTGTTACCGTGTTACCCTCTGTATTTAGTCTTTGTGTTCCCCTTGTCCTGTGTCAGATCATTTTATGTTTGAGTTTGTGTTCGTTCCAGTCAGTTTGTGTGTTTGCTTCGCTTCTGGACTTTGTCAGTGTGTCAGTTTCCCAAACGGGTTCACGCCTGTCTTCTCGTCCGTGGGTTTTGGTCAGTAGTTTCTGTTTCTGTATTTCCTTCATTTTATTTATTCTGTTCTTTTGTTGCTTCACTTTGGACATTAGTTTTTGCCTGCTGGATTTTTGGACTTTTGTTGCATAGACTCTGTTAAAATAAATCCTCGAGCTCTACCTGCTGCCTGCCTACCTGCCTTTTCTCTGCATTTTGGGGCCACTATTCTATGCGAACACAACATGCTCACTTTTACCAAATCTAATTCGGCGCATCCATCTTTAAACTGTTGAATTTTCAAAGCGCTGTCTGTCAAATCCATTCCCCTCGAGGAATGCCCTAATAAAAATAAAAATAAAAATAAACTCCTCATCCATTCCACTTTTAAATTAAACTCCATTCCATGTTTTCACTACTTGCGCTTGACTCTACAGTTTATACAGTTTTTTCCCACAGCACAGCAAGGTGAACAAAGCAACTTAGCATCTCTACTGCTCAGGTGGGCCTGGCCAGAGACATTTTCTTTGGTCTGGCTGTGTGCTCACATTCTGTCACTAAACAAGCTTGTATTCAAGAGAATGCTCATCATTTGTTCGCTTGTTGCTTTTAAGGTATTATGTAATCTTTGTTGCAGCAACGAATTACAGTTACACTAACACTATGTTGTTAAAAGTTTAACAGTTATCTGATGTTTTTGCTAGGCTAGATAGCTACAGCAATGTTAACATCAATCAACCAACAATAGAAGCTAGTTGTTCTACCAGTGCTATGTGTTGATTATAAAGCCAAGGTGCTACTGTATGGCTATCGTCACTGACTGGCATGGGAGGACTTACTCACATTTGTTTTGCTTCCGCAGCCATGGCGAGACTACATGCGCCTTAACTCTAACCACATCTTAATGCAATTTATTTGCCATAAACATACGGCAGTTGCCAGTGCCACCGGCAGGATTCTATTTTATAGTACGCACAAGAACCGTCTGCTCGCCCGCTGAAGCGGTTTACCGCGCCAGAAATCAGCTATTCTCATATTTATTTGTTTATGAGAGTGTGCTCATACGTACTTTTATCATATCATCATGACCAGACCTTGAAAGATTTTACTGAAGTGTTTTGTAAAAGAGAGAGAGGTGGATGTGCTCAGAGCAGACAGCTGTTGGCGAGCCTGTACGGAGCTATGAATAACATGATTTCTCTGTGTACCATGTGAACATCATATCCCGAATATGATCAAAAACAGGATAAGCCTGATAACCGCAATATTCATGTCCAGGTTAACACACATAATTCAAACAACATGCTACCATACGTACAGGATTAGGCTGCCGGCGCCACTGGTAGTTGCAATGTGCAAATATAGTAGAAAGCAAGAATGAAAAAAAAAATGCACTGGACTTCAGAGTTCAGAGGCTCTACAGTGGTTGAACGACCAAATCTGATATTGT